>JAQMYJ010000003.1:10300859-10324410 GCA_030014305.1 Clarias laeviceps | reverse complement strand
CAAAGCTTTCCGAAGTTCTCAAGATTTTTCTAATTAAGGAAATAATTTATTTTTCCGATCATTTCTGACACCCCATGGATGCAGTATTTAAATTTCACTAGCGATCATGTGTGTTGATGAATCTGATGCTTATTACAACTTGTGTCATCAAAGCCTCAGAGAACAAATCTTTAAATCGACAGTTCAGGCATTTAAGTGGCACCGAAATGAGGCACTGAAATTCGCGTTCTGTTTTGGTCCGGTACATACCGGTTATATAGGTACCGGTGCCGTATTGGCACCGGTTTTCGGTACCCAACCCTAATCATTACTTTATTAGATTGTGAATTTATTTCTAGAGAACTAATCGTTATGGTGGCGGCATGGTGTAGTGGTTAGCACTATCGCCTTGCACCTCCAGGGTCCGGGTTCAATTCCCGGCCAGGCTCGATTTCCGTCTATGTGTGCATGGAGTTTGCATGTTGAGTCTCCCCATGCTTGATGGGTTTCCTCCGGGCACTCCGGTTTCCTCCCACAATCCAAAGATATGCAGGTTAGGCTAACTGGCGTTCCCAAATTGGCCATAGTGTGTGTATGTGTGAATGCCCTGCGATGGATTGGCACCCTGTCCAGGGTGTACCCCGCCTATTGCCCTAAGCCTCCTGAGATAGGCTCCAGGTCCCCGCGACCCTGAATACAGAATAAAGCGGTATAGAAGATGAGTGAGTGCTCATTATGGTGATTTATACAAATATAAATGCAAGTTATTTAGGGGCTGTAGCTTTTATTGTGAAGGTTAATTTAATCAGCTTGGTGTGGTCTGGTCTTTTTTTATGTTTAGTTACCATTGAAATGGATTAGATTTGTTGTCTTCATAATGGTTATTTCTTTGTATAGAGAAAAATAGGTTTTGATCACCCTCATAAATAAAGCTCATAATTCAGGATTGTGTTACTTGTTGTCCTTAGAGCCAGGAACCACTGCCTGAAGATGATGAGGAGTTTGAACTTCCTGAGTATGTGGAGCCTTTCCTCAAAGAGACACCTCTGTATACTGACAACACGGCCAACGGAATTGCTCTATTGTGGGCACCTCGTCCGTTCAACTTGCGGTCAGGGAGAACCCGTCGTGCCATAGATGTTCCCCTCATTAAGAACTGGTGAGTTCTAAGCACTACGCCAACCTGTGGTTCAGTGGAATTGTTTTTATTCAAGTGTTTGTTATATACGTCATATTTTTTACATTTTTACACTTTCTTTAGGTACCGTGAGCATTGTCCTGCAGGGCAGCCCGTAAAAGTACGTGTCTCTTATCAGAAGCTGCTGAAGTATTACGTTCTCAATGCTCTGAAACACAGACCACCAAAAGCACAGAAAAAGAGGTGAGATATTTTATAATTGCATACTGTGTATTTTATTTTTTTCCTCCACAAGGCATTTGTTTTTTTTAAAGTTAATTTTTTATGCCTGTTCACAAATAAGCACAATATAATTTTATTTATTATTTTTGTCTGTCCGCAGGTACCTTTTTCGTTCCTTCAAGGCCACCAAATTCTTTCAGTCTACAAAGCTGGACTGGGTGGAGGTGGGGCTCCAGGTTTGCCGACAGGGTTACAACATGCTGAACCTGCTGATTCACAGAAAGAACCTCAACTACCTGCACTTGGACTACAACTTCAACTTGAAGCCTGTGAAAACCCTCACCACAAAAGTAAGTAAAGTCTGGGTTTGTCTGAAATTAACTAGAATTTTTAAAGAAGATTGCTTAAGTTTACATGCAGTATTAATCTGTTTGTACAGTATATCCTTTTGCTAATGTCAATTTATTATTGCCCCACCCCATAGGAGCGTAAAAAGTCCCGTTTCGGGAATGCGTTCCACTTGTGTCGCGAGGTTCTTCGTCTGAGCAAACTGGTTGTGGACAGCCATGTTCAGTACAGACTGGGGAATGTTGATGCATTCCAGGTACTACTACTTATTACTTATTATTTAACTAACCTACACAAATAGATCTCAGATATTACCCATCATCCTCTGGTGTATTAAGCCTCCCTTTTTAATTATGGATGTTTTGGTTCTTTGTAGTTGGCAGATGGACTGCAGTATATTTTCGCACATGTTGGTCAGCTGACTGGCATGTATCGGTACAAGTACAAGTTGATGAGGCAGATCAGGATGTGCAAGGACTTAAAACATCTCATTTACTATCGCTTCAACACAGTAAGTAAACTTTGAACACTTAAGACTAAAGACTGTAGAGCTGATTTCAATATATTTTCAGGATTAAATGAGAGGGATTTTTTTTTTTTTTTTTTTTTTTTTTTGGGGTCCAGTTGGTAAGGGTCCAGGTTGTGGCTTCTGGGCCCCTGGGTGGCGGGTGTGGCTCTTCTTTATGAGGGGCATCACACCCCTGCTGGAGAGGTGGCTTGGCAACCTGTTGGCCAGGCAGTTCGAAGGTAAACTAAATTTATTTGTGAAACCCTTAGTCAAGTTGCTTTATAAAATGTCAGTAACACCTAAATTTTGTTAGTAAGGGAAAATTAATTATAACATTTATAATTTATTACAAATAAATTAATAAATTTATAAATTATAGTAAATTATGTCTGTTTTCAGGTCGTCACTCCAAGGGAGTTGCAAAGACCGTGACCAAACAGCGTGTGGAGTCTCATTTTGACTTGGAGCTGAGAGCGGCTGTGATGCATGACATACTGGACATGATGCCTGAGGGAATCAAACAGAACAAGGCCAGGACCATTCTGCAGCATCTCAGTGAATCTTGGAGGTGTTGGAAGGCAAACATTCCCTGGAAGGTATATATTCAGTTTTTAATCTAGCTTATCTGTAAGCAGTCTTGCTTTTGATTCATTGATGTCTACAGCGCTAAAAATAAAAAAATATATATATCCAATCATGCGTTTAGATTGTTTCGCTATTCCTTTACAGGTTCCAGGACTTCCGACCCCCATTGAAAACATGATCTTGAGATATGTCAAGGCCAAAGCTGACTGGTGGACCAATACAGCTCATTACAACCGAGAGCGAATCAGGCGAGGAGCAACTGTGGACAAAACTGTCTGCAAGAAAAACCTTGGCCGTCTCACACGACTCTACCTGAAGGCTGAGCAGGAGAGACAACACAACTACCTAAAGGTAAGAACCTAGTTCGTGTGTACTGTAGCGTGCCCTTCAGGAAAGAATAAATGTAGATCCAGTATCATTCTTGAATTGGTCTGTCTCAGGACGGACCATACATCACTGCTGAAGAGGCGGTGGCTATCTACACCACCACAGTTCACTGGCTGGAGAGCCGACGCTTCTCCCCGATTCCTTTTCCCCCTCTGTCATACAAACATGACACCAAGCTGCTCAT
The DNA here is from genome assembly GCA_030014305.1 of Clarias laeviceps. Lineage (NCBI taxonomy): Eukaryota > Metazoa > Chordata > Actinopteri > Siluriformes > Clariidae > Clarias > Clarias laeviceps. Next base: position 10,321,059 of record JAQMYJ010000003.1, on the reverse strand, counting down.
CCTGGCTCTGGAGAGGCTCAAAGAGGCCTACAGGTCAGTGCAGACTCCTCCAACAAGGCACCCTAGCAGATAATACACAGCACTGATTGTGGTCTTTCACATAAATGTTATTTCATGCTTAAGTGCCTGCTAATATTCTGTTTTGTGTGTATTAGCGTGAAGTCAAGGTTGAATCAATCTCAGCGTGAAGAGTTGGGTCTGATTGAGCAGGCGTACGACAATCCTCATGAGGCTCTGTCCAGGATCAAGCGTCATCTCCTCACTCAAAGAGCATTCAAAGAGGTAAACATGTTAACATGCATAAGCACAGCACTGAGACGGTGTCAAGCCTTCCAGTCTCTCTGTGATTTACTTAGTCCTACTGTTTCAAGTGCTGTTTGTGATTTTCCCCAGGTGGGCATTGAGTTCATGGACCTGTACAGTCACCTAGTGCCTGTGTATGATGTGGAACCTCTGGAGAAGATCACAGATGCTTACCTGGACCAGTACTTGTGGTATGAGGCTGACAAGCGCAGGCTTTTCCCACCTTGGATCAAACCTGCCGATACAGAGCCACCTCCACTGCTGGTATACAAGTGGTGCCAAGGTGAGGGATCGTTGTTACAAATGGTAACAGGCAGGTGTTGGTCATTGATAATGCAGCCATGACCTTGGAATTTCAACTCGTCTGTCTTTTGCTTCCAGGAATCAACAACCTGCAGGATGTGTGGGAGACCACCGAGGGAGAGTGTAACGTCATGCTGGAGTCACGCTATGAGAAGATGTACGAAAAGATCGACTTGACGCTGCTTAACAGGCTTCTGCGTCTGATCGTCGACCACAACATTGCTGATTACATGACGGCAAAGAACAACGTGGTCATCAACTACAAGGTCTGTCACCTAGAAAACTGAATAATTCGCTTTTTTTATCGGTGTCCCGTTATTTGAACATTAGACCTGTTGAAAGAAATTGTAATAGGATTCATGTATTTAAAAATCTTTCAGGCAGCTAACTCCATTTAAATAGGTAGTTTCTAAAATGAGTTTTGAACTTTGGATTCAGTTTACAAATATAAAAAGTATGTCTGAAAGTGTAATTAACAAATACCAGCACAGTTTTCTTTTTTTTTTATATATATATATTTACTTTTTTTCTGTAACTGGTCTCAAATAGGGCTCCTATGGGAATTTTCAAAGCAGACCTGAGCACAAAATATAATTTCTTTATGAAAATGACTCTTCTGAAACATATATGGTGTAAACTTGCATGCCGTTATAAATAGAAAAAAATAGTTATAATGCAAATCTGTACTGGACAAAAATATTATCACCCGTGTGTGATTAGCTCATTCTTACCTTGCTCTAGGACATGAACCACACCAACTCGTACGGCATCATCAGGGGCCTGCAGTTTGCCTCCTTCATTGTGCAGTACTATGGACTGGTGATGGACCTGCTCGTTCTGGGTCTTCACCGTGCCAGCGAGATGGCTGGACCTCCACAAATGCCCAACGATTTCCTCAGCTTCCAGGACAGTGCTACTGAGAGTGCCCACCCCATTCGTCTATACTGCAGATACATTGACCGCATACACATGTTCTTCAGGTCAGTGTCACCTGTTGACAAAAAAACAAAAACTTGAGCATTTAAAAGCTTTGTTGAGCGAAATCTGCCAAAAAAATAAAAGATATGATGGCTGTAAAAATGCTGCTAGAGTCAACATGTAAAACGTATGTTGTGCATAATGAATACAAAATTAAGTATATATGATTTTACTCTTGTTGCTTCCTGGCATTTCAGACAACTTGTACGTATTGCAGAATTTGATGCAGGTTGGCTAAGTAAATGTAAAATGAATAGGGACTTGAGTTTAAGAGTATACTTGTTTTCTCAGGTTTTCTGCTGATGAAGCCAGGGATCTGATCCAGCGCTACCTGACTGAACACCCTGATCCCAATAACGAGAACATTGTAGGCTACAACAATAAGAAGTGCTGGCCCAGAGATGCTAGGATGAGACTGATGAAGCATGATGTTAACCTGTACGTGTTAAAACACTAACGCTTTTTACACACTCTTTGCTACTTTTACTTTTGTACACTTCATTCCTTAAATTTGTTTATACGGTCATGCTCATGTTCACTTCCCTGTGACTTCTCAAGGGGCCGTGCCGTGTTCTGGGACATTAAGAATCGTCTTCCACGCTCGGTGACGACCATACAGTGGGAGAACAGCTTTGTGTCAGTATACAGTAAAGATAACCCTAACTTGCTCTTCAACATGTGTGGATTTGAGTGCCGCATCCTGCCCAAGTGCCGCACCAGTTATGAGGAGTTCACTCACAAGGATGGAGTGTGGAACCTACAGAATGAGGTCAGAAAACTAGAATACTTTATTTGACTTTTTTTAAACTTATAAAAATAGCATTTAATAACGTTTTAAAGGCTATGTGGTTTGGCTAACTGTTATCTTTGTGTATTTGTTTGAAGGTGACTAAGGAAAGAACAGCCCAGTGCTTCCTGCGAGTGGATGATGAATCAATGCAGAGGTTCCATAACAGAGTGCGACAGATTCTCATGGCCTCTGGATCCACCACTTTCACCAAGGTATGGTATGAAGGGAGGGGGGAAAAAATGGCATCACCGTGATCACATATTTATAGCATTGTACTCAATTGTACCATTATCGTGTTACTACGTGTTTACTTATTTTTCTTCTGTCCTTATCAGATCGTGAACAAATGGAACACAGCTCTGATTGGACTGATGACCTATTTCCGTGAGGCTGTGGTTAACACTCAGGAGCTGCTGGACCTTTTGGTGAAATGCGAAAATAAGATCCAGACCCGTATTAAGATTGGGCTTAACTCCAAAATGCCTAGCCGTTTCCCTCCTGTTGTCTTCTACACCCCCAAAGAGTTAGGAGGTCTGGGCATGCTTTCCATGGGTCACGTGCTCATCCCACAGTCTGACCTGAGGTAATTTTTGTACAACTGAATATTTGTCTTAGGCTGGTGCATCAGCAGTGGCATCCAGACAAATCTGAACGATAAATACTTAGTATAATGTCCGAAATGATCAGTATAATGTTTGTATGATCAGGAAATTTTTTTTGTGTGTATTATCAGGTGGTCAAAACAGACAGATGTGGGCATCACTCACTTCCGTTCTGGTATGAGTCATGAGGAGGATCAGCTGATTCCCAATCTGTACCGCTACATCCAGCCATGGGAGAGTGAGTTCATCGACTCTCAGAGAGTCTGGGCTGAGTATGCTCTCAAGAGACAGGAGGCCATTGCCCAGAACAGGTACAAACATCTCATCAATTATTAAATGTAAATACATTTTTTTGCTTTGTTGTGCTTGGAATAAAATTTTCTGTTATGACCCAAAAGGCGTTTGACCCTGGAGGATTTGGAGGATTCTTGGGACAGGGGCATTCCTCGTATCAACACCCTGTTTCAAAAAGACAGGCACACACTGGCCTATGACAAGGGCTGGAGAGTCCGAACAGACTTCAAACAGTATCAGGTTAAAACCCTTTTATTCAGATAATATTTTCATATGTAATTTGAATATCTGTAATTTAAAAAACTGTTGATCTGATGTGTTCCCAGGTGCTAAAGCAAAATCCGTTCTGGTGGACTCACCAGAGACACGATGGAAAATTGTGGAATTTGAACAACTACCGCACAGACATGATCCAAGCACTAGGAGGAGTGGAAGGAATTCTGGAACACACTCTGTTCAAGGGGACATACTTTCCCACCTGGGAGGGTCTTTTCTGGTTAGGGTTGCTGCTTGTCCTAAGAAAAATGTCCTTTGGGGAATTTAGACCTGTTTATCTTAATACTCCATTAGGATTATATTTTAACCTTTTTTTTTTTTTTTCCCCCTTTCTAGGGAGAAGGCCAGTGGTTTTGAGGAGTCCATGAAATGGAAAAAACTGACCAATGCCCAGAGATCTGGTCTAAATCAGATCCCCAATCGACGATTCACTTTGTGGTGGTCTCCCACGATCAACAGAGCGAACGTATGCATACAGTCTTGCTGTAGTTCTTGTCTCTTCTCTTCAGTTTTATAGCTATTGCTCATTTTCTCTCTCTCTCTCTTTTTATTTTTATTTTTTAGGTATACGTGGGTTTCCAGGTGCAGTTGGATCTCACTGGAATCTTCATGCATGGCAAAATTCCCACCCTCAAGATCTCCTTGATCCAGATCTTCAGAGCTCACTTGTGGCAGAAGATTCATGAGAGCATTGTCATGGATCTGTGTCAGGTACAGAGTGTCTTAAGATTAAGCAATACTGTAAAAGTGATTTATTTGCAAAACTATTCAACGCTTTACGCTTGAACCTTCATTGACATTATTTGTTGTGTGAAGGTGTTTGACCAAGAACTGGATGCTCTTGAGATTGAAACAGTCCAGAAGGAAACCATCCATCCTAGGAAGTCTTATAAGATGAACTCCTCTTGTGCAGATATTCTGCTTTTTGCTTCCTACAAGTGGAATGTTTCAAGACCATCACTGCTTGCTGACTCCAAGTATGACCTCAAACTCTGACAATGTGGTTTATTAACTTTAGATTGTTGATTGTCTAGCATGTTTAAATTTTTCCTACTCAAATTTGCTTGTGACAGGGATGTTATGGACAGCACAACCACTCAAAAGTACTGGATTGACATTCAGCTCAGATGGGGAGACTATGACTCGCATGACATTGAGAGATATGCCAGGGCCAAATTCCTGGACTACACCACAGATAACATGAGTATCTACCCATCCCCTACTGGGGTGCTCATTGCCATCGATCTGGCATACAATCTGCACAGGTCAGTGTTTTCATTGGTGTACTCTTCAAATTTATTTGTTAAGCTGTTTTGGACTTGCTATTCTAACCTGAATTTGACCTGTACATCCATGCAGTGCGTATGGAAATTGGTTCCCTGGCAGCAAGCCTCTGATCCAGCAGGCTATGGCGAAGATCATGAAGGCCAACCCTGCCTTGTACGTGCTGAGGGAGCGCATCCGTAAGGGTCTGCAGCTCTACTCGTCAGAGCCCACTGAGCCCTACCTGTCCTCACAGAATTACGGAGAACTTTTCTCCAATCAGATCATCTGGTTTGTGGATGACACCAACGTGTACCGTGTCACCATCCACAAGGTGAGTCTATAGCCTCTCAAGTGCACTCTGTACGTTGTGGTCATAACCAAGACATTTTAATTGTCTTTGTGCTCACCATGATGTGACTTTCCATTAAAGACCTTTGAGGGCAACTTGACGACAAAACCCATCAACGGGGCCATTTTCATCTTTAATCCAAGAACTGGGCAGCTCTTCTTAAAGATCATTCACACATCTGTGTGGGCTGGACAGAAGCGTCTGGGACAAGTAGGATTTTTAAAATTATTATTATTATTTTTTTTAAACCTTTTGTCACCAATTAACAAATTTGCACTAAACTGATTTTTGTTGTAGTTGGCCAAATGGAAAACTGCTGAGGAAGTGGCTGCGCTTATTCGATCACTGCCTGTTGAAGAGCAGCCCAAGCAGATCATCGTGACCAGGAAAGGGATGTTGGATCCTCTTGAGGTGAGCTCAATTCAAAAGCAGCAGTTATTGCTAGATGTCCTGATGTAATGTAATGTGTGCCATCTATTTATTATTCATTTTGTCATTTATTTTTTCCTCTCTAGGTGCACTTGTTGGATTTCCCCAACATTGTCATCAAAGGCTCTGAGCTTCAGCTGCCATTCCAGGCTTGTCTAAAGGTGGAGAAGTTTGGGGACCTCATTCTAAAGGCCACTGAGCCACAGATGGTCCTGTTCAATCTGTACGATGACTGGCTGAAGACCATTTCTTCTTACACCGTAAGTTAATTTAATATATATATTTTTAGTTTCTTAGACTTTTAACAGAAATGTTAAAGGGCTGTTTGATGGCTGTTGCTCCACTTAAAATGATGTGCCATTCCTATTTAGGCCTTCTCACGTCTGATCTTGATCCTGAGAGCCCTCCATGTGAACAACGATCGTGCGAAGGTGATCCTGAAGCCTGACAAAACCACCATCACTGAGCCGCATCACATCTGGCCCACTCTGACGGACGAGGAGTGGATCAAGGTGGAGGTGCAGCTCAAAGATCTCATCTTGGCTGACTATGGCAAAAAGAACAAGTAAGTCAGCTCCCCAGGTCAGAGGATAAAAGAACAACACTGCTTTGAGCAAGGCTTGTAGTGGAAATTTTTTTTTTAATGGTGCGTTTTTTTGATAAATGTAGGATAAAATGGAAAAACGGTGGTCTATAAGTTTCTTTCTCTTTTCTCCAGCGTGAACGTGGCTTCTCTGACACAGTCTGAGATCAGGGACATCATTCTGGGTATGGAGATCTCTGCTCCCTCACAGCAGAGGCAGCAGATTGCTGAGATTGAAAAGCAGACTAAAGAGCAGTCTCAGCTGACAGCCACACAGACTCGCACCGTTAACAAGCACGGAGATGAAATCATTACCTCCACCACCAGCAACTACGAGACACAAACCTTCTCCTCAAAGACTGAATGGAGAGTCAGGTAGGAAAAGACTATTCAAGATGTTCCATTGTATCGTCACTCTGTGCAGCAGCGTAAGCCCTGTAGTCTTACTGATGCACTGTATGCACACATCTCTCTCATTCGTAGGGCGATCTCCGCAGCAAACTTGCACTTACGTACCAACCACATCTACGTATCTTCTGATGACATTAAAGAAACTGGATACACTTACATTCTGCCTAAGAATGTCCTGAAGAAGTTTATCTGCATCTCTGACTTGCGTGCGCAAGTAAGTTACATTTTTGATGTTTTCTAGGCTTTTGACTTTTTCTCTGTAGCATTATTATTGATTTATTTATTTTTTTTCCCCTACAGATTGCTGGTTATCTGTATGGCACAAGTCCTCCAGATAATCCACAGGTGAAAGAAATTCGCTGTATTGTCATGGTGCCTCAATGGGGCACTCATCAAACTGTCCACCTGCCCAATCAGCTGCCACAGCATGAATATCTCAAGGTCTATCCCTTTTCTTTAGTTGTGTTATCATAAAGGTTTATGATATCCATATTCTATTGATGCCACAGCAGCATTGTTTCTCCAGTCTTAGAAAACCTCTCCTCTTGTTCTTTTATAGGAAATGGAGCCGCTTGGTTGGATCCACACTCAACCCAATGAATCACCTCAGTTGTCTCCTCAGGATGTCACCACACATGCTAAAGTCATGGCTGATAATCCATCCTGGGATGGCGAGAAGACCATCATTATCACTTGCAGGTACACAGATGATCATTAGTGTCGACTAGTAATTGATTATGTTAAATTGTGCTTAATTGATGGTTGTTAAGCACAATTTTATGTAAACCAGTAGTTTTCCATAATATTTGATGACCTTGGTCATTTGATCAGATCGGCCACATTCAGTTTACTTTGTTCTGAATTAACTGTATACATGCCTTCAGTTCCAATTGATCAGTCAGTTGAATTTTTAGCTCCTGTGCAGATGATGCCAGTGACTGATTGATTATTGTTTTCTCTTGCGTAGTTTTACTCCAGGTTCCTGTACGTTGACTGCTTATAAGCTGACTCCTAGTGGATATGAGTGGGGCAGACAGAACACCGATAAGGGCAACAACCCCAAGGGTTACCTACCCTCTCATTATGAAAGGGTGCAGATGCTGCTGTCTGATCGCTTCCTCGGCTTCTTCATGGTGCCTGGCCAAGTCTCCTGGAACTACAATTTCATGGGTGAGCACAGAATTAACAGCCTGAAATTTTAAACGCTTATTTAAAACACGGTGGTCCCTTTTTTTTTTTTTTTTAAGGGGATAGTTTTTATTTTCTAAGTTAATTGTTTCCCCTTTTCTCCATTCCAGGTGTTCGGCACGACCCCAATATGAAATACGAGCTGCAGCTGTCGAACCCGAAAGAGTTTTATCACGAGGTTCATCGGCCTTCTCACTTCCTCAACTTTGCATCGCTGCAGGAGGGTGAGATCTACAATGCTGACCGTGAGGATATGTATGCTTAGCACCACAGACTGCTACTATTGACGTTCAGTGAGCACCTAAGAGGCTTATGCTTGCAAATCTGTTGTGCTCTGTCCTTTGAGACTTTACCATGGTGTCAGATTGAAAGCACTGTGTAAGACACCTGTTTTTAGATTTTGTATAATGTTTCATTGGCATGATCATTTGTGTTGCTGCACATTGCCTAAAGTGTATGTTTGTTTGAGTAGTTGAGGAAAACTACATCAATGTTCTTTCTATAATATTGCGATTTGTTTCAAGATCTTAAAGTACGTTCTGTTTTTTTTATAAGTCAATTGTAATATTCTTTGTAGTTTGGGTCAAAAATAAAGATCACCTCTTAAAGTTTGAGGTTGTTTTCTGTTGCAACATTTAAACACGTTTGACCTCCTTCTGTTTTACTTGCATGCTTAAAATACTAAAATGGGCTTAACCTCCTGGGGCCGCATTCACAAAGCTTCTTAAGCCTAAAAGTTGCTCCTAGTGACAATTCTAAGAAAATTCTTCGAATTATGACATTTTCTTAGAATTTCCCCTTAAATCTAGGACTGAATCTTAGTAAAGATAAAAATTATTTACAAAACATCTTGGCCCTATAATCAGCTCCTAAGGTAAAAATTAAGAGCAGAGAGGAGGACTTTTACGAGTCTTAAGAGTTTCTATAGCAGAGGACAAAATGGTGGAAAGAAGAAATATTCTCCAAACACTGAATGTAAAGCTAAAAGTAAACACTGCTCTTCTGTCCAATTTGGTTTTCTTGTTGATTTCTTTCCTACCATCTCTCTTGGATTGTTGACTGCGTACCATTCAAAAGTGCAACTTAAATAGACTGTCCTGCAATCGTGTAAATTGGTAAAAGCTGAGCCATTTTGCTCCCATCAATCTAAAATGGATTGCAAGTAATAAAATCAGTATATGGTAAATAAATGCAAGAACTTTAAGTATAGTAACAACTGTGTGGAAATTGCTTGCTTCAAAAGTAGACATATTTTCAACATTTGGCTGGTTTAATTAACTTTAAAATATTGAGCCTATACTAAAAACTTTGCATAAAGTAACCTGTATACATGTTTATACAATTTCTTTATATACAGACATTGATTTCACTGTCTATTCTATTATCATGTTTTCTATGTTCACAAAGAGACCATTTTAAGACCTTTGCAGATTTTCTTTTAGCAACCAATCACAGTCCTTGAATTGCTGCATCATCCCTAGCAATAGGGTCAACCACACCTCCTCACTAAGATAAAGGTTTTTGTACTTTCCTTACTCAGAGTTGCTCTGAGAAGTTTCCTAAATCACTTTGTCTAGGACTCCCAGCTAGGACTTTTTGAGCTGAGATAGGAGCTCTCAGAGAGGATTCTAAGAAGCTTTGTAAATACGGGCCCTGGACTCTACTGTTGTGTACATTTCTCTTCTTCCTCAGTTTCTCCTTTCTTGTTTTTATTATTGGATCAGTTAATCATTGTCTTAAATGAAACTTATCTAAAAGGTATTTTCTGCATGCTCAAATACATTGCTTATGAGTCATCTACAGCCCAGATGAACAGGCTGCAATTTTTAATGAAACAATTTTAGACTTTAAACTGATTAAGTGGGCTGGATTAAAACTTAACTTTTATTCAGTCATGTTTGACACCTATTTTATTGGGTTTCTTTAAGGGAATGTTCTCAAAAGGAGATCTAAATGACATTTGGTGGCTAGCAATAATACTAAGGTTAAAACTTAAGTAGCCAACTGTAGTTTATGTAATACATACATACAGTTTATGTAGGTTAATGCACATACTTCATGCTATTAAAAAAGTTGGTTTGGATTAATACTACTATTAATCAACAGTCAGCGGCTATTTTAGAGTCTTATATGACATGTTGCAAGACTGCTAGTAAACATGTTTTTCTTTTGTTATAAACATGCATCAGAACATGTATGAACTGATGAGCGCTACCATGGTCATCAGATGATTCCTTCACTTGATGTAATAGTGTTGTGGGGCCCTCACACTGGTTTCTGGATATGAAAATACATTTTCTTATAGCTAAATAAATATTGTCACTGTATGCATAGAACTAGAAATGGGAGGGATGCATTTAGTAAATTGTTAATAATATTCTATTTAGATATTTATAAAATTGTGATATTACATAAATCACAGTACTAATTGAATTGACACCTAGGTATCGGGTGGTCCCTGGTAATTCCATCCCTTTATGTACCCTAACTCAGTAGTCCTTTGTTCTATCTCTCTTACCTCCATATGTGATAGTACACTCTGTACACTCTGCTCTAATAGGTCGAGCTCCAAAAAAAAGACCATCTTCAGTGCCGTGTGTTCTATCAGCACAAACGCTAACCATTAACTTGTTGCAGGAATAACACAAATAGATCAGCAACAAAAAATTGGCACCAACCTCCAAAAGCATATCAGAGCTATGCAGTAAATCTTTGGTCAAAAGTATGTGGACAACCATCCAATCGCACCAATGTATGATTATTATTATTTTTTTAAAATCCTATTCCAGGAATTATATTGTGGATATGTTATAAATGGTGTTATAACTAATAATCAATTAATCTGGGACAGCTTTCCACCAGATTTCAAGAGTATTACAGTAAGTCAGACTGATTTCTGGCAAGGAGGCCTGGCATGTGGTCAGCATTTCTGTTCCAAAAAGTGTCCAGGGATCATCATCAGCATGGACTTTACCTTATGCACAAAGGCACTGCTTTCCTCGAACAGGTTTGGCCACTTGGTTCCAGCTGTGGGAAATTACAGCATTTACAGTTGTACAGGATTGTGTAATTTTGGTCAGTATAAATATATTTCATGTGTTATAGGCTGGTGTTTCCCTTTAAATCATATAAAAGCCTTATGTCAGGGAAACTGTCTAGGCTACTCAAGGGCCCTTGGAAACATTCCTGGCTTTTACACGCCTACATTTTGAGAAGTTCCTCTTTCACAATGCTAATTTCTGTTAGTGGTCCTGCTTACATGTATAAACTCATTATATCTTAATGGTCAATTTATGAATAGTATATACAGTACCAGTCAAATGTTTGGGATTTATTTTCTACATTCTAGAACAAAAGTGGATTTTTTTTTAAACTAGGAAATAAAACATTAATTAATGACATTAGGTAATTAAGTACCACCAACAGTCAGCTGTTATTTTAAGACATGAAGGTCAGCTGATCTTCAATAGTTTTTGCAAGAACAGTATTGTCAAGTGCATTTGCAAAATCCATCCAGCATCATGATGAAACTGGCTCTCATGAAGACCATCCCAGGAAAACAAGACCAAATTTTACCTCTGCTGCAGAGAAGTTCATTCAGAGTCACCAAATCCTTATACTTGCCCATTTTGTCTGCTTCCAACACATCAACTTCTTTCACTTGCTGCCTAATATATCCTACCCACTTCCAGCTGGCATTGTAAAGAGAGTGGATCAGAGCAACTCAAACTCAACTCAGCAATGTTTCTGGTCAGGACATACCAAAAGTGATCTAAGGAAAGAAAACTGGTGAAGTAACAACAGGGTCACGGGAAACCAAGTCTCACTGATCCACATGGCAAGTAAAGGCTGGTTTGTGTCATCTGATACAATAGAAGACATACTCACTCAGTCACTCATTGTCTGTACCTCTTTATCCTGTATTCTGGGTCGCAGGGGGCCTGAAGGACTATCCCAGGAGACTTAGGGCACGAGGCGGGGTAAACCATGGACATGGTGCCATTTCATTGCAGGGCACACACACACACTACGGGCAATTTGGGAATGTCATTTAGCCTAATCTGCATGTCTTTGGACTGTGGGAGGAAGCCGGAGTACCCGGAGGAAACCCATCAAGCACGGGGAGAACATGCAAACTCAATGCACACAGAGACAGGAATTGAACTCGGATCCTGGAGGTGCAAGGCAATTGTGCTAACCACTACACAAACCGAAGACATACTGTAGATCAGAGTTGTTACAGAAATGTATCAGAACACATTGGTCATTAGTGTTTTGGTGGCACATTGGGGGAACAACTCAATATCAGGCAGGTGGTTATAATGTTATAAATATATATATATATATATATATTATGTGTACTAGATTCTACTTTACTCACTCACTCATCTTCTATAGGCTTAGGGCACGAGGCTGGGTACACCATGGACAGGGTGCCAATCCATCGCAGAACACACACTACGGGTAACCTGCATATCTTAGGACTGTGGGAGGAAACCGGAGTACCTGGAGGAAACCCACCAAGCACGGGGAGAACATGCAAAAACTCTGTGCACACAGAGACGGGAATCGAGCCTGGCCAGGAATCGAACCCTTACCGTGGAGGTGCAATGCAATCGTGCTAACCACTAGACAAACCGTGCCGCCACAGAAGACATACTGTAGATCAAAGTTGTTACAGAAATGTGTCAGAACACATGGGTCATTAGTGTTTTGGTGGCAAAATGGGGGAACAACTCAATATCAGGCAGGTGGTTATAATGTTATATATATTATTTATTATACTAGATGCTACTTTACTCAGTTTGTTTGTTTTTTGGATGCAAGCAAATAGTGATTTGTATGTTTTCCTTCTTTCTCTAGAGAAAACCCCTGTACATTCCCTCTGAAACTGCGACACACCGCCTACAGCTGTGAACACACGACACTGTTAGCAGTATTGGTGAGGAGAGAAGGAGGATCCAGACATGGGGAAATGCGCCAGGATGTCTTTACAGCGAGCCCTTGTGCTGTGTCGTGTGGTGTAGGAGTGCTGTATGCAAACACTGGAGCTGAGTTGTGTGTAGGTGTAAATAAAAAAGCTGCGGATCGCATGTTATAACCTGTCTACTGGATCGGATCGGATCAAGCAGGAATCGGTCCTGACACGACTGTAGCTCATTAAATAAGACCGGGATTTAGAAAGAGATAAATTCATCGGCTGACACTGTGGTAGACTTAAACTGAAACCGAAAAAAACACATTCTCGGAATAGCGCTGAAATGTCAGACTGCGGCTGAGGCGCGCGCGCGCGCGTGTGTGTGTGTGTGTTCGGGGGAGTCCAGTTAGTTCTTCTTCTTCTCGGCTCTTGTTGTTTGGACTCTGCTGCGATGGAAACCATCCAAGAGGGAAAGAAGTTAGACGAGTGTTTTGAGAAGAGCGTTTCAGCTCTCACTGTGGACGACGTGTACGACATCGCCAAGCTCATCGGCTCCGACGTGGAAAAGCTGATCGACAGTTATGGCAAAACAAGTGTCGAGAGTTTGGTGCCTAAAATAGTGAAAGTGCTGGAGCTCCTGGAGAGATTCACAGTCGGCTACCACACACACATCTCTAAAGAGGAGAATCTGCTGAGGGCGCTGGAAACACTACAGGTTCAACAGCACGACTCGAACAAGACGGACACTCGGGTAAAGACACACACACACGGTGCGACATTACAAACTGTTACAGTTTGACAGCCACGTTTTGTTTGAACACGTTTTGTTTTAATTTTTGCAATTATATCTTGGTCTTTAATCTTTAAGGCAGGTCTTAATCTTTGGTCTTCAAGGCAGAATCGCAAATGCCTCCATACTTCCTATATACAGTATGTGCCCTCTGTAGGGTATAACACAACCCTCTCAGTGTAATGTACAGAAGGAAGCCATATTGGATTACGCAATATTAGGTCTATTCAATTTCTAAAATTTACCTCAAATAATCAAACTAAATATTCATGTAAAATGTCAATATTTATAAGGGTAAAGCATTTTGAAAAGTAAAATTTCCACCAAAAATAAATGCAATGAAATAAAACTAAATAAATAAAATACAAATAATTAAGTAGGCAAAAAATACATAGACACCGTCTGCCCGTTTATTTTTTTTTGTTATTTATTTAATTTAATTTATTTTTATTTTATCTTATCTATGGTTTCTTTCCACAGTCCAAAGACATGCACAATAGGCTAACTGATGTTTCCAAATTGCTCGAAGTTTGTGAGTGTGTGCATGCTCGTTGAGGGTCTTGTGCCTCTTGTCTTGTGCCCCAAGTTCCCTGGGATAAGCCTGGGACCCTCCATGATAACTGGTATAGAGAACAAATTTGACATAACAATGTAATATTTATATGGGTGCATATAGTCGCCACAGTGGACCATCCGATCTGCATAAGAGACTAGGTTTTAGGCCAGATGCCCTTCCTGATGCAAACCTCCAATTTTATCTGCGTTTGGCACCGGCACTGCATCCATGTGTGACTGACTTTCCTCACTAACTCGAACTGTTAACAAAGCAAATCAGTCTCTTTATTTTTAACCCAACCTTTTACCCTGTAGATGAGTACTGGACATCTGTGTAACACTGTCCAATGTGGTCATCATCAGTGAAAGATTACGTGCACAAAAAAAAGTCCATAAAGTTCTAAAGAGTCTAGCTATTTGACCCAGTGGAACGCGATGTTCACACACCTTTTAAATCTCACATACTCTTTTAAATGTAAACATTATGACTATTAGGACCTTGACTGTTATTGACAAAAGCATTTTAATATTTACTAAATAAACTGATTTGCATAAATGTCAAATTATAAAATATCCCCCATTATTCCTTACACAACTAGCATTTTATAGAATTACATTCCAGAACAATTGACAGTTAGGTTTGCCAATAAAAGCATAAAAGTTGTGGTAACTATTAACGTATTTGCTGTGAAAGCCTAATATTAGTTGCTGTTAAAAATGACCTGTTTGGGAGTGATGGTCAGGTATTCACAAGCTTTTGGCTGTATAGTATAGTGTAGATTTTTCATAAATATGAATTTTGTCTTAACTGCAAATCCCATGGCTATTCCATTACAGTAGTGTTACGGTAGGAAATAAAGACTCCCAAACGTCTGGGATTTAACTTGCTAGAACTAAAACAAACTAACAATGACCGTTTAATAAAAACCCTACTTATACACAGTTCTAACTTGCTAATTAACCTTTTTTGTCATTGAGTTGTGTACCAATATAATAATTATCTCGATGTATTGCACTATTTTTAAAAACGTCTTTGTACATAATTTCTTTAGAAATACTTCATGACATTTGTATAATACTGTATATTTACTTCACTTACAATATCTTATTAGTATTACTACATTTCTTCTGTTACATAATTCATTAATAGTTGTTTATGTCGTAATCATAACGACATAATGAGTTTGTGTGTTCTATATATATATAATAAGCAATGCATTTCTACTTTGTCTACAAAAATAAGCACTCATAAAAGGGATTTACACTTATTGAAGGGATTTACCACAACTCAATAACATGAGTTGAAGTAAATCCCTTTTATAAATACTGTCATATCTCTTCGTTGGGGTTGATTCTGTTATTGCTTTTTATTGTTCCTCTATCAAAACATTCTTCATCACTATACTGTATGTTTATAAAACTCATATGAACCTGGTCTCTTTGCTCTTTTTGCTCTGCTGAACATTTAAATATTAATGGAATGCTTAAAGATGAATTATATTGTATAAATTGTAATAATTTTAATTTTTATTGAAACCTGAATAATAAGCTGGGAAGAAGTTAAATATGTTTATACAGAATAAAAATATTACATATAGTATTTTATCACATACAAGGTGCACTAAAAGGTTCTATAGGGTCTGGATCCATTAGTGAAAAGAAAGAAAAAAAAAAGTATGAATTACAGCCAAGGCTCTGACTTCATTTTCACTTGCGTATGCACAGAATATAAGACCATTGGACATTCCCATGTATCAGAACTGAAGTTGTTACATGCAGAGATTATGTCCTTTATGTCCTGCTGAATTGTGCTGACCATGGGGAAAGTGGTGACTCAGGCAGTTGAGGCCATGGATTGATTGTAGATTTGAGGGGAACTGGTGAGCCCGTGGGCAAGGCCATTA
Organism: Clarias laeviceps; assembly: GCA_030014305.1. NCBI lineage: Eukaryota > Metazoa > Chordata > Actinopteri > Siluriformes > Clariidae > Clarias > Clarias laeviceps. Next base: position 10,305,120 of record JAQMYJ010000003.1, on the reverse strand, counting down.
ACCCTATGTCCATATATAATACCTAGCCACTGGGATGTGGTGCCGGCCCCAAACCTGGAGAAAATACTGTAGGTGGAATTGCGACAGGGACGGTATTTGGGGTAGAATCTCTTCCAAATCATTAAAGATCTAATAATCTGATGTAGTGACCTGGAAAAACAGGGAAAAAGCCCAAGGGAAAAAAAAACACCAGACTTCAGATGACCCTGAAAAAAGATCAAGCAGTGTAAGGTTTGATTCTGTTCAATCTTTTATTATTAGTTTCGCAGCCATCTTCAGTCTAAAATAAAAAGATATTTTCATAAAAATAAAAAAAAATGTCTGTGAATCCAGTCTTTTGGTCCACCCTGTATTTAACACTTAAATTCTTTATCAAAAAAAGTTTTGCTTTCCCATGAGCTGTTTAAAATTTTTTTTTTTTTTTTTACAGTTTTAATACCACAGAATTAAAATATGCAAAAAGCCCAATTGCAGTCCCCAGATTCATTCAACATGTGGCAATAATACTATACAAACTAACCCAATTGAATATTGAAATTACACCATTGTAAAATTCAGCTTCTATACAAACAACTCAAATTATTCAGTGTGATTTGCTGGACATAAGGTATACAGCAAGCCAAAACTGTTTACAGTCTGTCTGATGCTTGAATCTTCTGTCAGAGTGTCTTCCAGCATTGACTGACATTGTGTGTGTTTGTGTGTGTATGTATTTCAGCAGGAATGGCAGCAAAAGGAGCAGAAATGCAGGCTGGAGATGGAGGCGTTGCAGAAGGAGCTGCAGCAGCTACAGGAGGAGAACCAAGAACTCCTGGGTCGCCTGCAGAGCTCGATCTCTAAAGAAGGTGAACTGGACAAACACGTGTACAGCACTTCTAGCATTCCATTATATTAAGATGTAGTTAATTTTTTGAAACCTCATGTTTGACAAAGACTTAATATTCTGGAGATGGCGGATCTCTTGTGGAATGCTGTCTCTATGTGCACGGAGTTTGCATGTTTTCCCCCTGCTTGGTGGATTTCCCCTTGGTACTCTGGTTTCCTCCCACAGTCCAAAGACTTGCAGCTAATTGGTGTTCCCAAATTGCCGGTAGTGTGTGAATAAGTGGGTAGGTTTGTGTGTGCCCTGCAATGGATTGGCACCATGCCCTAAGTCTCCTGGGATAGGCTCCAGGACCTACTGCGGCCCTGAATACAGGATAAAGAGGTATAGATGATAAGTGAGTGAGTGAGTGAAGTTTGGTCTACAGTGTGCGTGAACACAAAGCTGTTCCAAAAAATGAGGAAATGCATTATTTGGGGCTGAGGTAGCTCAAGGGTTAAGATGTTGGCCTACTGAATGGAAAGTCATCAAACTGTCTCTTTTGGACCCCTGCACATGGCACTTAACCCCCCACCGCTTAGATCTATAATGAGATGACTGTAACTCACTCTGGATAAGGATGTCTGCTAAATTCTGTAAATGTTTATCTCCTTTTCATATTTTTATTGGCTTGGGTTTAAACAGGCAAATCAGATTTTCCTCCTGGTGCGATTTCATATAACAAGAGACTCTCCCCCAGCTCAATGTTCTGCTCTATCATTCTCTAGTTACCATTTTAAAAGCTTCAAGAAATAATGTAGGTTAGCAAGAAGCAGCTAACTGCTGTTGGGTAACCTACCGTTCTTTAGCTTTTAAGAAGGGCTAGGTTAGCTGTTAGCAGTTAATGGATAACCTAGTGATTTTTAGCTCTTAAGAAGGGCGGTTGAAGGGCCACCATTCGTCCTCTACAGCTGATCCAGAATGCGGCTGCGACTGGGCCCACAGTCTCTCACGGATCAAGGAAAATGTACTGTATCTTGACTATTTTCCTTCCTGGCTCCTTGGTGGTGGAACTTCTTCTTGATGTCTGCACATCACTGTGATGTGATGAACCAGTGTCAATCTTTAAGCGACAACTTCTTAGGACCTTCTTAGGTATTTGGGTTAAACCTGGAAAACCTGAGAAACTCTCACATAAATGCAGGAAGATGCAAAACTCCACACAGATATTAACCTGAACCCATAACCCTGGAGCTGTGAGGCAGGATGTCTACCTGCTGTCCCATTACACCATTACATAATTGTAGTATTTAGATTTTTCTCTCTGAGACCTCTTGACGTTATATTATGTTAAGAGCATTTTACCTTTTCCCCTCAGACCGTACACAGCGTCAGGAGAGAGAGGTGATGCTCAAACTTAAAGAGGTGGTGGATAAACAGCGTGATGAGCTCAGAGCCAAAGTGCAGGAGATATCCAAGATGTCTAAAGAGGTGGAAGCGGTACGGGAACAAACACACACAAACACACACACTTAACTATACACCACATGGGATGTATTCGAGTTTAGTTAAGATAAATTTTTAACTAAGAATTAACTACAGACTTAAGCACTGGTTGAGCGGTAGTGCTCGAGGTGTGTGTATGAACTGGAGTTTGATGTGTCTCAGTTATTGGCTGTGTAAACAGTTCCAAAAATTTGTACCTTTTTGTAGACTTTATGTATTTTTTCGGCAAAATATTCAGCTTGAACTCCATTACTGCCTGGAGCTTGTCAATCATTACTCAGTACTTTGAAGTTGAAGAAACTGGCTTGGATAAAATACCTGAATATGGAACATTTTTAAATTAAAGCCAACCGATCATAATGCATTTTACTTTATACTGTAACTGTAGCTGTCTGTCTACAGGAGCTGCAACCAGATGCATTTCATAAATTTTATATATTCTGTTAAACAACAAGTACTTATTTAGATCTACTCAAATACAGACAATAAAACACAAATATTTCAATACAAGCGGTCAAGTCAAATTGTTTTCTTTTGTCATATCAACCATAAGTAGCTGTTACAGTAGACAGTGAAATAAAAAAAAAAGGAAAACATTCCCCCAGGAATGACCAGTGGACGTCTACCAAATTGTTTTGGTCTGCAGTCAGACAGAAGTGTAGTTTACTATAGAAATGAATCAACATAATAATAAGTAAAAAAAAAAGAACAAAACGTACAGGAAAAAGCTCAGGTAGAAATGTAAATATAAAACTTCCACTATTTTTTTTATTATTTTGTATTTTCTCCAGCACTGGTGAATGTTCTTTAGCTCTCTATGTTGTAAATCCAGTGACACTAGCTTACTGCTTGCTCTAAATGCAATATTCCACCCTGAAAATTGTTTTAAGCAGACAATTTTGACCAATTTAGCTTTTGCCTGCCTTACTGAACACACAAATTACAAAAATTCACTGCAGACCCTCATGGTGGGGCTTCTAGTTTGTCACTTTCCTAGAGAAATATTCTCCTTAATATTATGCTATAAAAGGGTTATTTTACAGGTTGGCATTAATGTGAAGAAATAATTCAGTAGATGATAGAGGGATATAGTCAGGACTCGATTTGAGGGGGGATGCGGGGGGATGGCAAGCCCCCCCCCCTTTTAAAAAAATGACAAAAACCATCCCCTCTGTAAAACCACCATCCCATTTACATTAATACTGCTGTGTATTATGTAAAGTTTCTCATGAAAATGAAATACATATAATCTACGTATGATCATCTACATACTATTAATAACGGCGATTAGCTGATCAGAATTCAATATACTATCACATCTTACTCCTTGCAAAATTCAAAGCCAATCACCTTTCCCCATTAGCTTGTTCCCCAGCTTAAGCGCAACACGCTGTTTACAAGCAGGTTTGCGTCATTTCGTGCTATTCGCATTTTCGCAACGGCCAAGAGAAAAAGTTTTTGACTTATTTAAAAAAAAAGAAGAGAACTGAAGGTATGACGTGATGAAAACGAAGAGTTTTCGAAATGACTGAGCGCTTTAATGATTATAAAACACGAGTTCTTTACCTAATTTGTGTCATTTCATTCTCATTTTAAAGAAGAGGTTTTGTTTTTCATTAGATTTTGTGGCTTCACCTACATGCTTGGGTACAAAAGGGTCGAAAATAGATTTTTAAATGCCATAATAGTAATTTGATTATTTGTGTGTGTGTGTCCGTGTGTGTGAGTGAGAGAGAGAGAGGGAGAGAGATACCGGTGTGTAGTCATACAAAACTACAGGACTATTAAATTATTTCATTACTAATGTTTTAGATTTTTATTCTACTCTTATAATCCTCCCCAGATAAAAGCCATGGAAAAAGGATCAAATGATAGTTTCGACAATTGCATGTTTAAATGCATGTTTACTTTTGATGGCCACAATTGATTTAATTAAGCTTATATTTTGTTAAT
>JAQMYJ010000003.1:10284266-10298864 GCA_030014305.1 Clarias laeviceps | reverse complement strand
TTGGGGTAATAAATATTAAACTAATGAAAATGGTGTTTCTTCTCATACATTATTAATAATATCAAAGGGAACTTTTATTTATTTCATTCAAATTCAGAGCAAATAGGAAAAGCACTCATGTAAATAACAATATCCCTAACTTATTGTGAGTAGTATGTGTATATCGGGAAAAAGGACTTAAGTACTCAAAAAGGCATGTTCACATATATAGCACCCAAGGCTTTCCACTAGATTTTGGAACATGGTTTTCAGGATTTCTGTTCTTTCAGCCTCAAGAGTATTAGTGATGCTGGGTGTGAAGATCTGGTGCTCAATCACTTCATCCCAAAAGTCAACAATATGGTTGAGGTCAAGGTTTTGTATAAACCACAGAAGTTCTCCAAGCCCAACTTTGTCACACAGTGTGTTTATGGAGCTTGCTTTGTACACAGGGACAATGTCATGCTGGAACAGTTTCAGGGCTCATAGTTCCAGTAAAGGGAAATCTTAATCCTACAGCATACACAGACATTCTATAAAAGTGTTTGTTTCCAAATGTGTGGCAGCAGTTTGGGGAAGAAACACATACTGTATGAATGTGACGGTCATTCGGTTTAACTCAATGACAAAAGATGACTTTTTGGGATCCCAAATACCCCATTCACCAAAAAAAAAACAAAAAAAAAAAACAGGAAACTGACATTTAAGTGTATTTTATCATGGTTTTACAAATGTGCCTCCTTTTGATTTTTATAATTTTTGGTATTAATATTACTGTCCATCTTTCTGTCCTTCAATAAGAAGTATGATTTTTCATTTATGTTGATTGTCATCAATATAATACAGTGGTACCTTCCGGAGGCGAGTTTTCTTTTGTTTACATTTGTATTGTGAAACGTATTTTCCCATAGGAAATAATGTAAATGCATATAATCTGTTCCAGCAACCCAAAAATATGACCAATATTACCAATTTCCAACACTATAATTATATGTTTGCATATAAAAACAACTAAAACATTTAGAAAATACATGTAAATGAAGTAAAATAAGTAATAAATAGACATTAAATCTCACTTAACCTTAATTTATGCTTCCTGTTGTCAGCAGCTACTTTAAAAATGAAACTGAAAATGGCTCCCTTTTTTTCTTGCTATCGTCTTTGCTAACATTCTTGGGACCCATGGTGCTACGTCTCTACTAAATCTTGCACCAAATGCAAAAAACTCACAAAAAATTTGCTTGGGTTTCGGCTGGCGCAAACAAGTGTAAAATATAATTTCATTTTATTACAAATATTAAAGAATTAAATAAATTGGAGCAAATATTTTACTGTGACAGGCTACAAAATGGCTAAAAATACTAATTAAAAATTGGTTGTTTAAATAACAACCTCAGCAGCAACCTTATTTCCCCTCTCATCTGTTTCAACCACTCAGCATTCAGCATCACTATTATACTAATCACAGGCCTGATCATCTGTCATCATCTGCACCTGTTTCTTACTGGTTCATGCCTTAAATTTGATTTTTTTTATTATTTAATGACTCGTGAGAATGAAATGAGGGATGCCTTTTGCACAATACTTTATATTAACCATGTAGAAGATGTAGATCCTCTCTGTCAAGCTGCTTCATACACACTGCACGAAGTCAGTAACATGGTTCCACATTCCTGCTATATACAGCTCAGGGTATGGAAGAGGGGTTTGAAATGGATAAATTTGATTTGTAATCTTGTGCGTGGGTTTTTAATACTCAGCTAGTGAAACTCCTTTGTAAAATGATGCATTTGAAAAGAAAAAAACATTTAAGTGATAGTAAAGAACAGAATGTGAACTCAGGAAGTTTATATAAACTTCTAGTGAAAGTATTTCTTTTATTCTTTACAGGTTTACTTGCATACATGTGAAAAGATATTATTTCAGAGAAGGGAATAAATATACGTAGGTCAGAATTTGTTATAAAGCAGGTAAATAAATAATGTATAGTGTATTGTCACACATCAAACACTCTTCTGTTCATGAATCACTCCAGGCATTAATGACGTTAGGGATTGTTTCAGTGTAATCATTGCCAAGTCAGCGGACATGAATTAGTCATATGCTATAAAATTATTGCTGTGTCACTCTAGAACACACATCCTCTCCTTTATGACAGTGTTCTTGGTTTAAACATCAAAATTCAACGCTATTTATTGTCTTTCTTTCTTCAGAACAGCCCACCTCTTGACATGACTTATAAGGTGATCATTGACTTGCGGGACCCGAACAGGCCGTGTTTCACCAAACAGGAAGTACGAGACATTTTGTTTGAGAGGAATGAGCTAAAGGCCAATCTCTTCCTGATTCAAGAAGAACTCGCCTTCTACCAGCGGTGAGAAAAAAAAGAGAGATATGCTACACAGGAATTTTACAGATAGTAAAATGTTGGGTTTTAAATCTTAATTAAGTTAAGTCCTGCGAGGAAGTTATTATAATTTTGGCTTTCATGTTTTAAATAAAAAATGTATATATATATATTCCTGAATAAAACATAATTCTTTTTAAGAAATTTATGCTCCTGAGTTCGATTCCGTTCGGTGATGCTGTAACCTCTCGCAGCCGGAGGTCTAGAGAAAGCTGATTGGCCGAGCTCTCTCAGAGGGGAGGGATGAAAGGTACTTTGTGCTCCCACATTAATTACGGCTCTACAGCCAATCAGGGGCGTCAGAGCTCATGCAAGCGGAGGGAGCGGATAGCGCTGTCCTCCGAGTGTGTTACTCCGCCCCCAACGGTGTGTGAGCGAGCAGTTTGAAAAGATGCGGTTGGCTGGCGTCACTGCCCTCTCGACTGAGTGGTAGTAGTAGCCTTAATGTGGGAGCCCCCTAGTGACGGGGAGCAATTGGACACGACTAAATTTGGGAGAAAATCTGGGGAAATGCTCCTCATGTATTTGTGATCATGCATTTGTGTAAAATAGTATTTTTGTACAAATTCATTTCAGTATGGGAGCATGGTAGGTTAGTGGTTAGCAATGGGGGTTTAAATCTTACCTAGTCTAGTCTGTGTGTGCTCTTGGTAGGTATCTTCTAGGGACTCTGGATTTCCCCACAGCAGGCTGAGCGGTGTTTCCAAGTTGCCTGAAGTGTATGATTGAGTGTGTTTATATGTCGGCACCCCATGTATTATGTGCTTTGCCTGGGCTTTCTGCGACCCTACACATAAAAAGCAGTGCAGAAAGTAGATGGATGACATTAGACAGCTGGATTAACATATACCTAGTGTCCACACTTTGTAGAGAGTAATTTACTCCCCCTTACTTATGAGACATTAACTGGAATCCTCACATGTGTGAAATTACAGAGAGATCCTGAATGACGAGAGATGTCCTGGCTTCTTACTGGAAGCAGTGCGTGCCGCTATAAAGAAACAGAGGAGCATCATTAAGACCAAAATGTTGGGTTTACCAGAAGACGAATGCAGCAGGTAGAACCTTGAGTTACTTTGTGTCACTTTGCAGCTACTATGATGTGATTTTTAATATTTGTTTTTGTGTCCCATAGTGATGAAGAGAAAGGATCGTTGTTTGAGATGAGTAAGGGTGAAGACTGCCCCGACAGCAAACCTCAACAAAGTCGCATCAGAAACCTGTAAGTTACTCATCTACCTGTGATTAAACACATAGAAATTACATCTTAACAGGCTTTCTCATTTGAGCTACTAGTAGGAGAATGTGTTGGTTATGTAAGAAAGATGGACAATGACTTTAGAAATCGTTTTTTAAAATGGCTTTTAGTTTTACCATCAAATTCGAGATGGGATCATGAATGGTTTGTCCAAATCTTATACAATCTATGTGAAACAGAGGGAGTTTGAGGTATAAAGAATTACACATGGAAATGCACACTTTGGGGGACTTGTGTTAACCTTTGCAGAATCCTTCAAGTCTAGTGGCTGTTGATGTCCATCTGGCCTCATATAAGCACTGTGGGTGCTCATTTAGTCAAGCGTTAATTCAACAATGTGAACGTTAATTCACCACTGTAAATGATTATACTGTATAATAATACTAGCAAAGCTACTTGGATAGATGTGAACAGAATGAATTTTAAAGTAAAGATTTGCAGATCTGAACAGAATGTTCTTCTCCTTTTTTGAAAGACCATCTCTAGGTCACTTCCTCTGACCGAAGGACTCTTATCTCATGTTGACATTATGAAAAGTCTTATTTTAAACTGAGGACTTTGCTAGAGGAAGTTCCTCTCCCTCTTGCTGACCTCATCACTGATTAAAGTCATATGTTTTCTGTCTGCTTTCCCAGCTTTGGCTACCTGAGCCGCTCGGGCAGCGATAGGAGCAGCCATCAGACCAACAGTACTCAGTGGGAAATCATCAACGCAGACGAGCATGTACCTGAAGTAGAGAACGGACCTGGAGGCTCTTCCTGAGAACCGGGATCTACCCCTACCCCCAACACCCCCCCCCACCCCCAGGCCACCCATTCATAGCACCAGGGATGAGTGTGGACCTAATGAGATAAACATAAAGATACGAAGATGATTGTGTAGCTCAGCAAATTAGTTAAGGTTGTATACTGTTTTGTAGAAAAAAAGGTTATAATTTCAAATCCAAGACCCCCAAATTTTAACCGTTTGGGGTCAGATATGTGGATCAAAATAAGAAAAAGAAGAAAAAAAAGCACAAACAGTGAAGTAGAAGATTTAAGATTAAAGTAGAAGCGTTTCGGCTGTATGAAAGTCATAAAGTTCTGACATTTGAGTTCAAGTCAAGTCAAGTAGTCAAGTAGGCTTTTATTGTCACTTCAACAATATACAGTTTGTACACAGTGAAACTAAACAACGTTCCTCCAGGACCAAGGTGCTACATGCAAGATAAATTTACGACATAACTTAACAGAAAACTAACTAGCGAACTAAGAACCCTAATTAGCTGGCTAGCTAAGACAAGATAGATTGACATGATTTGTTCTAACAAAAGTTAGACAAAAGTTAATTTGTTCTAACAAAATGGAGAAAAGAAACAGAAATATTATATGTTTATTAAATTAAAATAATAATATATAATATATACCATAAACCTACTGTATGTGTGGAAACAAAATTAATATCTTATACAAGAGTTTAATGAGCTATTTTTGTGTAAAGAGAGTATTTTCGTATGATCTTAAAAGCCAGATCTTCAAACAATCAGCTAAGATAATCACCCTTGTATTCTTTTCTGCCAGCAGGGGGCATTACACTGTTTTATACTTTTTGGTGTTTTAGCCAGCTCAAAAGACATTTGGCTTGTTCTTTGGAAACATTTTAGTGTGAAGATGCTATTGTAATATAATTACAATCTCTTGGCAATCAAGGGGAAAAGTAAATCACTTGTTTGTTTGTATGTACTGTATAAACAATGATTTGTCCATTACGGTTCAAGACATCTTTCGTCAGGTAAAATGTATTCTTTTGAGTTATTATTCATTTAACTACAGTAGAACATGGATAAAGGATAAAATTCTATATAGGATGTATTTTATCATTATAATTTTGTATGTAATACAATTTACCTTGGTTTTAGATATACAGTATGAGTTTGCTAGTAAGGTGAAGAGCCTGTCGGTCATGAGCTAGGTAAAAGACTGAAATATTTGTTGAACGACTAAAGATTTTTGGAAAATTTTACTAAGTATAATTTAGACATAGCCTCTATTAGGGAAAATCAGACAGAATAGTCTGATAGTATTTAAAAATGAAAATACAAAGGCTATATCTGTCCTGTCTTTACCAGCACTTATGATTTGTTCAGAGTAACTGTTGTTTAGAGTATTTTTGTATGGATATGTAAAGTACATGCATTTGAGATATACATCAGAATAAATCTGATTTAATGATTGAATCCACTTTGTGTTGGGAAATCTTTTTTTTTCTTTTTTTTATTCCGAACTGTACTGCAGTATTACCTTGGGTTGATTTTAAACCTTTCTACACAGTGAGAGGGATGACATCTGGTGTGCTCACCCCGGGACAAGAAGAAAAAAATGCTCCTCTTCCCAGAATTCTAGGTTGTGTCTTTAAACAGGCCAGTGGCTGATTGAATTGGTGGAAGCTGGCTTCATTTCCCCAGGAAACTTAGGGGGGGAAGTGGAGAGGTTTCCCATAGACTTGTTTTAGTGCCAGGCCTGAAGTAGACATACAAAGAGTGAGGAAGAAGAGCAGCGGTAGAGCTTGGGATAGGAGCAACATGGCAGAGAACTAGCCTTTTCCTAAAGCAGGACAGGAGCCGATGATCCATATGCTCTGGTGGATATTAGAGAGGTTAGAGTTATGGAGTGCCTGAATATTGTTCTGTCCTGTTTGGGACTGCTCTTCCTCTGCCTTCTGGCCTCCACTGAGAAGCTCTCGTCAACAGGGAGGAATGTTTGCCTCAGCCCAAGGTACAGGAATTAGACTTTTATAAAGCTTTAATATCTCGTCTTGCTTTTTTCTCATTCCATCACAAGAAATCCTGCCTTTCCAAGCGTAAACCAATTTTCAACAATTATAAATAAAGCCAAACAAATATATATATAAAAATTCTATCGTCTAATCGTACTTTCCTTTCTATTATGTACATCATTATTAAATAAAATATAATCTCTTGTTCTTCTTGTCATAAAAACAGGGGCTCGGCTCTTGTGTGTTGTTTAGGATGGGCCCAGCAGGGTGATGAGTGCACAACACGTGAGTAAACACTGTGGCCGGACTGTGTCACATCATGGCCTTCTTTTAAAAGAAACACCTCTTAGTCTGGTATGATGTTGAAACTGTTTGTACATTACTGGTTATGGGGCTTTGACCTTCGCTTTGAACTTTCTGTAGCACTTTGTGAAGGACAGAATGCCTGCATGCAGAATGAGGTGTGTGTGTATCCCGGAGTGTGCAGTTGTAAACCAGGCTTTTTTGGATTCCAGTGCAAAACTTGTGAGTGGTAATTAAAAGCACTACATGCAAAGAATCTATTTTTAAACTGATGTAGTATTGCTGTTATTGACCAATCATTAAAATAAAACTAATATACAATCAGCTCAAAAATAATAATAATAACCATAAAATTGACATCAGAACAGATCTGCACTTTCAGCCACATTAACATGATCTTTGGATCCACCTGAATATTTACTTTTACAATTCATTCATTCATTCATTCATTTGCATGCTGGGATTACATTGGGAATACACTCATGATGTTACACCAGTCCTTCACCTTTGTGGTCCCATTTTCTTTTGCTTTCCCAAATAGCTAGCAAAGCTTAACTGTTAACCTACTGTAGCACACTTTTGTTACAGGTAGACACAATAAAAATTTTTTGAGATTCCACTTGCATTATTATATTCATTATCTAAATTACATTGGGGCTATATTGTGATGTAGATTTCAGTAGTATATAACAAGCCATGGCACACGCTGGCATAGTGGTTAGCACTGTCGCCTTGCACCTCCAGGGTCGAGGGTTTGATTCCCACCTCGGGTTTCTGTGCGTTGGTTTGCATGTGCTTGGCAGGTTTCCTCCCACAGTCTAAAGTGTTTCCAAATTGGCTGTACTGTGTTTGCCCTGCGATGGATTGGCCCCCTGTTCAGGGTGTACCCTGCCTTGTGCTCTAAAGCTCCAGGCCCCCCGTGAATGAATAACAAACCTGAAAACCTTTCATAACTACCTAACCAAATCTGCCTATTACTAAAATAAGCTAAGTTAACTTCTCACTCAGAGTGACTTTTTCTTAAAAAAAAAAAGTTGGGAAAGTTGTTTAAGTGTAATAAATTTGACCCAAATGCCAAGATATGCAACAACATCCACCAGGGGAGGGTTAACCATTAACAAACACAAGCAATAAACACATTCTTTACAGTTATTGTTCACTTCCTGGCCAAAAAAGTCGCTATTTCAGAGGGATCAAATGTTTGGGCTGCATCAAGCTAAGGAAGCAACATTTGAAATACCTGGAACTGGGTTAAGATCCCTTCAACACATTATCAAGGATCATTTAAAGACTTGGCAGATGGTGAAAGCCACATGGTGAAAAATGAACAGTAAAAACAAACAAAAAAAGTTTAATAGTGAAAGTAAGAGCATTTCCATACGCACACAATGTGATGAGAAATCACTGGATTGGGACTGAACACCTGCGTGGCCATAAAAAAAAACATTTGTTAGTGAGACTAATGAGAAAACATTCTTTAGTTTGCTAGGGAGCATAAAGCATGGACTTTGGAGCACTGGAAAACGGTCACGTGAGTGATGAGTTCAGACCCTATTCCAGAGCGATGGGTGCATCAGGGTAAGAAGGTAAACGCATGAAGCAATGCACCAATCATGCATAGTGCTCACTGTACAAGGCTCTGGAGGCAGTGTTATGATCTGGGGTTATTTCTGATGGTCAGGTCTAGACTCAGCAAAGTTATGTGGCAAAAAAATTAAGTCAGATGAAGCCCTGAAAGACCAGGTTATCAAATAAATAGAGTTTTTCCATGACTCAGATTGGGAAAGAGTGTTTATGGGAGCACAAGAAACTGTTTTAACACATGAATGAACTGGCCACAATATTGTGTGTTGTAATCAAAGCTGAAGGTGACTGAATGAAATCTTAGAGCGTGTGACTTTTTTTGGCCAGGCAGTGTATAATGGGGATGGCGTTTGTAACTACTTTGCTTCTGGTACGATTACTGTAATGCAATGTGTCAAGTGTCTTGTTGCTTTTATGAAATGGTTCCAAAAGGAGAATGTTTAACCTCTGTGTTACATGAATAATTTATTATTAATAAATAAATCAACTCATGTTCTCTGCAGCCTGCCCTCCTGAGTTCTGGGGCTCAGACTGTCGTAAGCAGTGCCTGTGTCACCCTAACGGCCGCTGTGACCCCGTTACGGGTGTGTGCAAGTGTCTTTCCAACTACTGGGGCGATCTGTGCCAGAATAGCTGTAAATGTGGACGCCACGGCCGCTGCGACCCCATTTACGGTAACTGTACATGTGAAAAAGGCTGGTGGAGTTCCACTTGCACCAAAGTGTGCCAGTGCCACCCCGAAACCTCCAGCTGTGACCCTGCTACAGGCCTGTGCATCTGCAAAGAGGGCTTCTGGGGTCAAAAGTGCAGTAGTTACTGCAACTGTAATACATCACCATGCAAGCAACACTCAGGTGAGTGTCAGTGTATAAGTGGTTGGTGGGGACCTGATTGTAGGCGGCAGTGCATTTGTGACCTGAACCACAGCAAGTGTGACCCCAACACAGGAGAGTGTCTGTGCCAACCGGGTTATAAGAAGCCCTTCTGCCGTGAACCGTGCAGTGCAGGATCCTATGGCAGCGGCTGCATGGAGAGGTGACTAGTGGAGAGAGAACATGGGATGCTTTTCTTTCTGTCTTCTGCTCAACTTTCCTATCTATCTATCTATCTATCTATCTATCTATCTATCTATCTATCTATCTATCTATCTATCTATCCATCCATCCATCCATCCATCCATCCATCCATCCACCTACAGTGTCTACACATTTCTTTGCCTGTGTTCCATCATATGTGGAGATGCTTATGAAATTTCCATGTGCTGTGTGTTTGTTACTCTTGTGTGTGTTTACAGCTGTGGACATTGTGAAGGAGGCAAACCATGCTCTAAATTGGACGGCTCATGTAGCGCCTGTGCTCCGGGATGGAACGGCACAAGGTGTGATCGACCCTGTCTACCTGGTTACCATGGCGTCCAGTGCCAGGAGGCGTGTCCTCGCTGCAGGAAGGGAAAACCATGTGATGCTGTAACAGGAAAGTGTGCACACTGCGAACCTGGTTGGACTGGACCCAGGTATCAGTGTTCATCATCCAGTCATCATCATCCAGCATCTATGAAATTTTAATGCAACATCTAAGAGCTTTCAGTGCTAGAGCTATTCACTATTCATTTATTCATTCTTTATCATATTCTTGGTATTGTACTCTAGGTTGTTATTCACAGTTACTTACGGTAACACATTTGTTGCTTTGGACAATTTGTAAGATCACTTATGCCCATTTATCAATAGAAAGGGATATACACTGGACCACCACTGAGCATATGTTACTCTGGTGTTGTATTATTCTTAGTATAGCATTATATATATATCCATGCATGGATCAGCATTACTGGTACACTTCCTGGCCACTTCATTAGAAATACATATAAGTTGTAAACAATCCAAAACTGACAAGAAGGGTAGGAGGGCTGACACATTGTGCGTAGCAACAGATGAGTCAGTAAATATGCAAAATATGCATCTACAAATTGTGTCTGTATGTATAACTAAATCAAAAATGCCATAAATGTAAGGTACCTAATAAACTGTCAAATTAGAGTATATTGCAACCCCCCCCAAAAAAAACAGGAAGCAGAAATGACATATATTATCAAAAATGTGCATTTAGCAGAATCCTATTTTCATAGGTGCTGAGGTTCAGTGATAACTGGATGTTCTGTACAATGATTTTCACTTCCCCTTCAGGTGCGACCAGATGTGCGCGGATGGCACCTTTGGGGACGGCTGCCGTTTCCCGTGCAGTCCTTGCTATCACGGACGCTGTGATCATGTGACAGGAAGGTGTCTTTGCCAGCCTGGTTTTCAGGGTGACAGGCAAGTGTGCTGATGATTTATGAGTGGTGTTGTTTGTACTGTATATCAGTTACTGTGATTTAAATGGAACTCACTCAAGGCTGTTGTAAATGCAGGTGTAACAGTTCATGTCCGGATAAGATGTATGGAATAAACTGCTTGTCGGCCTGTGACTGTGGAGGCGATTCATGCCATCCTGCTACTGGAGAATGTCCCTACAGTATGTCCATGAAATCTTTTGCCAGTGTAACAAACTCAAAAGGCTAATGTGCAAAAATCATATATAAGACACACGCATTGTGCATGTATGTATGTGTGTATGTATTGCAGGCAGGCGGTCAGGGCTTCTAGTGGGACTTCTGATCCCTCTGCTGGTTCTCTTCCTTGCCTTGTTGTTTTGTTGCTGCTGTTGTGGACATCCAGCTGATGGAAAGGACAGGTTAGTTTTTTTAACCTCAAATATTGTCTACATCTAACATTCCTTATGTCAGTTTGTGACTGTGCATGGTTTAAAAAAACTGTAGAGTGGCAGAAGGGGACGGGAGCACAACTGGACGAATGAAGCATCATGTCTACACAGTGCTGGCCAACATGAGCTCAGCCATGCCGTGTCTCTCTCTCTGGTCCTCTGGTCTTCCCAGGGTTACAGGTTAGATACTTTTATTAAAAACTGTAAAAAAGATTTGGACATCCAAAAATTGATATTTTATAGCTCTATAAAATATGGCTGTCAAATGCTTAGAAAACTAAATTGTGTTAAACTAAATAATTCCGTCTAATTAACTGATTTTAACCAGTGTTCTGTTTGAGTTAAATGTGTGGATCAAGAAACTAACTTCTCTTATGCGGCCCTGTATACAGTATAAGCGTTATAGAAGATGAATAAATGAATGAATTATAAATATTATTTTTAATCTAGGTGTCCATGACCATCTTTTTACGCTTCTTCCATCAATTATGAATACCTTATGTATAACAAGACTGTATTTTGCTATTAACCAGCAGATCTTCTTATCTGTTTACAGTCTTCTTCTTCTTATTATTATTATTAGGAAAATGCTTATTGGGAAAATGCTATTTCTAATACAGTAATATATTTAACTAAATAGCTTCCTTTTGCATTACTTTTTGAAGGTCTTTGCATCCACATTAGGCAGCTACAAGACCTTCAAAATGTATTTCCATATTTAAGATGCATCATCAGGAAGAAATTTTCACTCTGCACTATCAGAAATATTAACATCAAACTGTACTTTTCCTTGAAGTAATGGTGGTAATATTAAGGATGCATGTTTTATGTCTTTAAACTGGGAAAGAGCATGTACAATTAATTTGATTTTAGTAAATGGTCCTTAAGGTCCACTTACAGTATGTGCCTTAAAATATTTTAAATGTATCCAGCTAAAATATGCATACTGTATTAAAGACACAAAAAATGTCCCCTTAATGGCCCATTTCAGCTTGGTACCTACATAACTGAAAAATATATCGACCATATACCACAATTATAAGGAGGCAATTTGGTATGTTTATAACAGCCATATTAATGGTTTCTTTTTTCAATTTTATCTTTGTCAGTAATCACCGAAATGAACATCGACAGTATAAACTTGCCAACTCTCAATGTAAGTTTCTGATAACGTTTCTTATTCTGTTGCTAGTTTCTCACCATGATCCAGAGGTCACCTTTAACCACAGCTTCATCGAACCTCCCTCAGGCTGGGTCTCGGAATCTTTTGAGACTGATGAGGATGGAGAGCCTGTGTACTGTGTCCCTCCTAGAGAAGGTACAGAGGTTCTGCTCACACTATATTAACCCCCTGTTCCTGAAGCATCTCTTGATTAAACAAATTACTCTTTGGTTTTTACAGACATCCCAGCTGTGGCAGGAGGTGAGCTTCAGTTCCAGGAAATGGGCTCGAAGTGTAACTACCTATCTGAGCCACCAACGTTCAGCAGTGAGGACATGTCTCTGGCTTTCGGCATACCAAGGACCTCTAGCATTGCCAAATCTAAGCGACCCTCTGTGTCTTTTGCAGAAGGCACCAAGTTCAGCCCGAAAGAACGGCGTGGCTCGACTCAGGAGCTCGCCCGCAAGGCCAAAACTCCTTGGGGAGCCTTGATGCTCTCCAGTCTGCAGGGGGCACAGGGCAGAGATGAGCAGAACAAAGAAGAAAAGGAGGAGATAAGTGATGAGGTGATAGCCTTCTTGGAGGAAAAAGCAGCTACCTCCTTACATGAGGCGGACTCAGAGAGGTACGGCTCCACCCCAACAAGGACTCATTTAACTGTCCCAGGCAGCAGGTGGCACAATCCATCTAACCCTAAGAAGAGCCTACAGCCACAGCCCTCATCTGAGGGGCCTGAGATGGAAACAGGGACAGAGAAGATATCCACTGTCTATGTGACTGTGGGCAAGCCCTTGCGGGCATCCAAGGCAGACTTGAGCTCTGAGGGGCCAGTGCAGGCAATGCTGCGCAGGCTGGGCAGCATCCAAAGACAGAAAGATGAAACCGGACAACCCAAAAATAAGGGGGCTGTTGTGACAAAGCCCCCACGCAGGAAACTGGGGGCACGGGCCAGCTTGTGGGAGCAAACGCCTCTTTCTGGACAGCCAGATGTTGTCCTGAGGAAGCCCAGTCGTAGAAAACACACGTCCTTTAGTTCTCCATGTACAGTAGGGGCTACAGACTCCCAGCAGGATAGCAGCGCCCCTAAGAGACCTTTGTCCTCGATTCTTAAGAATGTCCCAGAAAGCAATACGCAGGTCTCAAGTGGGGACACAGACACAAGACCAGCCTCTGAATCAGAGACTAAGAGTGAGGCTATCTATGAGACAGTGGCTGTATCGGATGAGGTTTCTACTTCATCAGACGTTAGCACTAATGAGACTCTGATGGAGGAAGATAAAGAGCCCAAATATGAAAATGTTTATTTAAATCACTGATAAGACGGTGAAGGTGATATACTGATACTGTATGTTTAAATTCAACCCATCGTAGAAGTATATATCTATTTCTGTATCATTGAATGTTGTTTGAAAACAAACACTCACACTTTTCCCTCACTTGCAATACCTTTTATATTGTTTTTCGCTCTGTACTGTATGTATTTTTTTGTACTTTTGTCATTTCTCTTTATAAATATTTAAAAAAAAAAATCTGTTGAAACGGTTGTTGGAGTGCTTTCATATGCTTCTCTAATTTTGATTTATTTGGTAATAATGAGCGTTTAAACAATAAGAGTCCACACACAAATAAACGTATTACTGATTAGAAAAATTTAATGGTTATGCAGAGCTGATTTAAAGATGACTCAAAGTATATTTCTGGTGTCCAAATTTCATGCACTGATTATATGAGAGCAGGGATTATATAAGGGAGCAATGCTTGTGTTTTGGGTGAGCCCATACTCTAAAGGGAAATGCGTTGTGTTAGTTTAATATCATTGCTCAGCTTTATAATGGGACAAATTAAACCACAGACATCAGATGATAATGTGCATGCTTAAAAATTTAATATTAGCTTTTAAAATGACTACGTTATTAAAACTTAATCTGAAATTTGTGCATAAGAATAAATGACAATATTTTTAATAAATGACAATAATTTTATGTATTATCATCTGGAAATTAACTTAAACACTAATTGGTTTAATATTTTAATCCATTGACTATCCAAAGCGATTGATAACAAATGATGCCTCACTGGATAAAATAAAATCAACATTTCACCGTAAATCATGAAATCATTATCACAGATGGTAAAACATATTTACAGCAGTTCTAATAAATTAGTCGAGATTAACTGTGAATACAGTTTGACCCTTTTACCCTTTTGACCCCTGCTGTAATCTTTGTACACCTACGACTGTGTGGCCACTACCAACTCCACCGCCATCATCAAGTTTGCTGACGACACTGTCGTGGTGGGCCTGATCACCAACAATGATGAGTCGGCCTACCTAGAGGAGATTGGAAATCTGGAGAACTGGTGCCAGAGGAACAATCTCCTCCTGAA
>JAQMYJ010000003.1:10265863-10284166 GCA_030014305.1 Clarias laeviceps | reverse complement strand
TGGCAGTCGTACAAGCATTTCACTGCATATCGTACTGTGTATGACTGTGTATGTGACAAATAAAATTTGAATTTGAAATTTTGATTTGATTTGAATTTACAGGATCTGTGACCAAAAGTTAATAATTTCTGTTTAATTTTTATGATAACTCTGGATTTAGAAACTGGTCAGTTACTTATTGAAATTGTGCTAAGGATATTATGTTATGTGTGCAATCCTTTACATTAATTACATGTCATAAAATTGTGCATATTTATTGACTTACTGTAGACACTAAGTACAAGATACATTGTACTACATTTTATAGATTTATCTCTTCTCTGCTTCTGGGCTGTCTTGACAGCCCAGCCAGTATTTAGCGATCGGTCTGGGGTACGAAGGAATGGCGTAGTCAAGACGCTTGGTCTGCAGGTTGAATCTGTAGTACTGATCTGTAGACAAATTGAAACATAAAAAACTGTCATGTACATGCTTGCAAAATACTATATTAATAGTTTTGGTCAAATTTCACAAAACTGAAATAATAAAAAAAAAAAAGTGAGAAATGTGTTAACATGTCTGACCAATATCTCTACTATATAAAATACTCTATGAAAATTCTAAAAAAAAAAAAATTTTTTTTAAAATCTCATCAACAGCTTGCTTGGGAGAAAGTCTCTAAATATTATTTATGGTAAATTATTAAATGTGTTATTAATATTGATTTAGGAATGTAGAGCAGATGGGTTTGTATTTGAAGTGATTACTTTCCTGTATTGGCCTGACCTGAAGTGTTTTATTCCTGTTATAGCACATTTATAGCATATCTACCAATGGCTATTCTTTATTTATTTAATAAAGAACAACACATTATAATTTTTATTCACGTATGGGTTCTAAAACACATAGATCTCTGTTTACTTTTATTTTAAGTTGATAAGACAAAAATTGCATCTTATCTATAGACGTATCTATCTATCTATCTATCTATCTAAATTTAACATATGATGAGCTAACTTATTAGATCGATTGCACACTGTGATAGTGGCACATTAAAACACCTAAACCTATTATTTAAACAAGATGTCTTTTGTCCCTTTAGTGCATATACCATATACAACATTGCAATAAACACATTACACAATGAACGTTGCAAGGAAAGTTGGACGAAAAGTACAGTTGGGAGCTTAAACTCAGTACCTCCTTTAAAGAAGTAGACACTCTGTAAAGGCCGGCTCCAGCGGATTTGATTGTGTGTCGCATCCTCAAAAGGGTTGTATCTGTAATCATAGTCATTGTCATACTGCTGTTGATATCCATTTCTGCGTCTGTCCTGATATCTCCAGTTTTCCTGGTTGAGCCTTTGATTAAATTCCTGCCTGATGCTAACACCTCTCTGAGTCATAGTGTCCCAGAAAGGAGATCGATTCTGTCTACTGCGTGAGCCCCACTGCTGCTGGTCCCATTGTTGGTCCCACTGTTGGCTCCAAGTTTGGCTCCACTGTTGGTTCATCTGCTGGTTCCACTGTTGACGCCGATGTTGACCACCAAGTTGATCCTGCCGCCTCCTACTGGGCCGGTTTAAATGTCTCGGTGAGACATACAGTCTTCCTGCCAGCACTGCATCAACTGGGGATTTAATACCAATCCAGTCTTCACTAATGAAATGATTGATGCCATGTTGGCTTTCAACTGGAAAAAACGGAAACACAACATATTACAATTTGTATTATAAGCTTAATCCGACGTTACATGCATTTTTAAAAGCTTACATCCACTGAAGAGCTGGCTGAAGTGCTCTGCCCAGCGATCATAATATAAATCTGTGTATCTCCTAAAAAGTGCAGAAGGGAAGATCCTGGACATAAGACTGCACTCCTCATGGGTCAGCTGGTGCTTAAACTCATACAGATAATAATGGTCACCTAAAGAGAGTAGTTTTGAATAAAGGCCACACTGATGAGTAATTAGAACAACACTGTAAGTAGAACCATATTTTACTGAAAGCATTTTTATGAAACAAATTTTTATTTCAACCTTTAAAGAAGTAGACCTTCTCTTTGCCATTGTGGTTGTGAGCAGGGATAGCAAAGGCAGCATCTAAGTGATCTGGGATACTTTCAAATCCAGAAGAGATATTTCTGGGGAAATCTTCATCCAGGACTCCATTGTCAAACCTCCAGTACTTGCTCCCCTATAAAGCAGAGCATATTTTCTGATTACAGAATAATTGATAAATATATTGATGAACACAATTCATAATTTCCTGTTGAACTGTGTTCTGTATCCAATCCAACATTAACCATTGGGACATTGGAAAAATATATGTATGTAATTGTATTTAAATGCTCTTTATGAAAACCCATTTAATACAATTTATACTACATCTTTATTGAATTATTAATTCAGATTGGTGGATTCCCACATAAACAGATTAAGAAATGTATGCAATTGTTGAGGGTTTTTGTGAGGAAACCTTTAGAAATTTGAAAGGAATTTTAAAGGTCTGAGAGTTAGTACTAATTGAAAAAAGTCCAGTCCAGTCCAATTCTTTATGGACTTTGTGGTTAGATAAGAAGTTGCAGTCTTTATTTAAAAAAAAGAAAAAGGAAAAGACTTGTGAAGAATTGTTCTTGGTCATTTTGCAATATTAAAAGTAACTAAAAATGGATAAAACCTATTGTTCTTTCAACATACTGTGTAAAGTGCACTACATAGGAGTTAGGAGCCATAGTAACACATACTGTATCTCCCACCCTTAATTTACCCCCACAGGATCCCTATTGCCAAAAATGATGAGTTATTTAGCTGGAAAGTTAAAAACTCCATTGACTTTTTCATTTAAACCTTAAAGCTTAAAATATGCCTTAAATAGGTATCCTTTCCTGCAAGTCCTCTAAAGCCTGCCTTTCTTCATCTCTTTAATGTCCCCTTGCCCTTTATAACTTTTCATGAAGTAATGAATTGTCTCCACCTTCTCCATTGTTTGTTTTACAGTATGTCCATGATGGTCTGTTACATTTGTCAGTCTAGGTGTACTGTACATTTGTTTGGGTCATTACAGATAAAGTAAATAAATTATCAAGAAAACTAAATGACAAAAAAAATTATGTTGACATTGAATCCTCTGTTATATAAAAAAAAAAATGCAATTTTTTTTTTGTTTGTTTTCAGGACTCCAAACCTTGAAGATGTATGTTTTTCCCTGGCAGTTTATGCGTGTAAATGCTGCATCTATGGGACCTTTTATCCCCCAGATGTCTTCGATGAGTTTTGGATAACCTGGCAAAACTGATCTCTCATCCAATTCAAAGAAATACTTTCCTGTTAAAATACAAAAATTATAAACCAAAAATAAAAGCCATAAAGTAAACCTTTTCTGTTAATTTGAATAGTGTAATATTAACAACTATAATTAAATAGCAATAAAAACACAACAACACTGTGTTTGTGATTTGGAAAAAGACAAACAAATTCTAATAAATTAATGAGTTAATTTGGACTACGCACCCCTGAAGGCATAGAGTGAACCATTTTTGAGTTGCATGAAGGAATTAAACGGCCTGCCACTGCACACCTCGGCGTCAGGGTCGGAAGTCGGTGGAGTTATGTTAAATAAAGGTGGATGTAAGAGAAGGCTGGTGGATGTAAGAGAAGGCTGGTTTATCATGTTTTTGTCAGTGAGTATAGGTTCCACGATCGTGGTGTTCTCCTCATCCTCAGGAGAAGACGGGAAAATGTCTCCACGAGCTGTGGGTGTACAACAGTCATACGTCATACAATCCTCTATTTCTTTTAAAACAGTTGGCTAAAATAAACAGCTCTTTTATATAAAATAAGAATGAATAGAAAGGTGCAATAATGATTCCACGCTTACACAAGTTGTCACAGAGTGACTCATAATCAGCGCAGCAGCTCTTGTAGTACTTGCATAAAGAGTCACACTGGCACTTCTTGGTCAAATCAAAGCCGCTATCACATCGGTCTATGCAAGAATCTGACATGCACAGACAGAAAACACAGAAAGCCCAGGGATATGTGACTGTTTAAACCCAGATTGAACAATTCACTGAATACTAAAGCGGACCAACACATAGACCAAGTATGCCTCTGAAAGCCAAAAGGTAAATGTTTAAACAGTTTTTTTCCCCACCTCAATAATCTGTGTCTTTTATGCTCAAACACTATTAATTATATACAAGTGTCATAAATAAATATATAAATAGAATAATATTATATGAAGAAATCACTGCATTTTTATTTCCATATCATTGCAGTGAAAAAAAAAATGAATGTGAAGTAAAAAATTGGAAGTACATAAAAGTATACTCATTTCAAATTACGCAAATTAATTTATGTGTACTTTGCAACGTAATGTTGTTTCAAAATTCCTCTTTCTGTGTTTCTGTATTTCTCTTTCTTATTTGGTAGTCCTAGCTTAAGCTATAATCAGTTCTAATGATAATGAACCGCTAAAATAATTACAAGCAAACCATTATTTTAAAAGTGTATATTTACACCAGTGTATATAAATGTGGTATATTTATGGAAATAAACTCACCCTGTGCAGTTTGGCCAGTCTGCAGCAACGCCAGCAGTACGAGCAGCAGCTTAGGCTTCATGTCTGTCACCGTGAGTAACACTTAATCACTGAAGGATCAGGGCAAATGAGGCTTGCTGATCACTGTACCCAAACGTCACTCATCTTGTTTACTTGACCTGTCAGAATGAGTTCAGAACAACTAATCATTAAACAAGGATAGACAGTAACTTACATTTTACCAACACCACTTTTTAAGTTAAATTACTAAAGGCCATTCAAAAGATGAACATTTATTGAGATTAGTAGACAAACACAGTGTTTCACTTGGCCTTATTTTCGAATAGCATAATTGCTAATTTAGATTGGATTCTCCCACACATGTAAGTTGCATTTAATAAATGAAGACTGTGATGGACATGTGATAAATGCACTGCACATTACAGAAAATTTAATTTGAATTAAAGACACTTCAGATATTTGACTATTATATATTTCACTACCTTAATTGTACCTTTGGATATGAAAAAATAAGACATGCTATGGTAGTTAAAATAATCAACGACAATGACCAGGAGCAAGATTTTCCAATTAAATAATGTCCTCTTATACCACAGCAATTTATAAAGAGTTCTAGTTTTTCATTTATTAAAAAATCTTTCATGTTAGTTTATTCATTTGTTTCACTGTACATAGTTCATGTACAAAATTTGGTATCTTTTATTGCTTATGTTGTAAAAGTTATAAATTCAATACAATTTAATTCAATTCAATTTTATTTATATAGCGATTTTAACAATGGTCATTGCCTGAAAGCAGCTTCACAAAAATGAAAAGAAAATTTGAAAAGAAAATTTATGGAAGTGTGTATGTGTGAGAAAGATGTGTCTAGATAATAATGAGATTGTCTCTGATGAGCAAGCCAAGGGTGAAGGTGACACTGGCAAGGAAAAACTCCCTGAAATGGCAATAGAAAGAAACCTTGAGAGGAACCAGACTCAACAGGGGTGATAACAGATAGAAATTATATAACATCATGTCTGTTATGCAGTTGAAAGTTCAATATAACAGAAGTTCTTTAAATTAACATGAAGTCCAGTTCAGCACAGGGATGTGTCAGCAGGTGCAGAGGGCAGATGGGGTCTGGATCACTGAGAGCACAGAAGCAGCATGTGTAGCTCCAAACCATCATGAAGCAGAACCCAGCTGGAGATGGTCCTTCTCTGGATGCCTAAAACCAGATAAACAGTCATCCTATCTTTTTTTTCTGCCTCTTTAAGTCTACAAATACCTCTGTACTGACTCCTGTACTGGCACTGGAGAAGTCTCCATTGAAAATCTAACAGTGTTAACAACTATTCACATGGTTTTAATTTGTGTATTAGTGGATGTGGTCTGCTATACAAATACCTGTGTAGATTGTTACTATAGAATCAATAATGCATTGAATAAGTGCATTAATACAAACTTGTTATTTGCAGTGCAGCTGGAAATGCCGTCAGAGCAATTTTCTTATTGTTGAAAACTGATCAACACTTTCTGACCAATGGAGACTTCGAAAGGACTGTTATGTTAGAATATCTAAGAACAATCATGTTTTAATAATTACAGATTCCTTGTGGCAAAACACAAAGTGGCAAAGTTGACAAAGATTCTCTCTATCATGTCCAGAAACACTGGTACAACCATGCATTACTATTTCAGAACATAACCCATATAATTATAATAATGACATCCACTCTGTGAGTGTGTAGTTTGCATGTTCTGCCCAGGCTTCCTCCAGGTTCTCTTGTTTCCCCCAACAGCGGAGGAAATGCAGTGTAGGCTGACGAAGATGTGATTGAGTGTGTCGCTTTATGCTTGTGCCCTATAA
Source organism: Clarias laeviceps (assembly GCA_030014305.1). NCBI lineage: Eukaryota > Metazoa > Chordata > Actinopteri > Siluriformes > Clariidae > Clarias > Clarias laeviceps. Next base: position 10,277,774 of record JAQMYJ010000003.1, on the reverse strand, counting down.
TAGGTTGACACCATATCCAGGGTGTACCTCGCTTTGTGCCCTGAGTTCCCTGGATTAGGCTACAGGCCTCCTGTAAAACTACACAGGATAAGCAACCAAAAAATAATAAATGTAGGTATATAATTGTTTTTGAATCGAGAATTTTCTTATATGGAAAACTTAACCACTTACACCACTAGACCAACTTTTTTCATGATTTGTTGGACATGACTGGGGGAATCTACAATGTAGGAAAAAATGTACCGTAAAATGTAAAAATAATAATAATAATAATAATAATGGTGGGTTGGTGTTTAACCAAATAAAGTACAGATAAATAAACAAATTATTTAAAAAAAAAAAATCTAATTCTTTATATGAGTAATGTTCAAGTCAAACTGGGACTTGTGATTAAATGTCTTGTGGTCGTAAAACTTTACGGAAGACGTCAAGCACAGTATGTTGATGAGCCTCTTAGCCACTTTAAAACATTTAAATGGTGCAAATTTTCTAAAGAAGGCGATCCAGGCTGAGGTGGATCTGAGCCTACTGAAGTGGTTCCCATGAGCATACAATCTGTGGAATACCTCATCATTGAAAATCGGCAGATAACTTGTCACCAACTTGTAAAAGAGACAATTCTGTCTGTGGGAACTTTACATACAATCATTCATTAACCCCACTTGCACATTGCAAGGACTCAGCTTGGAGTTATCGCCACATTCCGCATGCAACCCTGACCTCGCTCCAAGTCATTCCCTCATGTTTGGGCCATTAAAGGAGTTCCTGGGAGGCCAGTGTTTTAGATGTGAAGGAGGCAATTCGATCATGGATCAGGTGTACTGAGAAAACTTTCTATAATGATGGTATCCAAGCACTGATGAAACGCTGGGATAAGTGCATTAGTGTAGTGACAGTGGGATTATATAGGAGAAATAAATTCCTCATTACTGTGTTCTGTTATTCTGAACAATCAAAAGTCCTGGTTTGACTTAAACACCCCTCGTATTTTGTTGACTCACCTCCGTCACGTGCCTCAACCATCAGCGAGTGCACCATAACGCGCATGCGCACATTTACCAAATCAGTGACGTTATTGATCCATATGTCATGAACAACCACTGAACACATAAAGTATCAAGAAATACTATGAGCTAGGAAGCAGTGATGTTCAAAGAGTCAAAGAAAGAAAGACAGCGAGACAGAGAGAGGTTTCAGTCTCCTGTTATCCTCAGTTAATTTGTGAATTATTGTAAACACTGTTTTATAAACGCGTAAATCGATTATTTTCTGCGTGTTATGATACAACATATAAATTCACCCTGTCACCCCTGGTGCTGTGCTCTTCTTCGCCTCTAGAGGGCGATACTTAAGTTTCTGTTGTGTGCTGCTTTGTTGCTGAGGAGGAGAAAACAGCCAGGAGCTGCCAGGGATGATGCGCCGAGAGGAACTGCAACTAAAACGCGGGTTATTTTACGCATAAACTCGACATTTTCGAAAAAAAAACAAAAAACTGTACTTAAAGGTAGTTGGCGTGGACTTTCTGTATATCACGCAGTGGCGTGTCCGCATGACAGGTAACAAACACTGGGCTTTTGTTATCACAAACATAAACACCGTGTAGCTTGTAGCTTCTCTAAGTGTTTGCTTATTGTGTGTGTGTGTGTGTTAGTGGTTCGCTTCTTTCCTTTCACATCCATCAGTATTTGCTTTTATAATACATGTAGTGTTGGTTATTGGGGATGATGTATAAGTATCTAGGCCTCTAATGAGTTGTCCTTTTGGTTTTCTTTTTTTTCCTCTCCCCACAGTGACATCATCAAGGGATGCAGTTTGGATAAGAAAGATCCTAAGAAGAGTTTCATGATTGATTTATGTGTTGTTTTATATAATAAGTTACAGCAGCTTCTGTATCCAGTCTACAAAACACAGCTGAATACTTTGTATCCTGGAAGTATTACATTGTAGCATAGCTACAGATTTCCAAACCAGGCCTTTTCCCAGGCAATGACAAACGTTTTTCCTTTAAATGTTCCTGTCTCTCCTGGTTTGCATTAGTAATATATATCGACGCTTCCCTATGTTTAGTATGGACAGACTCAGTGTCCCTGAGCGGGTGAGCCGGTTTCAGCCGCGCAGGTTGACCTCTGACCCCAGGGCTGTTTCACCTGGCTTTCATGCTGATGTCCAGGCTGTGTTAGACACCTCACTTCCAGCACTGCGGACTGCTGTGAAAACACTCAAGTCCTCCAAAGACACTGGAGATGTAGCAAAGACTCGGCAGGCTATCGCCGAGATATTCCAGCTTGTTGAGGAGGCTTGGGTTTTGCCAGCTGTTGGCAGACAAGTGGCTGAGCAAATCTGCAACAGAATACGACTGGATGGAGGTCTGGAGATACTGCTGCAGCTACTGCAGACACCTGCTGAGGATGTCACCTATGAGTCCGCCAAGCTGCTTGAGCAGATTCTGATCTCAGAGAACAGGTAAAACACAATATTGTTGTAAGCTTGTTATTTTTATGGGATCCTAAGCATTTTTCACTTTCGTTCTGATTTGAGAGGTGTGTTCCTACAGAGACTATGTAGCACGCATGGGTCTTGGTGTGATCCTGAACCTGACCCGGAAGCAGGAGGACGCCCAGCTTGCACGGAGCATCTCGGGCATCCTTGAGCACATGTTTAAGCATACGCAGGAGACGTCAGACCAGCTCATTGGAGACGGGGCCCTGGATGCATTGCTCTTCTGGTGCCGTGGTACAGATCCTACTGTGCTGCGCCATTGTGCTGTGGCTCTGGCAAACTGCGCAATGTATGGTGGGCACCGCTGCCAGCGACGGATGATCGAGAAGCAGGCAGCTGAGTGGCTCTTCCCACTGGCCTTTTCCAAGGAGGATGAGCTGATCCGCTTCTATGCGTGCTTGGCTGTGGCTGTGCTCGCTGCTAACCGGGAGCTGGAGGGTGAAGTGGTAAAGTCAGGCACGCTGGAACTAGTGGAGCCGTTTATTGCCTCTCTTGACCCAGATGAGTTTGCGCGTAGTCTGCAGGACAGCGCTGACAGCGTGCAGGGACGCACCGCTGCCGACCTGCAGCACCTGTTGCCCCTTCTGGATGGGACACGGCTTGAGGGCAAGTGCATTGCTGCTTTCTATCTTTGTGTAGAGAGTGGCATCAAGTCCCGGCAACACAACACCAAGGTGAGTAGGAATGAGAAATTAGAGTATGTATTAAATATGGATCTGGATTACAAGCAATAGAGTATGTATTTTAAAGGTGAATTGTAAGACTGTAATATCAATTCTACCTTGACAGGTTTGAGCTGTAGTACTGGCATGCTATGCATTTAGCTATTTTAATTTTCTAAATTTAGAAAAATCACATATTAGTTGAGTTTTTTTTGTTTTTTTTCAGATATTTCAGGAGATTGGGGCAGTTGAGAGCTTAAAGAGGATTGTCATGTACTCAAGCAATGCCACCACAATTTCTCTGGCCAAAAGGGCCCTGAGGGTGATGGGAGAAGACGTCCCCCGCCGCATACTCTCTTCTGTTCCTAACTGGAAATCAGGGGAGGTACAAACATGGCTGCAACAGATTGGCTTTAGTGCCTTCTGTGATCGATTCCAGGTTTGTGGGCATTAGCGTAACATTATTGTACATTATAAGGAAACAAAGATAAGGAAACGCACATCATAGATTTATCAGTGAGGTAATTTCCACTATGCTGATGATTTCCACATCATGTATGTGTATGTTTCAGGAGCTGCAGGTGGATGGAGACCTGCTCCTAAACATCACTGAGGAGAACCTGAATAATGACCTGGCCATGACCTCTGGGGTCACCCGCAAAAGGTTTGTTTTAAACCAGACCTACACAATGTAGTTATGGTTAATGGATGATTTTGAGGAACAAAAAGGAAGGTGTGTAGGGAATATTATGTCCATTGTTTCCCCTTTGATTAGGATATTAAAAATAATGACTGACTATTTTGGGAGTTCACTTAGACACCAGAAGTTGTATTGTAAAAAATTGACAGGAGCCAGTAGTTTTATAGTGGAAGGAAGTGCATTACCTCACACATACAACACTGTCAATTCACAGGATTCAAATAGACAGCTGTGTGGTCATGGAAAAAAATGGCTTCAGTTTGCTAGGGAGCATAAAGATTGGACGGAGAAGGTCATGTTGTTTGATGAGTCCAGATTGACGCTGTGATTGGGCCTGTCAGGGGAAGAAGGGAAGTGCATAAAGTGATGCACCCATCACTGATTTATCAGCCTCTGAAGGCAGTGTTATGATCTGAGGTTGCTCAAGTCTAGGCTCAGCAACATTATGTGGCAAAAAAATGAAGTCAGCTGACTATGTGAATGTCGTGAAGGACCAGGTTATTCTATTAATAGATTTTTATTTATGATTTATTTTTTAATTAGTTTTATTTTTTTTATTTTTAAATTATTTTAAAAAAATTCTTCCGCGAAGGCACAAGCATATCCCTCAGCCATAAGACTCAGATTGTAAAGAAGTTGTTCTGGGAGCATGAGGAATCATTTTTACACATCAACTTGCCACCAGATTGCATGCAGTAACCAAATCTAAATGCAGTCAGATCATATATTACTGTGTGACTTATATTTAATCCAGGCAGTGTAAATATCGTTTTAAAAAATGTAGGCTTTTACTAAGATCCTGAGTTGTAGCATTCTGAATTCAGGTTACTGCCAAGAGTGAAAAAAGGAGAACATTTAAATATACCATTATAGTATGAAATTACAAAGGTGGTTAGACTTGTCTATTTTAATGTGGCATGCATCTATGCAACAGCTTGATCAAAACCTGACACTGACAGCATGATAGAATTTACCCAGAGAGCTTACCCAGAAAAAGAGCATTGGTAAATAAAAACATTTATTTTAATATTTGTGGTTTCTCCCTTTGTGGAAACATTGGTTGGGTTTTCCCAAACCAGCACTTATTAAAATAGTGGCATTAATATGCACTCTTAGCCTTGTGCGAGTTAAAGGTTGAGGGGAAAAATCTCATACTTTAAAATTTGCTATAGTGATTGGATATTAGTATTATTATTACTATTAGTAGACGTGAGCCACCAAATGGCAGATGAATTGTATTTCATGCATTGTCCACTCTGTCAGGTTTATGCGAGACCTGCGGGTCCTGAAGACCTATGCCAACTACTCCATGTGTGACCCTAATAACCTGGCCGATTGGTTGGCAGACTTGGACCCACGGTTCCGTCAGTATACTTACAGTATGGTTCAGTCTGGCGTGCATCGTAACAACCTCCTCCAGATAACGGATGAGCAACTGCAGCAGGACTGTCATATAGAGAACGGAATCCACCGGGCTCAGATCCTCGCTGCTGTACGCCGGCCTGCCAGGCCCTGCTTCACGGATGCACAGCGAAAAGGTCCAGATGTGTTCATCAGCTACCGGCGCACCACCGGATCTCAGCTTGCCAGGTCTGAACTAACACATGAGGTCATGAACATTAGATTAATCCTTATGAAACTTCAGTCACAATTGATAACGCTGGATCAAGCAGATATTGTGAATGATTTTAGTTTCTAATGAACACTCATGACCAAAGAGGTGAAAGTCTTGACATGAAAAGGAAAGAGTTTGCATCAGTTTGATTCCTTATTGAAAATAAAAGTATCTCTTTTCCCTTCAGTCTGCTGAAGGTGCACTTGCAGGTGCGTGGCTTCAGCGTTTTCATTGATGTGGAGAAGCTTGAGGCAGGCAAGTTTGAGGAGAAGCTGATAAGTAGCGTGCAGAGAGCGCGTAACTTCATCCTGGTGCTGTCAGCCAACGCTCTGGACAAATGCATGGGTGACACTGGCATGAAAGACTGGGTTCATAAGGTTAGATTATTCCTTTCCACCTTCACTGTGATTGTGTGGTAGTGGAGTCCAGACATGACGCTGTGTGTGTGTGTGTGTGTGTGTGTGTGTGTGTGATTTGCAGGAGATTGTTACCGCCCTCAATGGGAAGAAGAACATTGTCCCTGTCACTGACAACTTCCAGTGGCCTGATCCCAACTCTCTTCCTGAGGATATGCGCACTGTTCTTACTTTTAATGGCATCAAGTGAGTCAATGTTTATAAACAGTACATGCGCACAGTTATTATAGGAAGCAGAGTTGTGAATATGGTCTACTATGTTAATGAATGTTTGTTTAAGACAGTCCAATTTAGATGCACAATTAATCATTGCATTAGACATAATTATGACATTAACATTAATTAGTTCAAAGCATAAAGATTATGGCTTATAATTTTGATCTTTTTTTATCCTAAAGCATATCTTCTTGATATTAACAGTATTGTAACAAAAATAAAATTACATTTCTCAATTTCTCGAGGTCAAAATTTCATCTACCATAAAAAATATATATATAATTTAAAAAAAAAATGACATTTCTCATTATCAGCAAAATGATGAAATGATTAAGTCTGTCTTGTAGTTGCATAGTCACATTGATTTCCTCAGCTGCTGTGTTAATGCAGCCTTATTTTCCAGATTCTGTTACCACAACATCCCCAAAGACATTAATACTGCACTTCATCAACATATATGTCTCAAGAAATGACAGAATTTCATAACTAATTTAATAAGTTTATCAATAATATTGACCTCGTTGATGCTGCAGGTGGTCCCATGAGTACCAGGAAGCCTCGATAGACAAGATTCTTCGCTTCCTGCAGGGAGGCCCCAGGCAAGATCAGATGGACAGCTCCAAGACCTGCATCGAACCAGAGCAGAACATTCTTCCTGCCACTAACCATTGATGAGCTTAATTACTGATCATATGTACACCCAGTCAGTGACCAAACCATACTACCAACCTCTGATAGGTCAGATATATCATTACTTGAAGTGGCAGGAATAAAATTAGTGACATGCGGAAGAAATTAAAAGAAGTACCATAAAGGTATATAGTCTGTAATCCCTTGCTCCTTAATATGTTATGTAAAGCTTAATCACTCAGGAATACAAAAACTGTGTCATATGAGACTATGTAATCATTTCATTGTTAATTTAATGTTCTTTAATCCGTCTAAAATAAGAGTTGGGAATATAATGTGGTATGATTTTGAATTGTTTCTTGTACTTAATATAAGGGCATTTATGTGGATTGCTAGATACCATGATTGCTAGATAAAAAAAAAAGTTTTGTGAAGTGGTTGAAGTATGAAAAACCAGTCAAACAAGGATGAAACCCCTATTATTATGTTTAATATATATTTTTTGTTATACAGTCAAAACTATGACTCCAGGAGTTGGCTAAACTTCTCCCCCATAAGCTAAGAATGCCTACTTGACTCGGCCCTAGCGACACCACACACAGTATTGAAAATTAGAAATTGTCACAACTGCCCAATGTATACTGTAGTTACCCTGCCTGTTAAATACAATACTTGCATTATACACCATAACCGTAAGCTCTTAAACATATCCTAACATACTTTACAGTGTCCATAGCTTTATCATCTGCTGATGCCTTAATATTTATTACATTATATGCATTACCTGTATGATTGGTGTAGAAATCAACTGACAAAACAGCTTAAGTGATCATGAAATAACTAAAATATGAACTGTTTGTTTAGAAATAATTGGCAATACATTTTTTTGAAACATCCCTTTATTTGTTTCCAGACCCGACTTCATTTTTAACCTTTAAACATGTCCGTTAGATATGACCTTGTTTCTAGCCTGGCATGTGGTCATACTTTCATATCAAACAGAACACAAACACACTTTCATTTCCACTTTACCTACATAAGAGTTTCACTTTTTGCCTACTGCATACATCACTCACTTGCTCACTGAAACCTTCACTCCTTCCTTGAATTTATGGAGAACTGGAAATTCTGATAAAGTAAAGCAATAAGTTGATATGGCAGACAATAATGATTCAAGTTATGCCCTATGGACATCCTCAGTAAAAGTTGACCTCTGTGTTTGTGTTTTGGAGGAGACCCATGCCCTGTGCTGATACTGTAGGCGTCATCCGAGTCTCCTTATGGGACTCAGATCCTGTGTGATTCTGTAATCCCTGACTGGTATAGCTCTGTTATAATGCTGGTAATGAGCCAATGACTCAAAATCATGTGGAATAATATACTGTAATATACTGTATAAGAAATAAAATAGGACAGGGTGTGGAGTTATATAAAAATAATTCATGATGGGGTGTGATGTGGTCTGATGCAAAACATGATTATTGCTTCCACCCTGAATTTGAACATTTTTCCATAACCACATGAACCGTGGCATAAAAAATTTAACTTTCTCTGTTTAGAACACCACTATATGTATAAAAGTATGTAGATATCCGAGTACTGAACATCCCATTCCAACTCCACAACCATGGGCATTTATACACAAAAACATGTGAATCAATATCGATCCAATTTATCTTCATTATACTCAAAACATTATATGAAAACATGCTAATTAAATCACTGATCATATGTAGCTCGTCATATCCGTTATCCTGGAATTGGACTAAATTACAAAAGGGGGGGGGAACCTTTCTTGGGCAATTTATTGAAATCCTTCAATTAAATACGCAGCTGCTAAAAATGTACAAAATATCAAAAGTCACCATTAAAATTGTTTAAATGTTAACACTTTTAAAAGACTATTGTTTCATATGGCACAAAACAAGTTTCACCAAAATGTATTCAGCAGTAAACAGACATGCTGCTTCTTAAACCACTGGCTGTGTAATTCTAACAGTTCAGTGTTACAGAAAAGTGTGTTACTAAGAAAATCCAAGTCTTTTGCCAATCCTTTCCAGTGTCAAATCTACACAGCCATATCAGTTCACTGCAATTTCTCCATTGTTCATCCTCTTCTCTCTGCTCCACAAGGCCCTGCCAAAAAAAAAAAAAAAAAAGAGAAGTATACAGCTGAACTGGTATGAACCTTGGCCAGAAGCGAACAGTGATTCAGGCATCTTTTTTTGATCCTTTAATTCATCTAAAGATACAACTTTACCAATATCAAAATCTATTACCTGACATAGATGACTATAAAATAACCTGCAGGGTGGAGTATGACCAACCTTATAATCTTACCCAATTATTCCAGCAGGAAAGAGAAGCAGTATTGCTCCAAAGAGGAAAGGAAATCCCTTCATTATGTGTAAGGTGGCTGGGTAGAGAGAGTTAAAGATTCCATTGGCCACCAGTGAACACAGACCCTCTACACAAGCCACCGATGCAAACAGAGCACCTAGGAAAATTCACACACATCATCACTTCTAGAAAAAAGTTATTTTGTAAAATTCTTTTTTTGGTTTTACACACAGCATTTGTTCAGATTTAAGCTCTACCTTGCTCTGAGGGGTCCACTAGTTTGGACAGTTTGGATCTTAAGACAGGGGTGGAGGCCATAAAGAGAAAACACAGGCCGTATCCTGTAAAAAAACATACAGATTCACAGAGTTCATCTTCACCTTCATGACTAATTATTCGCTAAAGCCAAGAAATAGCAGTGTTGAACAGATAGTGAATGAAGTTTAACTTTAATTGCATTTTAATTAGTGTGCATTTTGACCAGGCATCAACAGTGGCACAGGGATTAGAAGAGCCAGAAGTATTTCTTGTTTTGCCTTTAATAGGTTTTTACAAAACATGATTAACAGCCTAATGCCTTGTGGAACATGGCTGCAGACTTGAAAACATCAAGTCCAAGGTTAGGGGCTAAGTCTTATTATATTCATATCCAAGTAAAAAAAAAAAAATCCAAATCAAACTGGTTACTGGAGTTAACTTATCAGGTTAAATAGTTACTCTTATACCTGAACAGGGTCCTGAAGGTGTGATGATGCCTCTAGTATATCAGGGTTCATCAGACTATGTTTATGAATTGCACTAGTCTATAGATCAGGCGTTCTCAAACTATGATGCCCTAAATCAAACTCGCCATTTTTGTTTTTATATCAATTAAACAAATTATCCTATCACTATAAGTGCTTTATTAATTGTTATCAGCAGAAGAAACAGAAACACTGGCATGATTAAATATTTAATCAGCTATTCCTATTAATATTTCTGGTTTGGACTGTTGCCATGTGACCTTGTATAACAATCTCTACGTACAGTATATGACCTAAAGAAGTACCTTGAATGCAGTGAAATTTACAGTGAATTTTCTGTATATAATCGATTAAACATGTAGTTAAAACTTAAAATCTGTAAATTAACTCCTATCATATTCCCTTAAGCCACAGTTACTGAGCTGCACTGGAATACAAGAGCAGTGGTTATTTTGATATATTGTAATTGCGTTTTAAACTGTGATATGTAACTATTATATGTACCATTTCCTGTTCAAACATATTTATCCTGGCCAACAGCATTAAGAGAATCTAAGCCCATATTTAATCAGCACCTCAATAAAAAGTTTTTTTTTTTAACTATAAATTAATTCCTGTGCATTATTATCTGTATTAAATTGCACCCTTTAGCTATTAGATAACTGCACAGGTACATACTATATCTCAATGTAGGTTCTTTTGCTATTTACTGTGCAACACTGCCTTTTATTTTTGTATCATCCACAAATTAAACCTTAATACATGAATAGAAATACAGTATACAGTCTTATGCAAAAGTTTAGGCAAATAACAGATTTTGGTGATTTACTGGAATGTTTTCTGGGAGCGTCCTAGGCTCTACCACACTGATGGCCTGCACCCTAGCAGAGCTGGAGCAGCAGTCCTCTCTGACAACATCTCCAGGACACTACACTAAACACTACATCAGACTGGCGGTAAGTCATACCTTTGATTCCAATCATATTAGCCACATTTCAACTCACCATACTGATAGACGCTAACACATAACTTGTCTTATAGAAATTGTGTCTGTTCCCCGAATAGTGAGAAAAAAAGAATAAATTTGTTAAATTCGCTCCAAACAATCTAATAACCAGAAAACCAGAAAAAGGCCAAATAAATAATCAAAATCTACCTCTAAAGTTTGGGCTTCTCAACATCAGATCCCTTGCGCCTAAAGCACTTATTGTTAATGAAATGATCTCAGATTATTGCCTTGACACACTCTGCCTCACCGAAACCTGGCTTAGACCAAATGAATATATTGGTCAGAATGAGTCTACTCCGTCAGGATATTTGTATAAGCATGAACCCCGTCAAACTGGTCGTGGTGGTGGTGTTGCAACTATCTACAATGATGTACTCACAGTTACTCAGAAAACAAGGCCCAGGTTTAACTCATTTGAAGTGCTTATCATTAATGTTGCACTCAGTGAAATACATAATAAACCCTTGCTATATTTTACCCTGGCCACCGTGTACAGACCCCTGGGGCCATACAGTATGCTGATTTTCTTAATGAGTTTGGACATCTGCTGTCAGACCTATTGATTAACTCCGACAAGTTGTTGATAGTAGGAGACCTTAACATTCATGAACATGATGCTAACGATGCTTTACCACTCGTATTTATGGATTTGCTAAATTCCTTTGGAGTTAAACAAAATATAAATGGAGCAACTCACCGCTTTAATCATACGCTAGATCCTCCCACAATCCAAAAACATGCAGATTATGCTAATTGGTAGGGATGATGGTATACATGTCTCTAATATAGAGATTTTACCTCAAAGTGATAATATCACAGATCATCACTTCCTGATATATACTCTACCTGTCGAACAGATTAGCTGTGTCTCACCACGTTATCGATTTGGTAGAAATGTGAATCCAACTACTAAAGACAGATTCACAAGTAATCTGCCTGATCTGTCCCAATTTCTTATTAGACCCCTAAATGCAGACGATCTAGATGAAGTGACTAACAGCATAGGCACTATTTTTACCAGTACATTAGACACTGTTGCTCCCATCAGATTAAAAAAAGTCAGAGATAAAACACTTGCACC
>JAQMYJ010000003.1:10216628-10229951 GCA_030014305.1 Clarias laeviceps | reverse complement strand
CACGTGACGTTCGGCGTCAAAACAAGAAGCGCATGCGTGATACATGATACTCGGTACTCGTAAACCAAGACTTGTTCTTTTTACAAGTTGAAATTTATTTAAAAAAATCTTTGCTCGTCTTGTGGAACACTCGCAAACCGCGTTACTCGCAATCCGAGGTTCCACTGTATTTAATTATGAGATGTGTCTGCTACTTATACTCCTTCATAACAACACTAACCGGAGGTGCTGTTTGTTAATTGGTGATTTTTGCGGCTGGTGACTCTAAATGAACTTCTCCTCTGCAGCAGAGGTAAGTTTTGGTCCTGCTTTCCTGGGATGGTCTACATGAGAGCCGGTTTCACCATGGTGCTTGATAGGTTTTATAATAAATTTTCATGCTCTGCACACCGACTGAAGTTTGCCACCTGGAAGGTGAGTACATTGTATGTAATCGTGGCCAAATTCCACAACCTTACAAATGAAACATAATGCATAGTACTCATGCTCCAGGTGAATAAATCACATTCAAGTATGAACTGCTAAAGCGTGACACGATGCGCAACACGCATAGCATGTTCATAATTGGTCATTTAGCGCCATTGTATACTGATTATAAGTTGCCGTGTACTCACGTAGCTCCGACTTGCCGCAGCCGCAGAAAAGCTGGAGTGAATTGGTAGCGCACAAAGCGCCCGGCGTTGGGGTCAAGGTCCTTCCTTCCGTCCTCTGCGCTCTCTGTGTAACACAAAGGAGGTGATATTACAGCATGTGCTTCTGGAGGGTGCTTATAAAGAACTGTATCTAAATGGAAATCAGAACAAGCATTTCACAGTGTCTACATCTTGTGGGCAGAATGAGGAGATGGATGGAGACGGGGGTCACTGAGAGGGTCACGGTGAGGGCTCACCCAGAGTGGGAGGCTTAGTGATCTCAAAAAGAACTGTCCCTGACTCCATGTCACGGATCTTGAACCTGGTGAACTCGATCTTGTGGACATTATCCTCTGGACTACACAGGTAATCTGCGGAAATAAAGGGAAACCAACATGAGCTATAATAGGTTTCTTTTAGTACGCTTACATGTAACGTTACTGCAACATTTCAGGTCGTTACTACATATTTAAAGATTCTCATAATCATCTAATCAGCAGATGATCACTTATTCATGTAAATGTTAGGATGCATCACTATATGACACTTTCATAAAAATCTTTTGTCATGATGCCTTAGAAATGTTATGGCTCGATCTGGCTAGTGTGAGTGGATTATGTTGTCCATTGCAGGGCACACAAGCTCTCACACACACAGAAGAAACCAGAATACCGAGAGGAAGCCCAATAAGCTGCATACTGAAAACTGCATACTGGCAAAGGCTGCAGGTGCAAGGAATACATTTCATCAAAAAGTTCTTTGGATGATTGATACACACTTAAAATTTTCATCAAGACTTCTTTGAAAGTTTAACCAGATGGTGTGACTTGAAATATTTTCTAAATGTGAAAATTTTATGGCTCAACAAGGAAACCTTATTAACTGTAGGACTACAATGTATACACTGATCAACCAGAGGACCCTTAATGGTATTAGATTAAAAATCTCTTAAAGAGTGCATTGCCCCAAGTCGTGAGTGAGTGCATCTGGCTGAGCATGCAGATGAGCATGCGGATGAATTTGCAATGGAGTGTGATCCCATTCAGGATGCCGTCCCACCACTGGTCCAGCATTCCCAGTGGAGGCCCTGATTCCACAAAATGGTGTCATACAATACTCTAAATTATTAAAAATGTCACACTTGTAATATATAGTAGGGATGGGAATCACCACGAACCAGCTGATATGATACGATACGATATGATCACAATACCTAGGTGCCGATTCGATTCGTATTTTAATTTTTGAAAATATCATGATTTTTTTATTACATTTTTTTCTGAATTCTGTTTTACCACCCCAAATAGAAACAAAAAAAAAAAACTAAACAGAAACAAAAAAAATATCTATCTATCTACAGTATCTATCTATCTATCTATTATATATCTATTATATATCTATATAATTCTGGAGTCAGTGTGGCGACACATTACTGAATAGATTCCCTTATTTCCACTATATAGTGAGCATTTATCCTTTTTTCATACTTGATCTCTAAAACTAAAAAACTAAAACTCTTCTAAAGAAAAGTCAGGAGAAGGATGTCAACTCTCTGTTTAAACTGGATTACACCTAAGAGGCTTATATTCTCCTTCTATATTCACACAGGGCAGAAGGGGGGTGGGGGGGGGTGCTAAAAATAGCACACATTGCTAGCATGAAAGCGATTTTAGTTTAACCGGAGTTATGTTTTGAGACATTTCTAGGATCAACACCTATGCTTGCATTGCAAGCATGCAACTAAATGCAGATGAACACAGAATGGGGAAGTTATAGCAGTAACCCTGACCACAATAAATTCAAATACAAAAGCACAGAAACAGAACTCAAAATCATTGCTTTCGTTATTCCTGTCAAGAAAGAACAGGGTTTATACCATTAACTTGGCAAGTATGTGTTTCTGCTTCCTGTTTCCTAAGTACACTGGGTAGAAAAAGGAGGCACCAAAACAAGCAAAGGGTCATTAATTTTTATAATTCTGTAAGTGTGCACAGGCGCAGTCATGAAAAGAGCTTCAGAATTCTTATTAGGTGTAATATACACTTCCTGGCCAAAAAAGTCACTATTTCAGAAGAGTCGAAATCAAGCAAAGACACCAACTAAGGAGATTTGAAATTACTGGAACTGGGTTAAGACCCCTTCAACACAGTATCAAAACCTGCAAGGTTAGCCCTGACCTGTGAAAGAAATATAAATGAGAAAAATCATAATTTTTCGAATCAACTTAAACACTTGGTAAAGTTACATGGTAAAACAAATCAACAGTAAAAAACAGATGTTTAATAGTGAAAGTATTTCTATGAGCACACAGTGTGATGAAAACTGACAGGATTGGGACTAAATAGCTGTGTGGCCATAAGAAAACCACTTGTTAGTGAGACTAATCAGAAAAAATATTACATTTTTTAGTGAGCATAAAGACTATACTTTGGACCAATAGAAAAATGATATATAGTCTGATGAGTCTAGACTGACCCTACTCCTTAGCCATTGTTATATCAGGGTAAGAATTGAAGCATATAAAGTGATGCACCATCATGAATATTGCCCACTATAAAAGCCTCTGGAGGCAGTGTTATGATCTGATTTTTTTGCTTCATTTGGTCAGGTCTAGGCTCAGCAACGTTGTGTGGTAAGAAAATAAAGTCAGCTGATGACCTGAATGACCAGGGTATTATATCTATGGGTTTTCTTTTCCCTGATGTGCCACAGTGTGCAACGTAAAGCTAAATGCTGTCAAATGTGTGTATTAGTGTGTGTGACTTTTTCTATTCAAATTCTTTTAAAACTGTCTTTATGATCACAGCATGCAGATTCTTTTTATCAAGAGCTCGGTTTCATGATGGAACAAGTCTCTAGATGCAGACAGTTTAAGAACCCATGTTATACAGTACCAGTCTCAGTAATTACTTTATGATCGTGACATAACTAAAATAGTAAAAGATTAGTATAAAGTCAAATTGCAGTTACATTTCCAAATGCATTTCTGAACAAATATTCTGTTAAGTCTGTGTGCACTGATAATGAAACCCGGCCACAAGATGAACAATTTCCCCATCCGAGGCTTGTGGTTTGATTCTTAACACCCTTGTAAATCGACTCATCATCAATATCCATGACAACTGTTATGAGCATGACATTGTTTCTATGGCAACCGAGGCTTTTCATCAGGCCTCAGAGCAGCTGCCTTACATGATAAGACAGAGTGATTTATTTCCTCAGGAGATGATTTGTGTAGAAATAATTGGCTTGTTCACTTTTCATCTTTCAAATGCTGCTCTTAAGTTTTTTTTTGTCTTTATTTGGAGAAGATTCACAGAATCAAAACTCCACGCATATATAAAAGACAAAGAAGACAAACCATTGTTGCTCATACACATTTACTCTGCTGTTCATTATTGAATACAGACCTAGTCAAAATGTAGGCCTACTTAAACTGAGTCAGGGGGATGAGTCAGTGTAAATTTAGCCAAAAGTAGGTCTAAAACAGAAAACAATTCTGCACTTCAATTTACTCAATCATATAATATATAAAGTATATTCAATTTCTATGCAGTTAGACAATGTTATTTTATGATTTGATGGTTACTGCACATTTAATTAGAGTCTTGTTTGAATTAATTATCTCTGACAAACTGATCACCAAGGAAGAACCTCCACCCTTTCAAAAGAGTCAAAGTATACACACTGTTGTCTCAATCCATGATGGATTTCAAGTGACGGATTTATTTATATTATACATACCCACCTCAATGGCATATCTATAATATATTTCAAACTTGGTGGTAAATGATAACACCTGCAGCATATCTTATCTGGGCACCTAATGTACACTTAAATTTTTTTTCCCCCTCCTGATTTATATTTCTTTCTACATTGTAAAGGCATCCAAAATATGCAATAATCTCCTTTGAACAGTTGATATGTTAGCCACTTATGCTCGGTAAAACCTTCATAATGACTATAATCCGAGGTGCCGTTAATTAGTGATGTTTGAGGCTGGTAACTAAATTAACTTCTCCTCTGCAGCAGAGGTATGGTTTCATCATGGTGCATGATATATAAAATCAGTTCTGATCTTTAGAATTACTGTACACAAATTAGGATCTCTTGGATTTATTTTTTTTTAAAGCAAAAATCGTTTGTTCTAGCAAAGTAACTACAGTGTCCTGTACAGACAGAATGAGTTACGATTCAAGATGTCTTAGTTCATTTTACTGTCTGGCTGGCCCTCAGATGCTGACAGCAGCCACACTTCATTTCCTCCAATACAGACACGTAGCTGCATGCCTTCTGATATTAGTCCAAGGTATATCGTTGCTTTCATAGTTACCAGTACATTTTAGGTAGTTCAAGGAACCTATGAACTGAGCACAAGTACATATACTGTATATACAGTACACCACCTTGCCTTAAAGTCGCCCACCAAGATTTTGTCCGGCTTTGATTATGGCACACAACAGGGTGGCCGACTAATGTGTAAAAATGATTCCTTACGCTCCCAAACCTACTCTTTTACAATTTGAGTCCTGGAGATACACCCCTGCCATCTGAAAAATCATAAATAAAAATCTATTAATAGAATAACCTGGTCATTCAGTACATTCAGGTCGTCAGCTGACTTTTATTTCCGCATAACGTTGCGAAGGCTAGACCTGAGCAACTGAAGCAACCCTAGGTCATAACACTGCCTCCAGAGGCTTGTACAGTGGCCACTATGCATGAAATGAGCTTCATGCGCTTCCCTTCTTACCCTGACACACCCATCGCTCTGGAATAGGGTCAAAATGGAATCATCAGACCACATTAACGTCTTTCAATTGTTCCAAAGTCCAACCTTCCTAGCAAACTGAAGCATTTTTTAGATGGTAACTGAATATACCACACGCCAATTTTTTTCCCATAGAATTATGTTTACTTATGTTTTTCCACATAAAATATAGTATGTTTTCAAGCAGAAAGGCTATAAAATTAAATATACCTAATGATTCCTAAATATTCCATTTTTCTTTTTTTGAAAGGAAATGGAATTTTGATTGAAGTTATTAGCTTTGGTGAAATACATAATTAATTCCTGTTTGATTCTGCTTAGGCACTGGATAAAAGCCAGTAACACCTTTCTTTTGCTCACCTGCTGTTTGTTCCAGACATTTTACTACAATAATTTTATGGAGGTGAAGGTTTAATTAATCTCAGGCTCCTGTCCAGAAGACTCACAACAAGACATCAAATCCAAAGTATTTCCCAGACAGCTGTTTTTAAATGATTGCGATCTAACCAATTCTTCTAATCACATTTCTCCCGGAGCTGTCGGACTGATTTACGGAGTGAAATAAATGAATGTGGCGATAGTTTAATCATCGTGGTTGTGTAAAAACAAACTGCATGTCTCATTCTGCTCACTCAATCAGCAAAAATGACCGGAGGCAGGATAATGTCAGGGAGTCATTCTTTCATGCTCTTCACACCTCCGTTTATTTATGATGGATGAGAAACACTATATTCATATTGTGTGAAATTGATGTAGGATGCCAGCAGACTGTTTTTAAATGAAGTCAATTGCATCATGAACGGCTTGGCTTTTGTTTTGTTTACTTTCAGTTTTTGTTTAATATCACAGACAGCTCATACGTTAATAATAATAATAATAATAATAATAATAATAATAATCATAATAATAAAAAAACATTACTTGTAACTAGGGTTGGAATTAGAGATGCTCCGATCAGAATTTTTGGGGCCGATCACCAAGATCATGATCATGCCGATTACCGATCACCATTTGTACAAATGAAACTAACTCTAAATTAACTATATTGAAAAAAAAAATGTAGAAATAGGTTACAGTCAAGATCTTGAAGAACCACCAAGTGTTTATTTTAGAAAATGAGAACTTAAGACTACTGTAGGACTTCTTTCCCAAATAAGGAAGAGTAACTTAAAGTTATTCCAAACAAAGTGGGTCAGGCAGCCCAACACACATCAGATCAACTTAGTGGGATGAGCTGGTTTAGTTTCTCATACTCGGCATATTCAGTTGTATGGTGTGTTCTAAGATGCCTAATCATGTTAGTGGTGTTAAAATGCCGTTGCTTGCGTCCACCTCGAGGGATGTCACCACGACATACATTGCAAACGGCTAACTTTACGTCTTTATCAGACACTTTGAAAAACTTCCAGACGGGAGAACTCATGTTGCCACTGGTAAGCTCCGCTCTGCTGTTGTTTACCTCTGCATGCATGTGTGAAAAAGTTGCGCGAGTAATTTCCGTCAAGTGATCGGCTTTTTTGATCGGCGCTTTTGGGGTTCGCCTATCAAGCTATTTTAGCCAATATCGGCCGATCATGATCGGTGGCCGATCAATCGGAGCATCACTAGTTGGAATCACCAGTCCCCTCCCGATACAATACCTTTCATGAGACCTCAGTGGCGATTCAATTAAAATTGCGATTTTATAAATATCATGATTTTATAAATATTCTGATATAAATTCTTTCCTTGATTTTGTTACAATTTGAAACATTTTAAAAAACATTAGTGCAATCTGTGGAATTATAACAAAATGGCGACGTTTTACCTCCTCAAATGCCATAAAAAGCGTTTCTGTTGAACCAATTGGAAGCTTCTGCACTCGGTACAGAAGCGGTTATATCATGGCCAATCAAACTGAAAACCAGCCAAATTCTGGACACTGACCAGTTCATCTATATTATAAATTTTAAAACATGTTTTTAATTGATTTTGGAGTCAGTGTGGTGCTATGTGAATTGTTTTTTTCACTACAGAAATTAGGTCACCCATAACATTAAAACCATTTTCATTAAAACCAGACACAGTAGGCTTGGGTTTCCTCTTGTGCCACCAGGGCAGTTCTGGCCCCTCAGGGCATGGCTTGGTAGGCCGTATGGTGTGTGCATTAGTTTTTGGCACCAGTACATTATCAGCAAATCTGTTGGGTGATGCAGGTTGCGGGGTGGGAGCTCCGTGAATCACACTTATTTTTCCCAGCCTCAAGCTCATTCCCATTGATCAATCCGTGTTCACAAAACTGAGGTCTAAGGACTGGGCCAGCACCTGCTCTTTTATAAAAGAGAAATAAGGATATCAGTTTATTAGGAATATATAACTTGAGAGCTTCCATGTCAGCTGAAGGCAGGATGATGAGGTACTGGGGATACGGAACTATCAATCTGCCATAAGTCAAACAGTTTCACACTTGTCAGTTGAACCATGGCCAGTTTTGTAGATGCGCTGCTAAAGTTTAAGTACTGCAAGCTGATCTTGTTCCAGTATTATATCAATGGTGTCTTTAAGGCATCGAATATTAAAAGGAAAAAATGTTCTGTAAATCTTCTTTGGATGATTAACAGTTCCAGCTTCCTAAAGAAGTTTTACTTGGAACCCTTTCTAAAAAGGAAATGCCCCAAGTAATTCTTTAGGGTTTCTCAACCCTGGACTTGCAGTACTAACAGTTCCTACATTTTAGTTTTTCCTGATCCAACAGACCTGCTTCAGCTTAAGACAGAAAGGGCTATTAATTACCAGGTTAATTTAATCACGTATATTAGAGCAGAGTAAACACTAAAATGTGCATGACAGGACAGGGGCTTCTCGGGGATCAGTGGGGGGGTCCTATCCTTTGTGGTGCTACATGCAACCTATTTTTTAAGATTGCACTAATTAAAGCCGCATGCAGTGTTCATGCTATTGTTTTTAGTAGAAATGTGGTGAGCACATAAGCTGCAGCTTTGACCTACAGGAAGGAAAGACTTCAAAAACTTATCACTGTAAAACATTCAATGACGAGGGAGCAAATATTCTATGCTCTTTGTGGTTAAAAGCAACAGTGCATATTCTCACAGTTTAAAAGACTGAAAGGGACATAAAACTTCACCATTTCACTGCTAAATAAAAGCCGCTTTTACACGAAAAAGTCAGCATAATCTAAATCAAAATAATCAGATACTTGCGTTTTGGCATATGACGTTATTCAATGGAACCTCCAACTTTTAAGGAAAGCAGTTGCATAGCTTTTAAATTTAAGAATTTTAAGGCTGAGCTTCAAGATTTGAAGGCTTCAACAATGACATACTAGCATTTGTAGGATTTCAACTCAAAACTTTTACTAGCACAGAATCCTAACTAGACAGCAGCTTGCATATTGCACATTCAAATTCTCAGTTTCTTGTATCCTGATAGGAGTAGTCACTTCCTGTAGTCATTTCCAGGATGAACTCATGCCCATCTACAGGACAAACAGGACAGCAAATGAGTGGTTTGATGAGGATGAACATGACATACATGATATGTTATAGCCTTCAGTCCTTAGAACTCAAGCCATTAAAACTGTCATTACAAGTGTCATGATGGCCCGGAACATCACTTTAAATGGTTTTCCTTTTTAATTGGTCACCCATTTGAAGTTAAATAATACTACACCCTATGTGCATGTGGTGCACAACATTTTCCACAGTATATGCATAGAGACCAAGGGCTGGTCCTCTCGTGGCCAGTATGTTGCCTTGACTAGGGAACCAACAACACAAAACTAAACTCAGATAAAAGGACATGAGATAATTATTCATATGAGTTTCATTTATGGTTTTCTGAACCAATTTAGGACATTCTAAAAATTAAAACTCTGACACTAATGATTGAAAAAAAGATCTTCTCAAGCAAAAGTCATTTCTTGTAGATGGGTGTGGGGGTTTCATGTAGATAGCATAGTGGTTTTCATTTACATGAAGAGTTTGTGTGGTCTGCATTCTGTATGTGATGTCTTCACTGCACACTATAAAGATCGTCACAATATTTACACAACAGATAAATATGGTACCAGACATGGTACCAGGATTTATATGTGCAACATCAGTGTAAAGGTGAAAAGCAGCATTTAGTTACTTGTACAGCAAGTAAGATTGTGTATTAACTGATTTTGTGATCAGTCTAATCCTGATCTTCTAAGCGGATAATTACTCATCTGCTGAGCCTTGGAATTAGACCTTACAGCTAAACATGGGCCAAAAGAAATAGCAAACAATGGAGAAAGTGTTTCCATAATTAGCACATCATTATGAGGAGACGCTTACGCTTGAGAATTTGAGCCTTGGGGATTTAGGGAATTCTAGTGATTCTTTACAGAAAATGCTTCTTGATTGTTCACTGTTCTAATTAAGGATGAAAAAAATGCATTAAAGAATCAAAAGAATGCATTAAAGAAAGAAGTTTCTTTCAGTAGCAGCAGCATCAGGATCCAGGATCAGCCTTCAAAAGTTACCTCAGAAAGTTCATTCAAACACCTTGAGTTTTTGCTTTATCCTGGTAAGGGTAATATTAGTTCCAAAGTCAATCCTGAGACTCAGGTTCATCGCAGGGCTCTGCTCATACACACAATTGTACCTAGGAGCTACTTAGCATTGCCACTCCACCTACATTTATGCTGTTTTGGAGGTAAGAAGAAACATGGAAAACCTAGAGGAAACTTAAACAAAACTTCACACAGAAAGTAACCCAAGCTCAGGGGTAAACAGTGACAGGGCAATGCTAACTGCTGCAGCCCTGTACTGTTCACTTACAATGTTCTTTTAATAATAATAATAATAGTAATAACTGGTACAAATATGTTGTCTGATGTGTCTCACATTATTTTTGTGGCAAATGTTTATTTTTAACCACACTGTAGAAAAAAATAAAAATAACAACTGCCCCACAAACACATGGCTAATATGTAGCCAACATATACACAACCCCACTCTGTAGTGCAAATAACTTACATGTAATTATATCTTGCCTTCATACTGTTAGAAAATATATTCAAATAGGAAAATACTAAAGCTTTTTTAATTTCCTGCATCTTCTCTAAACTTGAAAACCTAATTTTAAACCATTAAACTCATTATATAGCTTCAGTTCATGAACATTCTTAGCAATGCAGAATGTTCTTGTTTGCTTGTCCACAAGCAAATATGCTAAGATTAAGAAATATCTCAAACTAAATATTGTACTGTTTTGTGAAGTTGAAAACTAAATTGGAAATTTACCCTTTAAAAAAGTATTAGCATTAAAGAATTGTTTCTGTAGGAACAGAGGTTGCTTGCTCTCCAGCACAAACATGGTGTTTTATGTGTTATACAAGCTACCAGTGTAAATTTAGGTCCTCTTGAACTTATTTAAACACTTCAGCACCAATAACGTCAGTAAACAGTGAAGTAGTCTGTTGTGTATAATTACAAGGCAAATCTGTTACTTATTTATTTTTTAAATCTTTCTTTTATTTCACTCCCAGACTCGTGCTGTCAGGTTTGCTGTGTCATTAAAGTATCTGCAGTTGAACAGTTTAGCATTTGGAACAAGTCATGTGGTTCAAGTGCAAATGCTGTGTGCCTTGTGGTTTAATGAGCACCTGCAAGTCAAAACCAAACTAGAGTGCTGGGTCATTAGATATCAGTTTATCTTAAACCCAACATGCACACACTTGAGCTGATGTTTAAGAGGTATTAATACTAACCTGAGCACTTAGTAGCCTAATTATAGCCGTGTATATGGTTATATAGAGTATTCTGACTCACTGTAACTTACTGTAAGTCGTACTGTAATTTGCTGATGTTTTCATCTCTTGTGTCATGAATAGTCTTTACTTTTGGTTTACTGTTGGTTTTATAGCATGAGTTATGCTGGATGAAAATGCTTTAAAGGAACTTTTAATATTTATTTATTATATAAATTATTGTGGAAAAGTCTTGAGACAGATGCAAATAAATATACATTTTAAGGATGCCTTAAAATGCATATGCTTATATATAAAATAATACTATTATTATATGTAATAATAATAATAATAATAAATTAATAAAAGCCTAGTAAACACAAATTAACAAAGGAAAGTCAGTATTTGATGCAACATACAACATTTAGAGGACGATTTAGTCTCAGGTACAATTTGTGCAGTTTTATAAGGAAATTAGCTATTAAGTTTTACTGAGTATCATGCAGAATGACACTCAGTTCTTTTAAGGACTTTGTGTTTTTTTTTGCATGCAAAATCCATCCAAAAAAGTGGTCGCTAATATAATATGCTGCTTTCTTTATTTTTCTCTAACTTTTAATTTTGTGGTGGAATACTTTCATTTATCTTCTACATCGCTTGTATCCTGTATAGGGTCGAGAGGGGCCTGGAGCCTTTCCCAGGAAACTAAGCTATGAGACGGGGTGCCAATCCATCTCAGTGCACGCGCGCACACACACACACACACACACACACACTACAGACAATCTGGGAACGCCAATTAGCATAATCAGCATGTCTTATGACTGTGGGAGGAAATTCACCAAGCACGGGGCGAACATACAAACTGGAGGCCCGAATCGAACCCTTGACCCTGGAGCTGCAAGGCAACAGTGCTGTGGTGGAATACTGATGTTTGAAAATCAGAAATGTTCTTGCACTTACTCAATCATAACATAATAATAATAAAAAATAAATAAATCTAACAATTTTTTTTTGTAAAAACACAGGATGTCTAAGACTTTTGCACTGTGTATATATATACACACACACACACACACACACACACACACACATATATATATATATATATATATGTATATATTTACATAATGATTGTATGTAACTAATATTTAGAACTAATTCAAGGCTTCAAATTCTGCAAAAACTGTTTAAAACCACAAACGTTAATGAATGCTTATTTGTAATTGAAGAATTATTATATATTAAAACAGTATTATGATCTAATTGTGAAAACACTGGTGAAATGTTTGGGTCAGATATCTGACGTCACTTCCTTTCGTCTAGTTTAATGGCTTGGCAGTTAAACGGTTTGTTCAAAGACACACTTGAGGGTTTAACCTGCTGCTGTACTTAACCCAGGAGGAGGAATGAGATGATTTCAGCTGCCACTCACTGTCGGTGATTCTCTGCAGGCCGAGCACATCCTCCGGTGTTATCGCGGGCTGTTTGAGCAGCTCCTCCTCTGTAGTGCACGGCAGTCCTCCCTCGGCCCCCTGCTTCACTCTCATTGCCCAATGCGTCTCCGGTTACAGTGTGTGAGATGAAGCCGTATGGATCTGAGCATCCGCTTATTTACTTCACCCTCCGTGCACCGAGGTTGCCAGATTGGGTTCACTAATATTTCTACAATTCAGACCGAACGGAAACCTTCAGAACCGAAACGATTGATAGGTTCGAATCTACCGTCGAAACACCATGTTTACAGTCTAATCCAAACAGAACAAACTTACTTCCGAGGTTGGACGTCCAATCTGGCAACACCAGTTTTTGTAGCACTAATTCTGTGCGCTTTCTCCCGCCTCCTCACCTCACAGGGTTAAACTAGGTTTATCCCACCCCCAGGCACTCTCTGGCTGATATGATTGGATGTTTACTCTCATACCGCTTTGTGATTGGTTGTTCGATCGAGTTGAGGAAAGGAAATGTAGCTCTAGTTAAAATAATTTTTGGTTAAATCTCATCTTAGTTCCTGTGAAATAGTGTGAAACTACGTACGAAGAACTAACTATTGGAGGTGTTCTCATCACTGATAGAAAATGTAACAAGATACATGTCAAACCATTCATGATTAAAACAAGAATTTCCCAAAAAGTTAATTTTATTGGGCTTCAATAATTGATAGCATAAATTTGGGCTGGGGGGGGGGGGGGGGGGGGGCATGG
>JAQMYJ010000003.1:10145131-10173295 GCA_030014305.1 Clarias laeviceps | reverse complement strand
TTTATTTTTTTTATTTTTTTATTTTTATTATTATTATTTTTTTGTGTGTGTCTTACTTTTATACTGAGTATATTTTAGGACAAGATTTTTCACCGGAATATGGGAATGAAATCGCAAAGTGTATGACTTAGAAAATAAACATATTATTATTATTATTATTATTATTATTATTATATTGTTTAAAGAAACCACTAAAAACAACCAGACAAATATGTCATTATATGT
This sequence comes from Clarias laeviceps, assembly GCA_030014305.1. Taxonomy (NCBI): domain Eukaryota; kingdom Metazoa; phylum Chordata; class Actinopteri; order Siluriformes; family Clariidae; genus Clarias; species Clarias laeviceps. The sequence continues at coordinate 10,173,070 of JAQMYJ010000003.1, read as the reverse complement.
ATCTGTAATTTCATTATCTAGGTATAATTTTTTTGCTCAGTCATGTTTGTATTGTTGGTTAAAATGAAATAAAATACAGTTCATCATATTGCATATATTGTGCTGAAAAAAAGAAAATGTCACTCTCTACTGCACAATCCTGAGCCCTATACAGTATACGTTTAAAAGACATAGCCAAAATGCTCTGAGTTTTACGGGCTACAGGAGGTTACCTGTTTTTGTGTGTTTGGGGTGGGGGAGTTATAATGACTAATGTCATTATAAAAAAAATTGTAGGCGGGTACAAACATGTGTAAAACATGTGCAGTGTTGGTTGAGGCCATAAATGAACTCATTTGAGTTAGAACAAGAATTCACAGACTACAATTCAACTACTTTCAGAATACATTTCCAGATATTTGGAGCACTAAAGTATAGATAGTTAAATGTTCTCATTCATTGCATAAAATGCACTACCAATAACATTATGTTGAATGCAAACATGCAAACATTGAAGGATTAATGTGAAAAGCAGGCCAGCTGAATTGGTCCAGGAAAGCTGAGCAGGTTGCCTGGTTAGAATAATCTGCATAAAAAAGCCTGCTGTGGAAGCCGGGCTTTGACAGAGAAGCCCACCTGAATGACATTTACAAATTACCCCACCAAAAGTGCTCCATCCCCTGACCCCTGTGCCTGTGTTCTGCACCCGGTGAGATTTGCCAGCATTTTGTCATATAATTATAGTAAATCCCCTGAAAATACACCCCCCTCCCATTTCAACCCTACCCCCCCCCACCACACACACATACACACACACACACACACACACACTTGTGCGCTCTGCTCTCCCTCTCGCTCTCAGACTCACACACACAAAGCCGCACTGAATAGTAATGTCTGGGTGCTGTCCATACAGGCGCTCCTCTTGAAAAGCTTGGGGGATTCAAACCGCCAAAAAATAAAATAAGAAGTGGGAGGAGGAAGAGAGAGTGGAACAGAGGAAGGATTGAGCCAGGATCTTTTACCGTTAATCATTCCTTTGGTAATAAAGTGAAGTAAAAGAACTAAAATAAGACAACATTGAAGATTTTGCTATTATGTAAAACTGTTGCTATTCCATAGATACAAACACCACAGATGGTAAACTGACATATAGCCAGGATGTTGAGTCAATACATTTTCTAAATAAAGACTCTTCTTTCTGATGCACTGATCTGTACGGATCTGAACGCACTCATCCGAAGCTGATAACATCTTTTTGAGTACTTGAGGGTTAACGGCCCAACAGTGGCAACCTGGTGGTGCTGGGGTTCGAACCCATCACACAATACAGTACACTTTGTTTTTTTATCCTTATTCTCCTCGTGTGTACGTCTAGCATATTCAGCAGGTAGTTTTCTTTTTTTGAGTATACTGTATGTGCATGTGATAGAGGAGAAAGAGCAACTCTGTGACCGAGAAGTACATTTGATTGCATGTAAGACAGAAATTAAAAGGATAATGTAATTGAACGACTTTAAAGTGCTGTGGCTGTTTCATGTACTCCTGTGGAATGGACGTAATTTGAGTGGTGTTATCCACCCGAGCGTGGCTGTGCTGAAGGTCAGCTGTCTGCTGTGAGGTACATGCAGAAAATGTAAAACGAGGTTTTCACCCTTTTCTGCTCTATTCCCTTTGCCTGCTTCGCTGTCTCCGTCCCACGCTAGACGTTTGCGTGAAATCATCACATTAGTAAGCACCGACATGATAGAAACGTGGCACTGGATTTGTCAGAAATGGCTTTTATTTCTTTTGAAAGTTCCTTAGAGTCAAGCTTGAAAAAGCCATCAGTTGTGCTTTAGGGGAAAAAAAAGTAATGCTAATTTTCTGTCTTTAGATTGTCTAGAATTGATGTAATTAAGATATACAGTGATAGCTGAGATATTCAAATGTACCCTGAGTTAAAAAAAAGAAGCTCTTATTACAATATATGGCTCAGTTAGGCCAATATTAATTTTACTCTATAACCTTCGATTAGCCTGCGTGTAAGACTGTTACTCTACATTAATCATTCCAACGGCCAATCTTTCTTGACCACTGGGCTTTTGTACAGGAACAAACTCACCCTGCTGCCAGTGGCTTAGTTTTCATCTGCTCTTAGGGAGCCTTAAACAAAGTAATGAGAATACATTGCGAGTGCAGCTTTCGGGTCTTAATATGCAGGGCGAGTCATTGGCATTTATGTGTGCAATGTATCACTGTACCTCTCTGGCCCTTTAAGTCCATTGAATGGCACTCAGAATGAGGTTACTGCATGCACAAGGTAAACAAGATCACGCTGAGAGACAGAAGCTTTTAAACTAGAGAAATACGGGAGACGGAAGAACAAAACTATTTCTTCTTCATTAGATAGCAGTCAAAATCAAAGTAGATAGGACATCGCGCAAGGGCGGGACTGTCAGCTGGGCTTTGTCGCCATACATTTAGCAGTCTATCTACAACACACACACACACACACACACACACACACACACACACACACACACCCACCAACTATTGTGCATAATATAATATACATAAGCATGCTTATCCGAGGGTTGCTTATTCCAAGGCTCAATTATTTATTTTTTTTATGTTCAAGTAGACATGCACTGCGATAACAGCGATAACTTTTAAATTTGCTTAATGCAAAAAAAAAAAAAAAAGTTTGCTTATTAGTGCTCAATTAGAGCTTCTTTAACCAAGTATAGAACATTTGTTAACTAGCAACATTTTCATTCCTCTCTCAAATATTAGCTAGCACGATAATAACAAACTAGTCGAATACTGACAGTATATTAATATTAGTGTATCATTTTGCAGGTCCCTTTCTGGCATTCATTCACAATCACTGGCATGAATCTCTGTAAGCTTCGGTTGCCCAGCTACGTGAAGAAGGGAAAATGATGTTGCATAGTTTATAAGAATTTGTGTCATTTGTAAGATCCTTGTTGTTATATCAAACATACAGTTTTATGGTTTTCAGACCAATTATCATGAAAAATATTTACACATTCTAAAGAAAGCAGAAGTGGATTTATTTCATTTTGAAAAGTACTGTATAAACTCTAACCAGGTCTCTAACACTGACTGTGTACAAAAAAAAGCACAGATTTGTACTAGTGGTACAACAGCATCTAATCATGAACTGTAATAGCTTTTAATGCAAAAAATTTAGAACTGCATCATCTTTTATCTCCAGTTCATTTAATCTTTTCCTCACAGTATTGTTTGAATGCTTCTGGTATGTTTCACATTGATGTAGTTAAACGCTTTGATCGGAATCTTTTCTCAAACCGACTGGCTTTTTTCTCAGGATAAAAAACGCGAAAGCTGCTTTGCAGACAAAATGTTTTTTTTTTTTTTTTTTACATCAAAAGTTTCATTAATTATTTCATCAGGTGCGGTGCATGTGTTGAGGAAAGGGCTGAAGCGAGATGGAGGACTGAGAAGCAGAGTAGCCCAGCTACAGGGGTTTCTGGAGTGCCTAGTTAGGGCCCAGGAGGGGAACAGCGCCAGTGAGAGAGAGAGAATGAAGGGGAATATAATATGAAAATGGAAATGTAAATGTGGGGGAAGCGGTGAGTGGTTTTTCCAGCTGGTCTAATCTTGTGTCCGCGGGCCGGTGATAGCGATCACTAACAGGAGGTCCTTTGAAATGCAGAGCGGCTCTGTGTGTAAATTGGAGCCACCGTGATGGTGCGACAAGATGACACGTGGAGCCATGACCCTCTCGCCTTAACGGGGCCAAACCCAGCAAAGGTAAATCTTGCACATCAGACAATTTCATTTTCAGCACAGAGGGGATGAGTCGCACAATGACAGGATCTTTTTAAATGATAATACCCCCTCTGAGGCATAGCATTATTTAGGACTTTTTTTAAACCCACATGTGAAGTCAAAATCAGTGGGAAAGCAGGAGACCTAAACATTGAACTGATATATTGCTTCATTCTACTCGAAGCTGTTTTGGATATTGTTTTATTTTATATTTCTAGCTCTTTTTGTCAACTCTCTGTGCCTCTGGGTTGCCTCTACAAACCCATAAGCACATATGTGTAATCCATTGATCCGATCCCTTCTTGCGTTATGCCTCGTGTGATGGTTTTGCATATGGCACTTTGTAGCAGATCCCCTCAGAGCCACTCTATTTCATGGCAGCTCATGATATAACGTGTTACTCGTAAGCATGCTTATCCGTGTATTTCACACTGGTGTATGTTCATCCACACACAAGCAGCAAGTCTTTTAGCAACAGTAGTGCAACTTACTGATATTGAGAAGGCAGTGCAATCCTCTCCTCTGACTTCCTCTTCGCTTCTTCTGCCGCTCCAAAATCTTGTATCTACTGGTTCAGCTTTTCAATATGCATCAATGGACTGAGTATTGGACCTGCCAGTACTGTGCAGTTTGAACGTTTCTTGTTTAACATCAGTAGGACATTTTACTATCTGACTACTTCATCTCTATTTGAGTGCAGTTACTGTATGTACTGTAGCTGAAGTTGAGGAACTTTCAAAGCCAAAAGTCATACACTATGCTGTCATGTTCTTCTAGTGTCTTCCAGTCTTAAGCCAGAAGGCCACACCCACTTCTGGCTTAAATCTGTATACATATACAGATATGACAATTTAGAACATTAAAGAGTTGAGATACAGATGGTGCAATACTGTACATCCCAAGTGTGTGGGTGCCATCTAGCAGAACATAAAAAAATTAATATAATATAAAATATAGAACACCTAAAATGCAGATCCTGACATCATGTGTATGTATGCCATATTGAATGCTTTTTAGTTTATGCACCTGATCATGTCACATATAATTCATTTATATTTTTCATCTATCTAAAAACCTAACATTACATTTTTTCATGTAATTTTTATATCAAACTGAAATGAGTCAATTTAAATGTCTTCTGAAATTTTCACACTGTCAGCAGGGAACAAATAATGTTAACAAATTATGTGTTTTTGCTAACCAAAGTCAAGCTATGCACAATCTGATGAGATCTCAGTATAAAGGAAAATATATTATTTATTTAAATTTTTCTTTTTACAAATTAAATTAAACTCAGTAAAACATGGGAGAAAAATATTTTCGTTGCAAGCCCATTTCTATTAATGCACAATATACAGTAAGATATGATAAGAACAAATACCTATTAAACTAAATAACACTAAACATGAGAGAATTTCTTGCTGCAAGAATGTTAATTGCAATGATATCCAATTGTATACATGGTGATATTTACTAGCAAGACACTAGTGCTGTATCATTGAAAAACAAGTCAGTTACTTTTATAGAATATTTACATTGTTGCATTATCTACCAAATAGATAAAACAATAAGAAATACCTTTGATACAAGAATATACAAATTTGAAAACCGTATACAGTTAGTTGTTAGAGTGATTGTCAATGTAACCAAATGAAATACTGAAAAAAATGTGTTCTACTCTAACTGGGACTTTTGATTGTGCAGAATAACAGAGAGTTATGAGAGTAATCACTGCCTTTATTTTTCTACTGTATATACTACACTAATGCACTTATCCTAGGCATCTCAGGAACACCTTTAATGTCCTTTTTCCTTTAATGGAAATATGTCCTGGTTTGGTCACCAAAGGCATTGTGTTTTTGAAGGACAATTCATGACCTCATGTTGCCCACCGCACCACTTGCACATTACAGGAACTCGCGTGGGAGTTTTTTGTGTGGTGCAGGCAGTCAGATTCTGGCTGCTGCGAACTGAGAAAACTTTCTACCTTAATGGTATCTAAGCACTAGTGAACCACTAGGATAAGTGCATTAGTGTAGCAGGGGATTATATAGAGAAATAAAGGGAGTTTTTACTTTCAAAATCTTGCTTTCATTCTTGCTATTCTGCATCAAAAGTCCTGGTTTGACTTAAACGCCCCTCATACTTTGCTGCTTAATTTATCATCAGCCATTCTACAGTCTCCAGATAAAGCAACCACTTATGTATAAACAGCAGGCAATTATTCCACACTATAAATGGTGATGAAGTGTAAGACTTAATAAAGACAACACAAGCACGGAGTAAACCGTTTCCTTAATTCTGAATAAAACGCTCCAGTCATAGTTCATGTCGTAGCTTTTCTAGACTGGAAATCGCTCCAATTGTTATTTACAGTTCCTCAATTATGACGAGATCTGGTTATACAGTATGTGCCGCTATCCTAGGAAGAGACTTTCCATTCTTGGTCAGCTGATCCAGAATTCATGTAAGCTCCATGAGAACTATTGCTTGCCTCTACATCATGAATCGATGTGGCTGTTATGGAGTGAGCATTAAATAAACACTTTATGACAACATTTACTCCAGTGTTGTATCACCACGGTTACAAACAAAATATATTAACATAATAACACACACAATCAAAGGATGATTTGAGAAACTGGCTGGTGTGACACTGCAGTGCACGCTGCATACTAATGAGGCGTGCCTGCTCTGGACCGCTCCGTACCGGAGAGCCGAGAGGGATGAAAGAGATCGGCGTGGCATCCTCAGCGAACCCTGCCCTTCCCCCTGCCCGCTACCGCATGTTGATAGAAAGTGACACTGTGATTGTGTGTGAGGCTCCTCCGTGCTCAGATGAGGGTGTCACTTCTGCCTAGGCTGATTGCCACTTTCGCAGCACAACATGGAGGAGTTAAATTGAGGGAGAAAAGGTCAGAAGCCAGTGGTCATCTGCTCTCCTCTCCCCTAAATTACTTGTCCTCTCGGAGGGGAATGAAAACAGACAGGGCTGGGCCGGGCTGCCGAGCCGAGACGATCCGGGAGCAGGTAGAGAGGAATGCAAACGAGACGACGAGGATGAGGAGGATAGGGTAGATTGTGTGGACTGCGACACAGCAAGATAGGTCATCCCTGAAGGTCAAGCTGAGTTTTGCTGTATTTGACTGTTAGAATTCTCTTACAATGACACTGAAAGGCAGAATTCATATTCCCATGACCTGTCAGCAGCACCACACGTGTCCCATAATTCCAGCTGTACCAGGTCCTCTCTATGTGAAAATGTACATGTCAGCGTTGTGACAATATTACAGTATGTCTAAGCATTCTTGTTAGATCATAACATTCCCTCCAGCAGGTGGTGCTGTGAACTTGTGCTCCTGAACTTGTCATGCCAGTGGATCTTCTGCATGCCCTCTGGAGACTAGCTAAGAAAGGTTAGCCGACGGGACGTCGCACAATTAAAGCGGAGCGGACCCTCATGTGACCCAGCAGCCACTGCAACAGGGCAATTAACCTGCTAATACACTACGCTGTCTCCGCACCAGCCCCGAGATATCAGAGAGACACCGGATTAGACAAAAACAGTGTCATGTAATGGACAATCAGACATCATACAACAGGAAACCGAGTGTGTGAGAGAAGAATTATAATAGAAGATTATATACTTTCATAGCTTTATGGTGCTTTTTGGGAATGGATGCAACCTGATGTGTTGGAGGTTTAGCCTTGGTGTGCTGGTGATGGGTGTTTGATGTGGACACTCACGGAAAAGCAGAGCTACATGAGATCTTTGAGTGGATTTGGCCGGTGTTTCGGATTCAGGCTAATTGTGATAGCAGATGCAGACATGCTGTCTGCAGTCTCTACAGACTAGCCCGGAATCTCCAGGAATCTCTCCATGAGACAAAAGATAGCACAGAGTGAATTTTCTCCAAATCTCAAAGGACCCAGCAAGTCGATTTGTCTTTACGTCTCTGAATCAAGACAGTCATTCTTATTCATGAGCCACATATGGAAGATTAGTATCACACACTATACTAAAAATCAAAGTGGTGCAAATGTTAGTTTTGGCCACCTATTACTATTTCACTCCTATAGCTTAATCCTGACGTCTGTATGTGTGTTTGTGTGTGTGTTATTTTTTTTTCTTTTTTTTGGAGGTGTGTGTAAGCCTGCCTATGTGTGTCTGAGAGTGTGTGTACCCATGCAAGCGTGCCTCCGTGTGTGTGCGTTTGTGTGGTCTCTAAAGCGGTGAGATGGAGAATAAATATTTACCATCTGTGTTTCTGCCCCCCTCCACAGATTCCAGTGTGTTTTATCGGCTCTGGAGTTCAGCCATGGGCTTTTTTAATTTTCTGCTTTTGTGTTTTTAGCCGAGATTGACAGGCCGCTCGCTCCCCGGAGCATTGTTCTATTAATCTGTTTAATATGCTACAGAAACACTCAAGAGCAAGAACAGGCAGCCTGGTAATGGAATCGCAGCAGGTAAAGCGGGCTCGCCCATCCGATGGCAGCACAGGGCACCGGCCATATTATGCCGCGGCTGTGTGCTGGCGTGGCACAGTTCTGGGCATCGGAGGGGGTGCACCACCGACCCCCTGCTGGGACCCTCTGCAGAGACAGACAGACGGACAGATGGAGGAGCTGAGGGGACCCTTTACAGAAAAAAACTGCCACCTTCTGCGCACTCCCACACTTTGAAAAGACCCCTTTTTTTAATGCATCACATACTGCCGGCCTTGTGCTTCCTTTTGTTCGACACTTACTAATGACCCACTTTCAGCTGCAGGTTTATACGCACTAAACTTCTTTTAGACTTGGACACGTGTTGAGACAACCTATAAATGTTAGCCCTTGTTCTGAAACATTAGTAAAACAGATCCAGCTCCTGTTACAGCAAAGTGACGATGCATAGCCTCAGTATTTATTGGAACATTACCGTACGTTTTTGTCAGCTTTTAGATTACAAAGAATCACTTTTACACTATGCTATCAGGTCTAATCTGCCACTTACTGGCTGTTTGAAAATGCAAGAAGTGGATTTTGAAATAAATCTCTAAAATGCATATTTCCCTGATTCTGATGTCTGATGTGAACCAAATCTCTTGACCTGTATCTGATTTTTATTAGCATGTGTTAATATTGCACTCCTGCTACAGTACGTGATTGGATGATTTGATAATGGCATGAACGTACAGGTGTTCCTATTAAACTGGACAGTGAGCGTGCATGCTATGAATGGAATTAACCCCAACGTCATTGTTAACGCAGATATACTTAACCCGCACTCTGACTTTTAATCAGGTAATCAAAACTCAAGATGAATCCAATTTCCCCAGTCTTTAAACCGAGCAGCACTTTGTTTTTCGAGTCGTTTTCTCGGGTAGGCTCTAGGAAGACACGCTGTGTGTTTTGACAGCGGGTGTCCAAGCAGTCTGCTAATACGTCAGGCAGTATATCTCACCGAAAAACGGAATGAGTATCGGTAAAATAAGAAGTATGCCAAAACGAAATGAGCCTCTCTAATGAAATGAGATCCTGGGGAAGCTGGAGCAGTGTGAAGTGCAGGCCTCAGATCAAAGTGAGCCACTGGTAATTAGAATACACGCTGAAGAGGAAGCTGGTGAGGAAAATCAGCATTTTGCTGGAAAATTACCTGTTGAGCTGTTAAATAAATTAGAAGTGTCTGGGGAGCGACGGCTGTGGCTTTGCTGAGCCAGACATTGGGAGATTCGCTCTCATCTCCCGAGGCAGTGCTTCACTTGCAATAATATGTAATAATATATATATATATATATATATGGATCTAATCTGAAGTTTTGTAACTTCTACCTAAAGGGACATTGTGTACTTTTTTTTTGTTGTTCTTGCAGATTTTTATTTGGGGTTCGGGGCACTTTTTCTTACAGCTGATGAAGAATTTTACCTGGTCAGGGTTTGCACTTTCAGCGTGTATATGTTTTTTTTTCCACATGTGTAAACCAGAGCAGCTGCTAGTCTGTATTTCTGTGTGCACTCGAATCCATAGTGGTGTGGAGGAAAATGGCTACAAGCATGAATTGACTTGTGCTTGCCTCCTGGGTTATGTGCTGTCTGCTGTAGTGGGCTGTGCGACATGGTAAATGTCACCGATCGTCAGCTGCTTGTGCAGCGGCTGCCCTTGCCAGAGAAACTGCCGATGTAGCAGATCCTGCCTTTGATTTAGACACTAAAGGCAGCAGAACAGCAAAAGCACTGAAGCATGAAGGTAAATTCTCATAATTCACTGCCGAAAGGTTAGCCAGTGGCTGCCTCCTTTCTGGTGTTAGTTCCTAACAAATGTCACCTGATTGAAATAAGCACAACTGTCTGTGTGAAGCCTCTGGTGCCTTTACTTTGAAACTGATATATTTATTCATCATTCTTTTTCTGTATTTTATGTTTTTATTTATTTTTTTTCTGCAAGGGATTACATTTATGTTTAAGCCACAGGGATGCTCAAGGCCTGAGTGGAGCAGACACTTCCTAATGGTGTCTCTTGAATAAGGCTCAGACATTTTATCATTTGACACAATGTTGGCAGTTTTGTTGATTTTTCTCCTTTTTTTCATCAGTTGTGTATGCAACACAATCATATATCTTTGACATGTAAATATCATATAGCAACATGTGTACAGAACACTTCTCAAAGCTGTTCGAAATGTGCAAATTTAGTGATCACACCAACCCCATTTTCCACACCTTCGCAGATGGATTTGTTATAACAGTGACTTTGTGCTACTCTCCGAGCTCATTTTGTTGCCCTGAATCACACACTATCAAGATTCCCCTTTAGTGTTGGAGTTGAAATTAGTCCTTTGCATGAGATTGAACATACAGCAGAAATTCACTTATTTTCCTCGTAGTCTAGGCGTTACACCACAGTCCTGTTGATTTCACAATTTTGATAGGTCGGAAGATTTCGATTAACTTTCTCCTGCTCAGTAGTTCTGATTTGCAACGTTTAAACTGTATTAATGTTGCTGTTGCCATAGTAACAACTCGTATGGTGACTGCTCCACATATGGTATAATATGCAGAGTTTTTGGAAGGTGTCTCCATTGTCCATGCTTTATAGTTTTAAGGAGAAGCTGTAAGGTTTAGTTTTTCACCAGAAGAAGGTCATCAGGAAAGGGAGTCATGTTGTTTCTTGGTAACCTGCCATGCTAAATTGTTTGTCTTATTAACATAGACACAAAGAGAGTGGCTGGTGAAGGAGTGATGGTATGATTTACTGTATGGCCGTCCCACCACATTAAACATGACTCTAAACAGATCCAATAAATGCAATGGTATTGTTTAATAAATGAAAAAATGTTGGCATTGTCAAACTGCGATGCTATAAAAGGTATAAAGTACTTTGAAACATGCTGTTATTGGGAAATGAGCAACTATGGTTTGGGAATGGTGACCCACGCTGCATGGCTTCAACTTTCTCTTGGGTATTACCTTGATTAAGGTTGATTATAATTCTTTTTAAGGCATCAGAAAACATCCAATTTTTATTGTAAGTATACTTTTATGTATTTGTCTCATTTTGTGTGTGTGTGTGTGTGAGAGAGAGAGAGAGAGAGAGTGTTTGGGGGTCTTTGAAAGCCCAGCTGTCAGCGGTGGCTGTTGGACTGCTATCCTGACATGGCTGCTGGTGTATTTACAGCAGGCTGGGGCCAAGGCTTCATCAATCTCAGAGCTATGAGAAAGGCCAGGGTAGACGCAGCCCTCTCTTTCCCCCAGCACCTGTGCTCCATCTCACACACTTAGCTGCAAATTTGGCCTTGGAAATCAAACCCACCAAACAGGCATGCACGGTGGCCAAGAGTGGACAGCAGGGGAAGTGAACAGGTTCACCCTATCAACTGGCCCAGGTGCTGTTAGCATTCATTTACCAACACGCTATTGAGTGTGCCTGTTCATTTCGAGTTACTACATAAAGCATGCTCGTGATTTCTAACAAGGCTATGTTTTAAATACTAGTATCTTTAACTGTTGCAGAAACAAATTTGGCAGGTGTTGCTGGTCAAAGCTGACACTGATGTTTTGCTTTGGGTTTGTAAAGCAACAGTATAATAGCATGTTTGATGTTACTGAATATGGTTCTATACAGACAGCCTAAAGATACACTTAACAACTATTGAGATGGCTTTGGACTACAATTACCATCATAGCTAAAGAACCACAGTTGCCATAAACGGTTTGCAGTTAAGTCACCATCAGTCAGCAGATAACTTCAACAAAACAGACTTCATGTTGAAACCATAGTGAATTTCCTGGTTACACAATAGTGATGCGTCATCATGCGGAGAGTGGTTTGTTAATTTTCTACTGGGCACGTATGCGCTAAACATTGCAAAACCTCCATAGGTTTGTACAGGAAACAGAAATGAGTAGTTACCTCTCGAGTATTTTGGTCCGAATCGTTCATTCTTTTGTCACGTGACTCCCATAGACACTATTCAGTGCAGTATACAGGAAACCGAATTGAACGGCTCTTCTCAATGAGTCTTCTAGTCCTAGTCGTTCATTCTTTTGTCACGTGACTCCCATAGACGCTATGCAGTGCAATAGATTCAAAATAGATAAACGTTTTGATTCATGGAGGCCCTATTTTGCACTTTCCGCCTCTTAAAAGACCTGCTGGTAGTTCCTGGTACCCGATACCACATAACACATGCTGGCATGGCACACACACACAATGCATGTTTGTATTTACATTTGTAGTAATTTTGGCATATGCCCTTATCTAGAGCGACATTTATCTAATATTTGCAACGGCACCATTTTTGTTAGAAGACCATCCATTGTGTTATTTCATATACTCACATACTGTATATCACCTACAGTATAGTTATCAAATATGGCATATTTTTTTTACGTAATATCACTTCTTCCTTTGGTCTCTCTCCCTCCAAAACAAGCACAACCATGCACACAGTAAAGCAGAGAGCAGCTTAGCACACATGCCGGGTCAGTGAGGTGAGGGGTTCAGTCCCTGATTGGTGGCATGCTCCACAGCCACTGTGCAGTTGCCCCAGGCGAGGCAAATCCTGCCAGGCTGACAGAAAATTACAGCAGGGACCTGGAACAGCCCTCACTCCCCACAGGCCATCATGTGCTCGCAACGGCCTGCTATACCTCTACAGCCGGGGTGAAATCACACACACACGGTATGTACAGGGACAACTATTGACTCATTAGTTCCTTGCTACAGAGTCCTATGTCCACTACCTAAGTACATTCATAGCTGCGTTTACTTCGTGTCAGTATCTTTATTTTGATTTTGATCTCTTGTGCAAATAGCAAAGAGGACCGAAGGAAGCTTTCCATAGGCTGGTGATAGTAGGAGTGTGTAAGCCTGCATGAACCTTCTGTCCTGTTAGCATGCTTAAGAGCTCTGTGTGTGTGTGTATGTGTGTGTTTGTGTGTGTGTGTGTATAGAATCCCCCCCCCCCATTTCTCCCCTACATCCCACCCTCCCCACACTTTCTCCCCGCCGTCCTCTGTCCTACACGCAGAGGACATTAATCCAGCAATCTGCATATGTGCTGTGCGCCTCAGGAACCAGGCCTGTCCAGACATGCCGGCGTGTGATTTCACTTTGTTTTGTGCAAATTGCTGCTTCTGATGATGGGAATCTAATTCCCACCGAGCACAGAGGAGGAGGCTGCCTCGGTGGCTGCGGTGACAGAACCAGCCGCTGTCCTGTGGCACGGCGGCGTGTGCCTGCATGGTGCCACTCACACACACACACGTCAAGACGGTTGGGGAAGAGGGGGGCTAACACACCAAATTGCTGATACACATGTAAGCAAATATCCTCTCAAATTATTCTCTCTCGTCAGGCCCAAACCTGCAATGATGCTTTTTTATTTAAGCGAGCGAGTGAAGGGTGATTTTTCTTTTTTTTTTAAACACTAAGACAGCTCTAATTTGCATTGGATGGTGAATTACATGAACTGTGGGGCCTGTATCTGGCAGTGCTTTCATCATCTTCATATTTCTCTATTTAAGGCTGCGTATTTTGATTGGGTCGATTTAAAGACAGAAGTGGTCTCCAATCCATTGTGGCAAAGCTTTATTTGTGATGAAATTGCCTGCTCTGTTAAGAATGTTTGCATTTCACAATAAATTACTGTTTTTATTGGGGTCTTGAGTGCACCATTACCATCTGCTTATCACGAGTTCAATTCAGCGCAGGAGGGGTGTTTTGTTGCAACATACTGTACATGCGAATGGGAGGAAGGCACGATAGTGGCATTACCTGTTTGTGTAGTTAAAATATGTAAAAAAAATAATAATAAAAACTAGGACGTTTGTCCAAAATCTTTTGTACTCCAGCAGAAATTAGGTATTTATAGATCCCAAAGGTGTTGTTAAAGACTTTGCATTTTTGTTCAATTCACACTCCCGGGACTCCTGAGACATCTTCAGCCATGGCGATGGATGTTCTTTACTGGGTTCAGTTGGGCTGCAGATGTGCACTGTGGCCCAGTGGTGCTTCCCTGATGACTGACTAGGGAACCTGTGATCTAGACAATTAGCAATGTGATTCGTCATACAGCAATGTGGAGAAAGACACCCAGTTGTGTACAGTGTAGCATTCATACTGTACACTGGAGAAATAGGTGTCAGTCCTGTACTTTACAATAAATGTATTGGTGTTGCTTTTAGTCTGTTTTCGTATTGTGTTAACAAATATTAAGCTTAAAAGTCATCTTTAAGTACTTCGGTTTTGGTCTTATTTAGCTTATTCTTCTATCATTTGATTGATGATTCTTTTTTTTTTTTCTGTTTATTTGATATGTTAAAGAAGCACATACCTAAAATATACATTAATGAACCATCTCAGTAATACCAAAATGATAGTTTTTTCATTTCCCCATCTTTTTTCATTTCCTTTTCTGTTTTCTAAATTGTCCATTGTATATTTTTCTCAAACCCATCTATGACACCTAAATCACTAGTACACAGATGCATGGATGTCTTCTATTGTACTTCACAAGATACCAAAATGAAACCACATATTGAGGGAGAAAAAAAGAATAAAGAAAGCTGGCAGACAGAAAGTGGAAAGAAAGAGAGGGAGCAGCAAAGAGAACTTGTCAGGCAGAATGTGTGAGCTGGCGAGATGATAATGTGGCATGACACTTCTGAAATGAGACACTGGTTGCCATGGCAAAGAGGCAGGAGGGACAGTCTCTCAAGAGGCCCAAATAAAACAAGCTGTAAATGATGTTTGATTAGACTTTAGATCATGTAACTGTTCAGGACAGGCCTTTTGTCAGCTGATCGCATGCCCAAGCATTTGCAATTCTTTTTTTTTTTTCCACAGGACTGTTTCTGCTGTGTGTGTGTGTTTTTTTTTTTGTACGTCATCTTCAGTATCCATTTCACTTGATAGACTCAATGCAATATTGCAAGACCTTTCAACTTTGATGGATAGTTTTAATAGGAAACTCAATAAGAAAAGTAGATATTCTGTATAAATATATGCTTTTGAAATTAAACATGCTTATTAATTAAAGTCTGCAAACTGGTAACTGGTCAAAGAATGAATACTGTATTGCTTTTCGCTTCATTTATAAAACAGAAGCAACTAGACACTTTACTAGACACCGAGTTACAGTTTACTGAAATAAGGATTGTTATTGCTTCATTGAAGTATAAAAACCTGTAGTTTATTCCTGTATGCTAATATGTTCTTTTATTACTCCATTTTACTTGGTAAATTGGGTAGGCCTGTGTACTGTAGGTCTCGGGAGCGTTTCCGTTTTACACAGTCAAAGCAGTTCCTTGCTTCTTACTGTTATCTAATTGCTGTTTTTATGAAATGCTATGTTGAGCAGTGTATTTTTCATTAAATAAATAAAAAAATCACGCCAAATCATAATTTGGGTCAGTTTTCCTGGCAGAATTACATGTGATGGCATGAAAAAAAAAACTCCCAGAAAGTACAGTAATTTCCTTTTGGCTAAACCTAATCGCTAATGAAACAAGCATGGTAAAGTGAGTACTGTGGATAGTGGCATATTCACTGCACAGAGCCAATATAATGAAAAAAGGTGAGAAAAAAAATCATATTAAAATTGCGACGCAGTATTGATTGTTTGCTCATTTAGATCAACTTGGTACTATGATCAGACCAAAAAAAAAACTAAACTGGGCCATCCTTATCTTGTATGTGTCCTGTATTATACACACCCAGTATTTAATATTAGAAAGTGATTTATATTTGTATTAGAAATAATACAAATATAAAATAATGCATAATTCATAAAATAGCTCTAAAATAGTAAATATAGTAAGTGAGTAAATGAGCAAATGTTATCTTGTTCTCTCTCTCTCTCTCTCTCTCTCTCTCTCTCTCTCTCAGCAAGCCCAGCGAATAATGAACTGCTTACCAAACCTGAACTAATCAAGTCTGACTGCTCTCTGTCATTGTCAATTACACAGCAGCCTTTGCCTGCAAAAGGCCAAATGGAGACTTAAACTACAACTACAAATTGAAAAGTAATGTGTGAAAGGGATGGAGTCAGATACAAACTTCCATGCACTACAGATTTGATTCCCCTCTCTTTCACCAAGAAAACAGGAAGCATAAGCTACAGATTAATCAGGAGACGACATCACAGGATGAAGGCTACATGCTCAACATGCATGTCTGTGTCTGTCTGCCTGGAGAATATTAAACAAAAATAATGTCTACAGGGATATCACCTCTGTTCATACATAGAAAGATCTTTTTAAGCTTTTTAAATGTGATTTCGTACTGTGTGAATTTCTGTCTTTATGAAGATAAAAAGAAGCTGTTAAATACAAATCATTCAGATAATGCGATCTCTTTTATCTTTAATCCAGAATTATTGTTTTCACATGAGAGAGTTTATACATATAAAGGGCAACAGTACAGTAAGAAGTTTAAAATGTCATCAATGTAATTTTATATACATATGGGTTTTATACTAGGTAAGTGAGGATTAAAATATAATGTGGCATTATGGTACAGGTAAATAATCAAGGGCGAGACAATATGAAGCGTTTCCATTGATAGCATGTCTTGGAGTATTTTCTTTACAGCAGTGTGCCAACACTAGTTTTCATGACGAAAGAACAACAAAATCGTTTTTTTTTTCATTTTTACATTGTTAGCCAGTATTTAATGCTGTGCAATGTTCTTTCCAGTTTTCACTTATGCTATAGAAGCTACTGTATAAGCAGTCATCCACTCAATAGCTTGTTTTTTCCCTTATTCTTAAAATCACTTATTCATTCACTAATTTTTTTTATTTTTTATACGAGTTATCTTGTACAGGGTTGGGGAGGCCTGGAGCCTATCCCAAGGGACTCAAGACAGGAAGGGTTTACTCTGTATCGGGTGCCAAACCACTGCAAAGCGCATGCACACTATGGGCAATTTGGAAATGCCAGTTAGTCTTTGGACTGTGGAAGAAAACTGGAGCACCCCGAGGAAACCCACAAAACACAGGGAGAAGATGTAAACGCCACACATAGATCCAAGGTGGGACTCGAGCTCTCATGCCTGGAGGTGCGAGGCCATAGTGTTAACCACTACGCCACTGTGCCACTCTCTCTTGAAACGTGTGATGTTGTATACGTCATTTTAAATTAATATTAAATGCTGCATGACTAAGTAGTAATTTCTCACACACACATAGTCATACTGTAGTAGTATTCAAAATGAATATATAAAAAGAATAAAAATAAACATTCAAATGCAATTATAACACTTAAGCAAATGTGTTTAGTGTTATGTTAATTGCCGAGGCATTCACACTACTAAATACAGTAGGTAGCTAGTCAACTTGAAACTGTTCAGCCTCAAGTATCTAATAAACATATAAGGAAAGAATAATTAAAGCATAAATGAGAGAGACCACTTCTCACACATTTTTATACTACATATAATGTGGCAAATTTTATATGTACTGTAAGGCATGCTAAAAGGCTAGGTTGAGAACTAAGCTTTTACTAATTTGGATACTTTTCTAATGTGCATGACAATTTTACTTGGAAATGTGGGGGATCTACAATATACTGTATGGTGAAATGAACTTCCTCTGGATGTCCAAGCAGCTGAGTCTTCAAATGATGTCTAAAGACTTCCTTCTTCCTAAAGTAGTTAATTTATCATATTAAAATAAAAAAAAAGTGCTGTGTTTTTTCTTTCTTTATTATTTTTTTAATCCAATATAACCTCCTAAACAGAGTTCTGATAGTGATGGCCAAAAAAATAAAAAAGAAAGTAACTCATTGTATTTAAATAAGCAAATATTTAAAATTCTTGATTGGATAATTACTGTGGTGATTCAAAGGTTTCAGCTGGCAGGAATGTTTTTAACCCTGACTGATGCAGTGAGTAGTTTCTCATTTCTTAAACAGTCATGTCAGAAGACATATCATGTGGACATGGAAAAGATATTACTGTGTTTCAGACTAATCAAAATATTGGCCTGCATCAAGCAAAGGAAACATCGAAAGAGATATGGAATTGGGTTAAGAACCCCATTATTACAACCTGAAAGTATAGTGTTGAACTGACCTTTGCAGAGGAAAATATAGTCAGAAAAAAAAAATTATGACCGTGACTGGGGATCACTTAAACACTTGGTGAAGTTGGAAAGTTGGATCATAAAAATTCGACAGTAGAAATCACAGCTATGTTTAATAGTGAAAGTAAGAACATTTCCACACATACACAAAATTTATTAGGGAGCATAAAGATTGGACGTTGGAGCAATGAAAAAGATAATTTGGTCTGATGACTGCAGATTGTCCCTATTTAACCTATGATGTGCAAAGGTACGGTAAGAAGGGAAACACATGAAGCAATGCGCCCATCATGCATAGTGCCAACTATACAAGCCTCTGGAGCCAGTGTTATGATCTGGGGTTGCTTTAGTTGAGCAGGTCAAGGTCCAGCAATGTTCTGTGGAAAAAAAAAAGTCAGCTGATGACCTGAGTGTACTGAATGCCAAGGTTATCACCTCGATGGATTTTTTTTCCTTTCTTGATGACACTGGCATATTGCATGCTAAAATTGTGAAATATTTATCAGGCTTAAATTGTGAAAAAGCAGATTTGGCAGCACGAGGAATCATTTTCACACATGAATTGACCACCACAGAGTCCTGACCTTAACCCAGTTGAAAGTCTTTGGGATGTGCTAGAGAAGACTCTCCTGTTTCCAATACAAGATCTCTGCCAAAAAAGAACGCAACTATGGATTCAAATAAATGTTGCGACTTTGCATAAGGCTGTTGAAACAATGCCTGGCAAATACGTACTGTAATCAAAACTAAAGGTGGTTCATTAAAATGATAATATGTAGGTACAATTTTTTTGGGTCAGG
Source organism: Clarias laeviceps (assembly GCA_030014305.1). Lineage (NCBI taxonomy): Eukaryota > Metazoa > Chordata > Actinopteri > Siluriformes > Clariidae > Clarias > Clarias laeviceps. Next base: position 10,153,926 of record JAQMYJ010000003.1, on the reverse strand, counting down.
CATTATATATTTTGACTTCTATTTTGATTTTGTGACTTCTGTAAGTCACTCTGGATAAAGCGTCGGCCAAATGCCACAGATGTGGCAAATGTAAATGTGAGTTGTCTTTACTCTGTATTAATAAGATTGTGAGAGATTCAAGAGTCTAAGCTGTGTGTCTATTTCTCACTCTTGTGTTTGGCTAATTAATGGCAGACATGAACAGTAAGTGTCTCAGTGGCCATGCTCACCAAAGACACTTTCAGCTGTATATTATTACAGTTACAATAGGATTTGCAAATGCACTGATCATTAATTTCATACATAATACAAAATAGCCCAAAGTAAGATAAATACCAATATCATGTATCAAAATAGTACTGTTCTATACAGAAATAAATGTAAAAGTTGTAATGTAAAGTAATATTACAGTAGCATTCCATGCTAGTGGCATATATTAAAGTTGAGAGGGGACTTTTACAGTAATTGTTAACAGAAAAGTTGAATTAATCTAAATAAGTATTACTGTATTTTAAATATTCAAGTGAAGACATAACGTTTTGGGTTGTCTGTACATCCTTACCTGTAAATATCAGTGTAACCATCACATAAGCTGACTGGATTTTTGAATTGATCCAAACAGGTCAAGGTCACTGCAAGGTCAAATGTCTGAAATAGCTCTTCTTTAATCGTTTCCTTACAAATTGGTAACAAGAAAGACTAATTAGACGCAGAGTCATCTGTGTTGACGCTGTATTATAGTTGCTGTTGCGATTGTGAGAGCTTATGTAACTACTTTGTCTGCTAGCTAGCATCCAGCTGATAAGTAGTGCTGCACAATTAATCACATAAAAACTGAAATCGCACAAGTGAGAAGTATGAGTAATAAGTAAGGAATAAATGATGATAAAGTTTGCTGCTATTGGAAAATAAGCTAGAAATACAAAATAAAATACAAACATAAAATACATCAAATACAAACAGCCTTTCAATCGTAGTACCTTGATTTATTCCAAAGCTACAAATTTACGTTGTAACAAATCGCTGACACTGAAGCCTTCTTCAATAAATTAGCATTATGAGTTTGCATAAAATTTAAGCACTGTATAACTTTTTAAGAATTTCAATTCAATTCAATTTTATTTATATAGTGCTTTTAACAATGGTCATTGTCTCAAAACAGCTTCACAAAAATGAAAAGAAAATTTTAAAAGAAAATTTATGGAAGTGTGTATGTGTGAGAAAAATGTGTCTAGATAATAATGAGATGAATGAATGATGAATGAAAAGTCTCTGATGAGTAAGCCAAGGGTGAAGGCACAGTGGCAAGGAAAAACCCCCTGAGATGGCAATAGGAAGAAACCTTGAGAGGAATCAGACTCAACCGGGAAACTTTAACTTTATTTCTAGGAATGATAACATATGAGAACAAGTGCATTAATAGGAACCTGCGTTTGATTTTTATTTACCTTTATTTAACTAGGCAAGACAGATTAAGAACAGGTTTCTTATTTACAACTGTGGCCTGGCACAGGCGGAGCCTTTAAATGATGATGTGTCTTGTGGCTGAATGTGCTGACAGGGATACTGTTATAGAAAATTTATTCTATGCTATAAAGCATAATGGACATCACAGTTTGTGTAACATGCTGAAGTCTCCTTAGACAAAACCTCCCATCAACCCCAAATCCCCCCCTCCCCCACCACCACCACCACCAACCGCCACCCAAGTTGTTTCATCCCTGTTGAGTCCAGTGCTGCTCATGACCTGTTCACAAACAGAAGGTGTTAGCTTTTTATAGGTCTTTCAGTCTAAGTGATAATTTCTAGCCCTAAAGCATCTCTGGTATTAGTGCCAACTCTTAAATCCACGTAAGCTTAATTGGACATCATGTTAAATTTGTCTGTGATTTATATAATTAATAGAATTCGTCCAAACCATGTCCACACATGTATAACTGCATGCTACTGTAAGATCCATATACATTTTAATTCAAATGCACCCTGTTATACATACAAAACATGGGTATCACTTCCTTTTTAGTTTCTTCCCCTCCCAGATGGTGCTCTTGCTCTTCCCCATATGTCCCTGGGATTACTGAACAGGAGGTCATCGTTAAGACGGCTCAGCTAATAAAACTAGCTGCTGAAATATTTGCAGTTAAGCTCATGGCTCCAGATCCATTTGTGGAATGTGTGTGTGTGTATGCCTGTGTGTGCATGCTTGTCCATCAAAGTGGGGTGTGTTTGTGTGTATCTGGCCTATACCTGCCTGTAAAGTCTTCCAGTATACCTGCTACATCTGTTACATGTGTCCTGAGAATAAAGCGTGTCTCCTTTTTAGTGTGCTTCCAGCCATATTATTTAAAGTAATTAACCTTAATTTGCCAAAAAGACAGAAATCTTTATTAGACCATTGCCTCTTAACTAGAGCCGAAGCCCAGTGAAGTCTATCTCCCCTAGCTCCTAATGGGGTCTCCATTTAATCAAAATTCATCCATCAGATTTCAATGTTGAATCATCTTTTAATTGGAAGTTACAATTCTGGTTAATAGTTCTATAATTCGCAGGCTCTAATAGTGGTACCACTGGGATCCACTCTATTTTCTGTCGCTCTGCACCTCCACACAGTGCCCGAAAGAGGTTTCCATTGCCATGTGTGTGTGTGAGAGTGTGTGTGAGAGGGTGTGTGAGAGTGTGTGTGAGCGTGTGTGCATGTGTGTGTGCGTGTGTGTGTGTGTGTGGGCAGGTTCAGTCTTACCCCTCACCCCCATCTTTTTCACCCGTCTTTCTGCCAGCCCACAGAGACTCCAACACCAACACTAATAGCAGCCTGAAAATTGGGTCAAACTGTCAAATCGCACCCAGCAACCCAAGTGGCACACAGCTGCCCCCTTCAAATCAGACAGCAGCCTATATATAGTGTAGTGAAATCATATAGAGAAATTTTATATGAATGGCAAAGCATTGTTTTCCTTTGCTATTGATATATTATATGATATTATTATTCACAGTTAATACTGTGTACCTTTAGGCTTGAGTTTGCTTCTTTTTTTTTTTAAACTAACATAGAGCAAGCGGTTGCTGTAATGATCTCCCTTTTGACAGAAAATTCATTTTATGTGTTTGCTACACTCCCAATCAAAAACCTACAAATGTATTTTATGGGATTTTGCCATGTTAAAGGTCAGCTTCTGTAATCAGAAAATTCATCCATAACATTTGGCACTTGGCTACCATGCGCTTTCAGTTTAAATTGATAAGAGATGGTATGACGAATCTGTATGTTGAACATGCATCTTACTGTACATTTGGTGCTTTGTCAGAAGTTGCCTTGGTTTGAGGTTTTAAAAAGATGCAGAAGGAAGAAATGCTGAGGTGGGCTGTAGACTAGATGGTCAAGTTCACGTGAGATCTATGAAGATAAAATAATGCTGGAGCCAGTGTGGTCAAGTTAATATTGTATTATTTGGGTTTAAATAAGGCACGGTCATTGCTCAACAAAACAGTCAGGCATGGCTGTATGTCAGCAAATGATGACGCTCGCATTGTTCCTCTTCACTGCTTTCTATTCTTTCCTAAATTTGCTATTGATTGGTCAGGGTACAGCTGCCTACAATTGCACTATGTCTAAGGCCGAATGTTCAAGGCTGGCACGTGCATCGTCTTACACTGCTTCATTCTCTAATTCTTAATTACCGTACTGGGCTGCAGCTGAAGGTCAGAGAGCGAGGAGGTAGCATGATTATGCTGCTTCATTGTTCCCAGTGATAGTGGTGACATCCCTTCCATTGGACCTTACTCTGATTTTGAACATGATTACACCTTGAGCGAAACAGGAATGTGTCCTATCAAGCTCACCTGTAAACTGCTATGTGTTGAGGCTTTATATGTTTGAAAATTCACGTTTGTGAACCACGTTTTGGACCTGAAGGTGGGGAGTAACAGTGGTAAAGTATGGAATTCATTTTGGCCACTGCTTGTGCATTGGTTAATCCTGGATTGGTTAATCCTGTTTCTAAACAAACTATGGGATGGATTTATTTAACTTTAGGGATTTATTTATGACATTATACAATCATCAGTACAGGGAAATTATTAGTATTTTACATGTGTAAACATCTCCAATATGTGTGTGTGTGTGTGTGTGTGTGTGTGTGTGTGTAATGTTACTCAGTTATAGAAATGTAATTGGGAATGTCATCAAATATGTCATGCCTCTTGTCAGTTAGTATGTTGAGTTCAGTTGAATATTGGAGAGAATGTGATCATATGTGAATATATAAATATATGTGTGTATATATGTACAGTATGTGCGAGTGTGTGATTTGTATCCATGCTTCTCCCCCTCCTCAGAGGAGGGAGTGAGCCCCTCTCGGCTGCTGCTGTAGGGTAATCTTTTACACTAGGCAGAGGAAGGCAGTGGAGGGTGGAAATGAGCTTTTCAGCCATGTTCCCTCCCTTATTTCCCCTCAGCCTCGCTTCTGTACCCAGTGCCCTCCTTGGTTTGCACCTCTATTCTTTCAGCTCGCGTTCTTCTTTATTGTTTTACTCTCGCTTTCCCTCAGCAGTACCTGTAAAATCGTTCCGTCTGCCTCAGCCGTCTGCACGTCATCCAGAGAGCAACTGGTCATCACTTTGTCTCCCTCCATGCCTTTTGTCTCATTTGTCTCATCTTTATTAAAGCCATTGTTTTAGGATTCTGTCTCACTCAGGTGACCTATGCTTGCCCTCTAGGGGCTGAGACAAACCACTGCAACATCACTGTACACACTATGTCTATGATATGAGCAAGGCCACAATCATACATCCAAAACCAGCCTCATTCAGTCCCATTCAGTCCCTCCAGACATTAGAGTAGTTCACAGGGCACCTCGTCTTTCCATGTGATAATCAAGGTGTTCCAGAGAATGCTTTCAACAAGCTGGTTCCTCTTCAGTGCCTCCCGCAAAGCATCACACAAACGCGTATGAATATACCTTAGTGTGAGCAGTGAGACTCGTCTGAAATTCAATTTCAGCTGTGTGGGTTTTTTAAGTGGAATGAGAGTATATTGAATATAAACGGCAAGTGCTTCATAGTCTTTTCATGACTTAAATGGAGGTTAATATGGGTGTTTTTGTGTGGTATGAATGAAAAGTGAAATAATTAGACACACACACACACATAAAATAGTTGAACTCTTCTAAACGATATGCAGAAATGATTAAAGTAGCACTGAAATGAACATTAATCCAATGTTAAATACCTGCATATGATGTGGATATGTCACTGATGTCTAACAAACTATTAATTTATAATTTAGTTGTTTTGTACATTAAGTATGTATGTTTTTATTTATGTACATTGACCTAGAATGTGTGCTAGAGAGATATATGTAATGCATAATAATAATAATACATATGCTTAATGTAATCATCCTTGACTTTACTCTAATTATTTTAGAGAATGCACAGGTAAACCAAAGGTTTGATTTGTAAACGGTTAGCTTCTTTTGGATGAACAAAAATAGAAATAGAATAAAAGTCCTAATATTTTAATTAAAGCAAAGACATTTGTAAAAATTTATTAATTACATAATAATTTGCATTGTGATGTTACAGTATAAGCTGAATTGAATTATTGGAGGGTCATATGATTTATTATTATTATTATTTTTTATGTGTGACTGAACTTGTGTGCTAAGCTATTTAGCTGGCTAGCTTAGCTATTTAGATATAGAGCAATGTTTATGACATATATTTGAACACTTTTGACTAATGTTGAAGAAACTAATGAAATCAGCCATGTGATCATCATGTGACTACCCTAAGCTAGTTAGCAATTATAAGCTGTTAAATAGCCAGCTAATTAATTTCATGTTATTGATTAACAAAATAAAAATTTCTATATTGTTATATAGGCTTCTATTAAATAATTTCCAGAGACTATACCAAAGTCAATAACATGATATTGAAACCTTATATTATTAAACCTATGAAAAATGCTAGCTAGTTTACTATGCTAACAGGAGGTTCATCATCCGTTAGGACTGGCAAGAGTTCCTTTTCAACTTGCATATTCATGTCTTTTTAAGTTAATATCTAACATCCCATTTTTGCTAAATATAATTTGTAGCAGTTTAAAAACATATAGTAACCGCTAAATAAACGCTAAATGCTGCCCATGCTGCTGTGAGTTACCATGTCTTCAAGCGTTCGGTAGCACCTCATTTCTCTTTCTGTCGCCAGTCACTGAGGCCTGTTCTATCTTTTCATTTGCCTTCATCACTGGCACTCTTTCTCTGTCCATCTCTCTCTCTGTCCACCTTTCCTTCACTCCATCTCCAGGGTGGAAAGCGGTGACAGCGCTGGCAGAGACAAAGTGCAGACGTCCAGCTTAAAAGTGACCGCCCTGTCCTGCAGCTGCACAGCTGAGGAGCCGCAGATCTATCATGACCAGTGCGGCCTGCCACATTGTGAAAGACAGAGATGGAAAGAGCGATAGGGAGGAAAAGTGAGGAAAACTGTTGCAGAGAGGTGCGGTATCAAAGGCCGGGATGCCTCTGTGGCTGGAATGGAAAGGGTATAGTAGTGGTATAAAGGGGGATGTAAGTGGAGGGGTTGGGGTAGGGGGGTAGCGCGGCTCAGCTGTCTCCGGGACGAAGGGGGGGCATTAATCACTATTGGCGCACACCTCCGTCCCTGCCGCACCCTGACGGCCCTTCCACCCCTGACATAAATCATAATTCCTCCACAATAGATCCCCTCTCCGCCATGCTGCGGAAAAGTGTGCTACTCGTATTGATTTTCCCTTTTCTCCCTCTGCCTTTCCCATCACCACCTGTACCCCTCCTCTCGCTCCCACCACCACCTCTGCTAAGTCATTATAAAACATAACTGATCTGAAATTCATAGAATACTAAATAAACTTTATGAGGGCACTTTACTGTATTTCCCCCTCCCCTTCAGCTCAGGCATTAGAAATGTGGATAGAAAGAAAACTAATGATATAAAAATTACAAAGCATGCTCCGTGCTATTATACCTCTATTGATTTGTTTTTGAAGTGCACCTAGGCTTATAAGAGTTGCTGGAGGAGATTAGAGAGAAACCACAAAATGGAGTGAGAGAGAGAGAGAGAGAGAGGAAAAGATAGAATGTGTGTGAGTGAGAGAATATGTGTCTGTACAGAATTGCAGAGGAATAGTGAGAAAGGAAGTATTAGTTGTAATGTTTGCAATATCATTTTTCTAAGTATAAACCTTGACTGCTGGGGAAACCCTTTAGACATGCTAAAGTGCTGAATGCAGTGTCGCAGTCAAAAAGTCTTCTTATATCATACAAACGACCTGTTTAGTTTCTTTTTTTCACCTATAAAATAATCTCCAGTGACCATTTTTAAGTGGAAAAAAAGTAATTCAGGGTATTTTTGATGCTGATTTTTCTCCAAGCAACTCTGCTGCTCAATGTCTCTGTTGTGCTGTGAATCTGGAAAACACTTCCAACACTTTCTTTATAGCACACCTGGCCATGTCCCAACTCAAACCAGAACTGCACTGCTTTCCTGTTTTAGTTTTTGGTGTTAAGTCCTCAATGCTTACCTTATGTCTGAAATCGCACCCTATTAACTATAGTGCACTATTTTGGGTTTTTGCAATTTTGCCATTTTGTCTTGCCAACACTTTCTCCAGCGACCTGGCGCTGCATGTCTGACAGCAGAGTGGAGAATATGCAGGGCACTAATAAACGTCCTGTCGTCCACTGCAAAAGGTTAATGTTCAAAATAATTTTATACAGAATGTTCATTATATTAGGGAAAAAGAATTTAGAAATATATTAGCTAGCCTACTGGGCAGGTAAGAGCTCCAGTAGAGAATAACACTTTTTATTGCATAAAAATAGACATTTTAGCAAGAAAATACATCTTGAATTTATTTAGATGTACTTTGTATTTCCTACCATAAGATTACAATTAACCAGCCGTCTGTTTTTCATACTGCTTTTTCTATGTATGGTTGCAGGAGCCCAGGAGCCTAGCACAGGGAACTCAGCGGGAAAAGGCAGGGGACACCCTATATGAGGTGTCAACCCATTGCAGGACACAAGCCCCACAAACTCTTATGCACTACAAGCTAATTGGACTGTGGGAGGAAACCCACCAAGCACAGGGAGAACATGCAAACAGACTAGGTGAGATTCAACCCCCCAACCCCCCCCCACACACACACACAACCCTGGATGTGTGAAGTACAGTAACTAAAGCCTGATTTATCCTTTTTGCATTTTTGCATCAAGTCTACGTACAGTATGCAGTAGCTCTTGTGTAGCCTGACATGCACCTTCCCAGAAATGTAACTCCAAATCGTGGCGATGCAACCAACAACAACTGATTAATCCACCTTCAATGTCCTTTCTAGTTTCTGTGTTGGAGTAATTTCAGTAGAAGTGATTGTTCAATGTGTGTTAGCTCTAATTCCGACAATATCCGTTGAGATTCATTCACTTTTGTTTGTAGTACACACCAGAGAGTCTCACCACTGCAGTGGCCGGGAAGTGCAAAACAAAATAACAAAACTTGAAAACAAAATGAAAAATCCAAAAACAAAATAACAGATTTGTTTTTGGATTTGTTGTGTTTTCTGATTTGTTATTTTGTTTTTGAATATACGTTGTTTTTCTTTATTTGTAATTTTGTTTTCGGTTTTGTTTTTGGATTTGCTATTTTGTTTCCGGTCTTGTTATTTTGTTTTTGGATTTGTTATTTTGTTTCCGGTCTTGTTATTTTGTTTTTGGATTTGTTATTTTGTTTCCGGTCTTGTTATTTTGTTTTTGGATT
>JAQMYJ010000003.1:10104498-10140401 GCA_030014305.1 Clarias laeviceps | reverse complement strand
ATTGTAGACCCCTCCATGATTTCTAAGTAAGAGAACTTGCAAAATCACAGGGTGAGCAAATACTTATTGACCTCACTCTATGTAACATTATATCTCTACCTACAGTATATAATCCCCTGCTACACTAATTCACTTATCCTGGCATTTCACTAGAACCGGGATACCATAAAGGTAGAAAGATTTTTCAGTTGTTTGGAGAAATGATCAGACAACCTGGTACATGTCATCATCACTGCTGGTCCCAGCACTGCTGAAACGTTGGACTCCCTAGAACTCCTTTACTGCCCTGGCACCAAAGTTGTTCTGTTTTTGCAGGACAATGCCCACTGACCTTTGCACCACTTGCCTATTACAGGATCTTGTCTGGGAGTTATTGCCATATACCCTGTACAGTCCTGACTTCGATCCAAGAGATTTACATGTTTCGGCCATTAAAGGAGTTTCTGAGAGGCCTGCAAGTTGCCAGTCTGATCATGGCTCCAGCGTACTGGTACACAAGCATGAGTGAAACACTGGGATAAGTGCATTAGTGTAGCAGGGGATTATATAGAGACAAAAAGGTAGTTTTTAACTCATAACTGCGTTCTGTTATTCTGCACAATGAAAATTCCCTGTTTAACCTGAAATTTTATTTTTTTTTTTATGTTATATTTTAATACACTGAGAATATGCACAGGCTTATTGATTCTTCATTCTTTTTGGCCCATAAAACTGTTTGAATGTTATAGATGCAATGCAAGATACATATAATTTATGAATTATAAATGGTTTTCTAAATTGTGCATCACTCTGCAGTCCTATGTATTCATTTAAACAATAGATTTATTTTTATTTGCTGACATGTCTTCTTTGAATTTTTGGACATCAAATACCTCATGTGTTACTGGTAGTGTTTTTTAAAAATATTATTTCCCCCTTTTTTCCCTTTTAGTTTCTTTGCAGCTTTTGGAATCCATCGTCTCCAACTGACAAAAATGCAGGACCTTTCCTCCAAACAAAGTTTCATAAATGTCAAGGTATACACTAAAAGGTAACAGTAATCTCCCTTTCTTAGACAGCTGGCTCTCTGGTTTGCAGTTTAAAAGCATACTAATATCCCTGAATGAGTGGTATCTTGGTAAATGTAGCATGTGTAAATAGAGGTTTTGGTAGTGTGGCAGTATTTTTCTACTTCGACCTACTGATTTAATGATTGTGTAAATGTTTGCTTTAAAACCACATGGATCTAATAAAATACACTAGACAATTTGTCAGGCTTGTAGAAAACAGGTCTGGTTACTAGTAAGTATTCATTAATATTCGTTAATATCCAGAGCTCAAATATCAGTGTTTATTAAAGATCCCAGGCATCAGAGAAAAATCTGAATTTGTTACCTAGTTGTAAAAATTCAGTCTAATGGTATATCCGAGAGGCATACAGTAGGTACATTATATTATCATTTTGGCAAAAGCATTGGTTCTACTTTGGATGAGTTTGTCACCAGTGTCATACATCCCTTAGATGAAGTTGTACTGTAAGTGTAAATCCATTGTTGTGTCCTTTACTTATTTCACGAGTGGGATTAATGGATTCTGGTTTTGGAGAGCATCAGCGCCAACATTACTGAGATTCTCTCTCTCACATTTCCTATACCGCTTATCCTGTACAGGGTCAAAGAAAGCTTGGAGGCTATCCCAGGGGACTCGGGCATTAGGCGGGAAACACCCTGGACAGAGCGCCAGTCCATCACAGAGCACAAAAGCATGCCTACACTCAGATACTCACTCATACAATAGGGGGGATTTTAGAAATTAGCCTAATCTGAAGGTTTTTGGACTGTGGGAGGAAACTGGAGTACCAGGAGGAAACTCAACAAGTGGGAGTTGGGAGAACATTCAAACTCCATACACACACACACACACACACACACACAGACCGGAGGCAGGATACTGAGATTCTATTAATGGGAATTTCTATTAATTTGAGAGTTTTTAAATAGAGAGGTTTTTCTCACGTTGCTCTGGGGCTATGAGGGGAGCCTTTGTCAAATGCATTCTTATTTGTTTGTTCATAATGGTTGATTTAAATCAAATTATTATTGGATAGCATTCTGTACATGTTACATACAAAATGCTGAAATAGATAAAGTTTTTCATGCATTTGGACAGCAGGGTTAAATAATGTCAGTAAAATATAAGTGTGATTGTAAACTAAACATTTTTCTCAGATATTATGCACATTCTTACATATTTTTAGTATATTGTTATGTATTTTTATTCCACAACCACAAGTACGGGGAGAATACACAAACTCCACAAAGACCCGAGGTGGGAATCGAACCCTCAGCCTGAGGGGTGCGAGGTCACAGTGCTAACTACTAGCATGCCGCCTATACAATATATTTTTTTATATTGTTTATAATTAAAATATTACAAACTATTACTAAGGATCCAATTTGATGTTAAAATTGCGCACTTTATTTTTTTAAACTACAAAATATATAGATTTAATGCAGCATTGCTGCTGCATTCCTGTCAGTTTTTGAGCAAAACCTAAAATCTCTTGATTCATATCATGTATCATCCTTCATCATATAATGTTTTTGTCATATTGTTCACTGTATCAAATACAACATCACAACAACACCATTCCTGTGGATTTTGGCTGTACAGTACAATACTCTCTGGGTTACTCTGTGTGTGTGTGTGTGTGAGTGAGAGACAAAAAGAGAGAGAGAGAGAGAGTAAGAGATGCGCATATGTGTGTATTTCCGGTGTGTGTACGCAGACTTCAACATGTTGAAATGTTGAAAATCCTGAATATGTTCTGCGCTGAGTTGAAGAAACAGTGGTAACTGTGATAGGCTCCTAAAAAAATGAGATCCCATCCATGTAATTTGTCTACGCTCTGATAGCATCAGTCCTCAGTTGGCTGTACCAAGCAGGTATTACCACCCACTGACTGTAATCGCTAATGAAACCAGCATTGAGTTTATAATGCGCTAAATGATGCAGCCCACTCCAGATAAACACATCCTAAATAAACGATTTGGGTGGTAATTGCACTCTGCCAGGACGCCGTTAATAGAGTCAGCTCTGCTGATGAGAGGGTTAACTTCTTTTCCGAAGGAGCCTCTCACTGGCTCATTGCACTCTCATTTCTACAGAGATCTTGGCATTCCCTTGGTTATCAGTGTACTTAAAAAGAAAACCTAATTAGACCTAAAAAGGCCTTTTTTTCCATTTTCTCTAATTAGGTCCTTAACATAATTAGCAGGTAATGTTAATAATCCTCTTTTAAACTCTATTAAAAGGCTGTTTGGGAGTAAGTGGTTGAGGGGGATGTCTTGTGGGCTGTCATGGGCCCCTCGGAGGGCCAAAGCAGGAGACCAGAGAGACATGCTGGGACTACAGTTCATCAGGGTTGGAGTGCCACTGCATTATAGCCCTGGCCCCATCGGAACTGGCTCATCATCACACTATGTGCCCCGTGTATTAATATAATAACCCCCCCCCCCACACACACACACACGCACACTTTTTTCTCTCTGGGCAGCACTGGGTCTTCATCAGAGCGAACAATAGAAAATTTCAAGAAAAAACTGACATTTGTGTGACATTAGTAACAGCAGTGTTGCTTAACTAGGGGTGGAGTTAGAATCCACCAGGGGGCATTGTGTCTTCAGCAATGTTCTCCCAAATTACCATAAAGAGGTCTGGGACCATTGTCATTAAAGTGACTCTAGTAAAATATTCACATGGGCTTGGGAAAGTGCTCTAGGTTCCAGTGAGTGGTCTGTTGGCTACGGCGAGGAGGAGGAGGATGAGGAAGAAACCGCCGGCGACCAGAAGAGCCCAGTCCACGTCTTTAATTAAGTATCTGAAACATCAATTTAAATGTAAATATCTGTGGTGCAGTGCCACTCATGCGTAAATTAGAGCGTTGGCCCGGCACATTTCTCTCTCTCCCAACTCCCTGCTCACTTACTCTGACATCTGCTCACATTTGCCGGGCCCCGGGCTGTCCCCAACACACACACTCACACACACACACACACACAAATGAATATTCATTTGTTCATGTAAACTCATCCTCATTCACACGCACTCAGTGATACTGATGTTTGTTTGACAAGCAGCAGATTTCATACACTAAACTCACAGGAACTGATCATGCTGTCATTACTTGCACTAACACAGGCATTGAAACTGAACTCAGATGTCTTACAGGTAAGTTTCTTCCACTCTATACCAGTAAATTAGTGCACTCTCTACATGGAGCTCATTACAGTCCAATTCTCTAGCAGAAAACTGGATGTATGGTGTACGTCATTTTATCTGACTGTTGGGTACTATATTCTGAGCAGTAGCCAGTTTTATTTTCTTACTGATGAATGGTCCTATTTTCTGTCTGGCACTTGTACAGGGCTCTATCTCTCTGGCTTGTATGAGGTCCTGTTTTCTTTAAACGCATCATATCCTATTTTCTGTAGTATGGACATTTTCTGTGCAGCATGGCCATATGGCCCTATTTCCTGAGTGGTATGGGGCCAAATTTGGTGCTAACCACTCCCTCTATGAGTCTTTACTCGTAAGTTAGAGTTGGCCAGGCAGATCTATTGAAAAAAATAAATAAATTAAAAACAACAACAAAAAAGGAAAAACCCTGCTGAATTATGTGGCTTGTGTCAGTATTTGAAGTGGGTTTAGATGCCATATCCAGTCCTATAGAGCTCCTATGATCCAGTGCTGTGAAATCCCAACTCAGGACATGAATGCAAATATCTTCCTCTGCTGAGGTGCTCTCTGATCTGTGGTGTAAACTCAATCGCCTGGTGTTCGATTAAGTTCAAGCGATCAGGTGTTCTCGTCCTGTCCCAGTGTCTACCGGGGAGAATGTCTGATCTACGGTCAGTAGAGTGAAGGTGATGGTCTGTCTGTTAGGCCATCAGGACACAGCTCATAAAGGCTAAGCAGGGAAAGGGAGTAATGATTTTACAGGGCTGCTGGGGAACAGGCGGCTCCACTTACAAGCCCCCGAGGACCTTCATTCCCCTGCCCATATCCCTCTGTCCTAATGGCCAAGCCGTGGCCTGGTGGGCACAGAGGAAGCTGTTCGGTCGTTTAGCTCTCTTAACCTGCGGCAGAGCTGATTAATCGGCTAATATTCAATCATTGCTGAAGAGAGAAGCATGAAGAAAGGAAAGTTCGAGTAAAAAGAGGGAGGGGGTTCATAATAATGTCCTTTGTGCTTCTCTAGATCACTATAATCTCTGTCATCTCATTAACTGGTGACACTCTTGTAATGACTTAAGAAAATCTTTACATGGCTAATAGAAGCTTGGCGTTAAGTCAGTACGGCTCTGCAGTGTATTGAATGGGCGTGCGTATGACACTGAGCTGCTAGTCGAGTCGAGAGTTAAGGGTATTAGACTGACATATACACTCTGAGGAACAATAGGAGGCTGTCTCTCAAAGCAAAAATGTCACATGTCTCTAATAATATTGTGGCATTTCTTGGTAATGGAGGTTCAACAGCATGTGTGGCCTGTTCACTCAGTACTGAACTTTGACTGCCTTATAGCAGGAGGTAAAACCTATTCAGAATTAGTAGAATTTTTGAGAACCGGTTTTGAGTTCACTTCGAGGTATGATGATAATTATCTATTTCATATATTTATGTGACTTCAAATTTAAAGGCTGTTAATGACCAAACAACATGGCAAAATCTTGACCGAAAACAGATCCCGCAGTCAATTTGCAACTCTATTTTAATGTTATAATTTATGAAAATCCCACATTTCCAAGTCAGAGTGGGAAAATTGGCCTGGACATGCTCAGGGAGAGGTGGGAGGGAGGAGACGGGTTGTTGATTGTTAGGTGTGCCAGGCTAGCACTGGTGCCCATTGGCAGAAGAGGATGCTTATTGAGGGCCACCGTGCCACAGCGAGGATTTCCCCAGCGCATTCAACAAACCGAGCTCTCTTCGCATCCTGGCATGGCTCCCTGCGCCCATTCTTAGTCAACAGGATTAGGCCTGCTTATTGCTGGCTCTCCAGGATCACCTACACTCCGTATTGTATGTGCTCTATGCTCGCTCGTCAGTTTGGCTACAAGACGAACATGTTTTTCCCCCCTGTCACTTGTGAATATGTAAAGGAGGATGGAAAGACAAATCAACCTCTGCCTCTATGACATTAGACTTGAATACATTAGCTATGCCATTTAAGGACTAAATAGAAACAAATAAATATTCCGCTTTAGCATTGATTAAAGGCCCGTTTTAATTATAAGGCTATTATGCGCTGCTAGCCAAAAATGCTTGGCTACAGTTTCTGATTGCCTTTCTTCAGAGTCTGGGCGGTAGATCTTAATGAATGATGGAATGTTTGCAAAATTAATTAAATAATAGGTTTGGCATTTTTGAGACAAATTACACTTTGTTTTTTATCATACGTGGCAGGCTATTGTTTGTTGCTGACACATATTTTGAAGCTTCTGTAATGACTTTTATAGTTATGTGCAAGTGCGCTGAAATTCAACATGGTCTAGATTTCACACAAACCAAACCTTAAACAGAATGAAAGTGAAAGTTTTGAAACTTCCTATTGAGAGTGATTTTTATTATGGTTGTTTACAGCATTCCATACTTGTCATTTAGAACCTATTTGTGCTTAATTTATGAAAAATAATATGAAAGATTATACACTGCTTAAAAATAGTATAATTCACTGATTATGAACTGCTTCATCTTACTGGAGAAAGCTGAAAGGTGTTATTGGAAAATAATCAAAGACCCCTCATGATGCCAGGTTTCACCTGGAATTTGATAAATCAAATCACAAAGTGTTTTAATCTTTAGTTACAGTTCTTCACTTTCTCTTAAGTTAAAAAGAAATTAAAAAAGCACTAGTCATTTTAGCCAGAAGCCACAAAAGCAACGCCCTCTATCTCGAATACTTTTCCACAGGGATCCGCTTAACCATTTGACTATTACAAACATGTAGGGTCTGTGACTGAGCTGTTATCATAGAAATAAATAATGTATTAAAACAAACGCTTTGTATTACAACCAGAACTACTTGTAAAACTGCTGTGATATTGAATTAATTAAAACCTTCTGATCAATCAGCACACCACAGCAGTATACAGTAGATGCTATTATTGATAAGATATCATTCAACAGATATTTTCAATAAAATTATCTAGTGATAAATACATGTAACAATTTAATTATGATATATATTAATTCATTGGTAAATCAGTGCAGGTGTAAACTGGAGGGTCATTTGGTGTCATTTTATGCTATTTTATGTGGAGCGTTTGCTTAAAAATAAAAGATAGGTAGACAGATAGAGTGCTGTGAAAAAGTATTTGCCCCTTGCTGATTTTTTTTAAATTATTTTTGCATATTTGCCACACTTAAATTGTTTAATTGTTAAATATTTGCGATCATCAACCAATTTTTACACCAATGAGTACCCAAGTAAATATTTTTTTTTATTTGGTTCTTAAATGATGATTTCATTTTTTCGTTAAAACCAAAAAAAAAAAACTGTCCAAATTTACCTTCCCCTACTGTATGTGTAAAAGTAATGCTGGATTTAAATCACATGCTTTGGCATGTTCTTGTTCGAAAAACCCTCCGATGTGGCTAAATTAAAACAATTCTACATGGTGATCCAAAATTCAGATATAAAAAAAAACATTACCAGTTATCACAAATGCTTGATGATGTTGTCATCAATGGTGGCACATCCAGTTATTAGGTGTAGGGAGCAAATACAGTACTTTTTCACATAGGCCAGTCAGCTTTGGACAACTTTTCTCCCTTTATAAATGAAACTATCATTTAAAAACTGCATTTTGTATTTTCTTAGGTTATGAATTAGTTTGGTGATCTGAATCATTTAAGTGTGACAAATACAGTGTGCAAATAAATAAAAAATAATGATAGGACTGTAGGTAGGTAAGTACAGTATGTATGTATGTACAGTATGTATGTAGATAGATAGATACAGTAGATAGATAGAACAACATGACACGTTCATAAATTAGTTCATGGATTGGCTTTATTTTAAGATTTTCATTATTTCCTTAGATTTCATGAAAAAAAAGACCTTTATTTTAAAGGCATAAGAAAAATAATATTTTGGATTTTTTTATATTGATAAAATTTTTTTTTATAACTTTGAAGTAGGTAATTAATAACTGCACAAATATAATTAGTTTACTTGAAAAGTGGTAAAATTGCACTTCAACTATGGAAATATCTTAGTAGAAATAGATTCTCATAAACTGATGACTTTAAAATCTTCACCCTAAAACTAAATGAATCTAATTGGATCTAATCTCAGAAAAAGTAATTATGTACAGTAATTCAGTTTCAGTTATTAACAGCCCTGTACTACAGCATAGCAACAAGCTTGAGAAAAAAATAAAGCGTCAGGTGCACTCTTCTGTTTCTCTGGTCATTCAGGGCACTGAGTCTTTTCCATTTCTCTGCATTCATTTTGCACTTTGCCAGTGTGCTGGAGGAATGTGTTTGAATGTTATTGCGCATAAGTCATTCTCATGGACCATGTTGAGAGAGAGAGAGAGAGAGAGAGCCAGCCTTGGGAAAGAGCACGTGCTGGCACCACGCTGACCTTTGCTTTGGTGAGTGTTCTACTCAGAGGCATAGCTAGACCATATGCCAGGGCCACTCAGAGCCACTGTTTGGGTTTTAAATTGTGTTGAGTGCCATTTGTGTCACATTTAAAATGCTAACGGTACAGAATGTCATTTGCGGAAACGGGGCGTTTGCTCCAGAAAATTAATTCGGCTTACTCCTGGATCTGGGCTCCTGTCTCCAGGCCAGTATTATGCTTCGCCTTTGACAAGAGTAATATTTAATGAATAACACTATTAATAACGGGAAGGTCTCAGGGGGATATTTCTTGATAATGGATAGGCACAGACAAGATTTTGTATGAGTGAAAGGGCATTGTGAGGGGCTCCGTTTATATATTTTTTTAAACTAATTTATTTATTTTTGGCATGCTTAAAGAGAATATGTAGGTTTTTATGCATTCATAAAGATTTGCTGTACCCCTGCTTTCTTAAAGCGAAGTGTGTGTGTGTGTGTGTGTGTGTGCTCTGTGCTCTGTGCTAACCATAGTGCTGATATTCACTCATAATAAATATTTCTGTAAGACCCCAGCATTCACTGTTTTTCCCCCTCTCTCTGTGCTTATAGCAGCTGCTCTGTGCGGTGCAGTCCCATTTCTCATTTCGTGCAAAGCCATTTGTCTTACGTGAGCATGTTTGCTCTGGTTGAGGAAGACGGAGAGTTTGCACACACCTTTTGTCTTTTTATTATGTTCATGAGTGCATGTCTGTCTGCACGTATGTCCATGTGTTTGTTCATCTGTGTCTGGGTGACGATAATAATAATCACATGACTCAAGGTAATGTTCCATGAAAATAGCTGAGAGCAGTTTAATTATAGACTACAGCAGGAACGCTGCTAGTAAACTTGATTTTTTTTTTCATAAAAAAAACAACAACATAATAAGCAATGTTTATTTTCATTTCAGAAATCAGATGGACTTTTTTACCTCAGACAAAGAAAATCCAATTTGGGCAGGGTTGCTGAGTAGGAACAGGTACACCAGATTTCATGCTTCGTATCCAAATCCAACCAAGAAATATCCATGAACTTAAACACACAATTTCCTCTCCTAATTATGAGTATTTCCTCCATTCTGTTTTTTTTGCTCCTTTTTTTCCCGATTGATATCTTTTGTTATTGGTGCTTTGGCAGGTACTATTTGTTAAAAAGTACAATACCGTGCATGGTCAGAGCAGAAGTATATATATTTTCACTCTCTTTATTTTACAGGAGCACACATGGCTATATGTCATTCTACAAAAAAGTGGCTTTATTTTTATGGTATTTTGAAGCTTAGTTTTTTTGCCCTCCTGTCCTGTTTAGTCATGGTGCTAGCCACTGACCCCTGCATGTCCTTCACACCAAAGTGAGGACCACCTTATAATTGCGGCGGGCGGCAGCTTAAAACCGCCAAATCATAAAAGCCGAGAGAGATCCAGTGAATTACGAGGAAATATGGCCTTCCTTTACAGCGAGGGCTGTGAATGAAGCCATAAAATTATGAGCAGTTTTTATGATGGCCCATTGAAAGGGGATGCTTGTATATTGATGGTTCACAGGCTGTATCCCTCTTCCCCTCGTGCTGGGGAAGAGCTGACGAGAGACCCCTGTGTAACTATTTTTCATGCATTTAATATATTAATTATCCGGTAAATGTTCCCCAGGCAGTGCTTGGGATGTTGGAGAGTGACAGCTTTTCGATGAAGCTCCCCCACCACCCCATCATGCTGCAGTGTATTACGTGGGAAAGGTCGGCCTGGGGTTAATGTAACTTTTTATTTGCTGATTTTTCATAGGCGGATGGAAGCAAGGAGCAAGGCTAGTTTGGACGAAAGAGCGAGTAAGAGGGAGAGAATGAGGAAGGTGGTGTACAGAGGCCGAGGCAGATAACAGCCAGACTGGCTTTTTTTTTTTTTTTTTTTGTATGTGTACGTGTGTGTATTGTGTTTGGACTTTTTCTGTGCCTTCGAGTCACTAAATGTCTCAGCCAGGCTCCATCTTCCTCTATAGAGCAGGTATTGTGAAAACTAAGTACAGAAGGAAAGGCTGGAGAAAATAATTGCATGCACAAAGAGAGCACAAATCATACAAATAAAATGGATAATCCTAAAACACAAAAAAACTACTTTGAATGGTTGAACTGATATCACAACAACATTTTTTAAGACTGATTATAATTGTGGAAAAAGTGTCTTATACCACCATGTTTTTTTACACTGTGAAAATGGGCTAAAATGGTGCAGTGATGCAGCATGCAATGTAACCATTAGTGTAGCCCTCTTCCATTTGCCTACAATTAGGTAGCTGCTCTTTTTGATGGGAGAAATGGCTTTTTAATCACCATATGTAGCTGTGCTAATTCACAGGCTCTGAAGTGCTGTCAAGAAACAATTGAGTGAAGAGGGTCTGAAGTGATCAATTGTCTGTGGTCTCCAGGTGAACTTCTAATTTTCTGCACATTCCAGCATCTGATTGACTTAATTAGACCGGCCCGCATTCTGCTGATTGGATGTAAACATTAATATGCCAGAAAATGACTTTCTCGACGTTTTCAACAATGTCCAGAGGCATGCTAAATTGATCAGCGATTGAGAATCAGACATTTTTGATTAGATTTGATTCAAGCTGGAGATAGCAGGCCTTTGCTTAAAAAAAAGTCTCAGTTGTTCACACACCCTCGCAGTAGGGCTTACTGATTTGATTTGCCATGGTGGTTAATTCAATTTTACAATTTAAACTCAAAGTTGGGCTGAAACTTTGAGAAATGTTTGGATGAATTTTTCCTCCGCTGTCCCTCGGTGAAATAGGAGCCCACCGCTCCAGTGCTTATAGAGTAGATCACCTATAAATCATAGTGTGATGGACTGCACAGGGTGGTTCGATATCTCATCACGGTGCTCTGAACTCAGTGTTCGGTGCATTCAGACTACTCTGGACCTTCTGAAGACAACGTATGAGGCTGCATGTCTTCAAAGCCGACTTTTGCAGTAGCACTTCAAATATGAGTGTCGTCTGCTTGCCAGAGTGACAGAGCGTCGTCTGTACAAATTATACGCATATAGGCTATTGCAACACTAAAACCCCTCAACAAAGAGGTTTTAAGATTGATATGGGGATCTTAGCTGCATACTGGATGTCATCCTGCCAGAAAACCCCTAGCTCTTCTCTGGCACCCGTGCAAGCCCCATTACCCCTCGAATGCACCGGCGCTAGTGTAAACGACATCTCTGTGGCTGGAATGAGCTTTGCACAGTTTAATAGCGGTCCACAAGTTGACATTAATATAGTGGGGCTGGGCGAAACAGGGAGACACTCCTTCTCATAGATGGATGAATGCTCTAGCAAACAGCACTGACATGGAGACAGCACTGCTGCTCTCAGACATGCAAAAATTGCAGAAATATAAAAAAACAATTATTTGCTTATTGTAATGAGAGAGGGGGTTTGGGGGAAAATGTGTCACGGGTTTGAATTTTTTCCATACAACAAATTGTGGATGGAACATCAATGTGAGATATAAACACTTCAAAAATATTTAAAGACATTGTGAAAAAAGGTCAAATAGGTAGGACTTTAATAGATCTAGTTTATTATTATTCTTCTTATTATTCTTCTTCTTATTATTATTATGTATTGTCAATATAAAACTCTAAATGCAAAAAGAAAAACAAGGAAACAGTTGAAAGTTTTGACAATTTTGAATTTCGGATACCTCATCATGCATCATAAGTCAAAAATATCATCACACCTGTTCATTTAGTGTATGCAGCTACCCAGTCAGCCAATTGTGTGTATGAGGGGAATGCAGACAATCGTGCGAATGCTGGTCAAGAGCTTCACGTAACATTCACATCAAACATAAGAATGAAATGTGATCTGGTGCCAATCGGGGATTTCCACCGGTTTGAGCTGACAGGAAGGCTATAGAGGCTTAGGTAACTACTCTTTACACTCATGGTGAACAGAAAGGCATGTCAGGATGCATAACCTTGTGGTGAGGTGGATGTGCTTCAACAGCTTTTAGCTTCTGCTTCTGTCGACCAGAAACAGGCATTCAGAGGCTATATTAAGTAGTTTTTAGGAAATATAAAACATCAACAGGTTGTTTTCCAAATTTAGAAGTTGCAGATAGTTTGAGTTATTTTAAACTTAATTCGCAGAAAGAAGCAAAAACAGCTGCCTATAGAATAAGACAATTTCTAAATGAATCCATACAAAAAGGCCAAGAAATATGTTTAATACACTTATATGTTTTCTAAAATAATTTCCTAATTAAATGTGTTAGATACATTTGTCTATATTCAATATATTTTACTATTATTATTACTTTTGTTATTATTATTGTTATTATTGTATTTTGCAGTGTTTGACTTGCTGACTTTAGAATTGCATTTAATTAGCCTCTTTTTAATGTTAATTTTTTGCAGTTTTGCAGAACAGTACAGTCACCATTGTACCGTCCTTCAGTACAGTTTATTTTCTGCTTTCCTGTGTTTTTTGTTTACTTTCCCCTTACATTACTTACTTATTCCTTATCATTGTCATGTGTCCTACCAGCTGTACATTATAGACCATGTCCACACTGTACCTCCCCTTCTGCTCAGCTTATCTTCTCCACAAACCAACCTTCCCCTCCTCTGCTCCCATACTTCCATCTCTCTCTGCTCAGCCTCTCTCTCTCTCTCTCTCTCTCTCTCTCTCTCTGCACAGCCGTCACTCTGAATTATTTTCAATGAGCTCTTTTATAGCGTGCGCCAGATCTGAGCTCCAGCCCATCACTGAACGCCAGGCTCCAGACGCGCTCTGCATTTCTATCAGCCCTGAGCCCTCTGCCTGCTATTAACCTCTCTCTCTCTCTCTCTCTCTCTCTCTCTCTCTCTCTCTCTTCTCACTCTATCACTACTCTCTTTCTCTCTCTCTCTCACATACTCTTCACCTCCACCTTTCTTCTCTCTACCTTTATTTCTGTTTCTTCATCTGACCCTCTTCCCTCTTCTCATCTCTCTCCATACTAGCATGGCATCCTTCTTGCTTTTTAAAAATCTTTTTCTGACCCTTTCTTTCCTCTCGTTCTTCTCCTACCTCACTCGTTCTATTGCAGCTGCTCACTCTGTCACAGTGACCGACTCTTTCCATTCCTTGTCTTTTACAGAGCACAGAGTAATTGCAAATTATTTTTCCTTATTCCACCTTCCAATTGCAGACTGAAGATTGTAACTGGCTGATTGTAAATGTCTACTATAATAAAAATATACCATACATTTCAGTGGATAAAAAAAATTAAATGAAACTGTAAAAAAACAAGCTCTTTCTTACATATGAAGAGCCTGCTACATTATGCTGCGATCCATGACTTTCAACTGTATAACCACCTATGGTAAGGTCATAACATACAGCTATGAGTACACAACATCAGATAAAATAATGCCATAATAAAACTATGGTAATGTCGTGGTATAACAACCATTGTTACCATTCCATAGTAAAACCATGGCAGAATAAATGCAAATATGTAATAAATAAGTTATCATAAAGCACAGTAGTAAAAAAAATCACAGTCTCACTATGCTTTATCGCATAAGACTTTTGAATTCTTAATTCCAGTTAGTTAGAATATGTTGATTACTTTCAATAAAAGCAGCTTTGACAAAAGTGCAAAAGAGATTTAAAAACATTTGTTTAATAAAGAAAAATATATAATCATTGATAGAATCCAATGAGTTGTATGGAAACATCAAAATGTATTAATGTTGACTCAGTTATTTGTACTTTTGCAGTAAAATTCCTAATGATACAGGCTTATTAGATTCTCTGTAAGCTGCAGTTTTGAATTGGTAAGTGTTCATTCTATATTTGCTATAGCATAAATGATAACAGGAACAAAAAATGTCTCCACAACAAAATGTAACTATAAATAGAGATAGCATATAGTAAATGAACAGTATGATCTAACATTCATTATATAACAGTTAGTTCCAACCGAGTAATGTGATTGGACGAGAGGCATTCCGTGAGTGGTGATAATAGACCATAACAGAACTTGAATGTTTATTAACTATATGTATCACTCTGCATCGCAGGTGCTCTAACAATCAGTAATTACAATATCAGTCAGTTGCAGCATGGGTGAATGTAGGTCTGTACAGTCCGTAGTACTGAGGGGAGAGCAGCTGCTTGTCATAACCCACATTAAGAAAGAAACACGACTGATAATGCTGTCATCTTAAACAACACTTTGTGTACTTAGTAATTGCTTCTAAGACGTTCTGAATTGCTCCATGTTGTTTTATTTATACCTAAGGCGTGCTACAAAACTACAAATTCTAAATTCGTCCCTAACCCCTAATCAAGTGCACTACTTGGTGTGTTGGACAAGTCATTCCACACCCTACGTACAGTAGTGCACTAGCTTTCAGTTTAATGCCACTTGGGATTTAACCCCAGAACCGAAAACCTGAAACAAGAAACTTACGAGACTAACAGGGCTGGACACCTCTATGTTTTAATATCTTCACAGTTTGGCAACATAGTACTGAATTAGTGCTGTAAAAATGGCTGAGCCTGTGCTCTGACCCCTGCCTACCAACAAAGCTGGGATATGCAAAGAATAAAGAATTGCACTATGTGAAACTGTCTGAACTGTTACCTGCTGGTCGCCTGCTCTGGCAGTTGCTGTTAGTTAGTTCCGCTAAGTTGCAGACTTAAATAAAAAAAAGAAAATCACAATATGCTGATAATAAATGCTGTTTGTGAAACTGTAGTATAAAAGCATTATCAACCTCAAGGTCATGCTGTCGTGCTGAATATCAGCACAGATGTGATATCTTGGACACTCGCGCTACGCCCTCTTGCTCATTCTTATGGCTCTCTATAGTCATTACATAACATATGCTAACTTTAACTAGCAGAGTATAATCATTGTAGTAATATTGTCAAAATACTCCTTAGTCAGGGTCTGCTAAGTTTGTTGAAACTTTTGCTTGCTGCGCTGACTTGAACAGAATTATGTGATTGCCTAGACCGAAAAGAATAAATCCAAAGATATATTGAACTTTGGCCAAACTAAAAGTACTGCATTGGGGTCATTTCTTATCTTACTGCGTATTTAATCTGATTGAAACATGCGAATTAAGAATGCTAGACTGCTTAAAAGATTACTGATGAAGTTATGCTAAATGCCTTATGATGACTGTACTCCATGGCAGAATAACTGTAAATGTTCTTACTTTGTTGAATATCTTAAAAAATGGGCTTCTTACCTCATATCAAAGCATTTCTAAATGTACAGTGATAGAGTTGCACAACGCAATTAGTTACAATTACAGAAGGGTGTCATTCTCCTCTAGTTAAAGATTCTCAAGCCATGCTACAATATCTTATCAAAATTAAACCTAATGTACAAAGAATAATCTGGGCTTAGACATGTTTTATTTCTCTTCTAAATTAAAAGGCACTTTTCAGGAACAAAATAACAAAACAATTGAAATCTAACTTGAATTAAAAGTTCTACGGCTGCATATTTTTGGAAGTAATAATATGGTGTGATGTATTGTTTGAAAATAAAAATATGCTACTGCTCTTGTACTCATCATTGAAAAATCTTCAGAAGACCTCTGGCCTGTATTCTGATTAATATAATCTAATACTCATGTTGAGCACACTCAAACCTGTTCATTCACACTCACATGGTGTCTGGTGTGTGAAGTGGGATTAAAAAAAATAGGAATCTGACCAGTGATTTACACCTCTGAACACTGGACTGGATTTGTGTAATTGTTGTATTTGTCATAACTTCACACCTCTTGTAAATGACCCCAAGTCAATGAGATGCTCCACTGAAGAGTTTTCTGTATTAGCTAATCGCTTTGCACAGTTATTTAATTTATTTTTTTGCTTTTGCTTCATAATGTAAATACAGAAGCAAATATTGTACCGACTACTTATACTGGAGGGAATGTAGAAAACATGCTATTTAAAACTAAAACAGTTTTTTGGTTTAAGGCAATTACTGATTACCGATCAGCCATAACATTAACACCACTGCCAGATATACACCAGCAAACTGGTGACAGAATCATGTATACCTAAAGATCGCCCATGCTCACAGGGACTAAAGGCTAGCCCGTCCGGTCTGATCACACAGAAATTGCTTGCCACAATAGATAGGTGCCAAAACACCCAGTGCACAAAAACCTGCCACTCATGGGTCTCAGCAGGCAAAAAGCTCATGGCTACTAACTCTGCCTCCAAACTCAACAGATCTCAATTCGGCTCAACACCTGGGATGTGTTGGGCAAACAAGTTTGATACACGATGGCCCTAAACTACAATTCAAAGCACCCAAAGGATCCTCTTCCAATGTCCTGGTGCCAGATACTACAGTACACCACCAGAGGCTCTGTGGAGCCACTCCACAAGGGGACAGAGTCAACCTGATGGCACAAGGGGAACCTGAAACCTAGGTGATTTTAACATTAATAGTTTTAATGGTATGGCTGATTGGCATATGCCTGAAAAAATGTCACAGACTCTGTAGATTTGTTCATATGAGTGACTAATTGAATTGAATTAATGCTACATAATTTAATAAAGTATTAACTAAGGTTAAGGGTTTTAATCTCACCTCTGGTCTTGTGTTTGTTGCATGTTTTCCCCATGTTTGGTGGGTTTCCTCCAGGTATTCTGGTTTCCTCCCACAGTCCAATGACATGTTGTCTAGGTTGCTTGGCATTTCCAAATTGCTCATAGTGTTTTATTAGGTGTGTGCTTGTGCTCTTGAGTGTGTTGGCACCCCATCCTTGTGTCCTACGTTCCCTGACATCAAACCTTGGTTTTCTCAGAATTGTCTCTGTGTGAATGAGAGTAAAACAGAATATACTGTATTCTGTTTGGCACCTCCGATTTTCCAAGTTTTGTTACTGCTGGTCCCTCATTTTAGCCAAGCAACGTTAGACAGGGTCACGTTAGATAGCAGGTTAAACTTTTAGACACATATTGACTCTGTTGACAAGGCAGGCTTTTTCCATCTTCGCCTACTTGCAAAGGTCAAGTAATTTTTTGAATCGGAGTGACCTGGAGAAAGCCATTCATGCTTTTATTAGTTCGCAGCTAGACTATTGCAACACTCTTTATGTTGGAGTCACTTAAGCTCATTTGCATTGCTTGCAACTTGTGCAGAATGCTGACCAGTAATCGTAAACATGATCACATCACACCAATCCTGTATTCCCTCCACTGGCTTCCGGTACACTTCGGAATTCAGTTTAACATTTTTATGTTTGTTTTTAGTGCGATTATTTGTCCGGTAACTAAGAGACTCACTTATTTGGAATGGCTTTTGATATTTTAGAATTTCATGTGTTTTTTTTATTTTTTTTTATTTTTTTACAATTTTATGTGTTTTGTTTTGTTTTGTATTTTTATTGCTATCTCATTGTCATTTTTTAATTCTTTGAAACACTTTGGTTCAGCTTAGGTTGCTGTAAGGTGCTATATAAATAAATCTTGATTGATTGATTGTTGATGCCTTCCAAGACCCTGCAGAATAATGGTAGTTAATGCCAGACTTGCTTTGATTGTAGTAGCTAACATATATTTAATAGGCATCAAGTTAAATATTAGTTAATTGAAGGGAGTACATTCATTCATTTATTCGTTCGTTCATTCATTCATTCATCGCTTAAAAAATAATGAATAGTTGAATGTAGCCAGTTTATATTAGCATTAACCCAACCTTATCTCAACAAATAACAGTAGATGAAGTTCATTCTTTCTAGAGAGGCAAAGGAGAAACCTCATTTCATATGAGTCTTTGCTTACTTCAGCATATTGAAACATTTTACTGAGATAGGGCCTAAGGAAGGGTGTTCATCCTGAAGATCAGCATTGCATCTCCAAGGTCAAAGCTAATGATGAACTTACACGATCCTTGATAGTTAATAAAGTACATTGATGAACTTGATTGGATGCTGAACAATTAAATGAATATCTATGTACTGTAGCATACTCTCATGGGCTGGATAACTTTAAAAACATGTGAGTACAAGTATTCAATATAAATAATGTTCAATTAATGTGTAAGTAGGACAAAACTATATTTAAGTATAATAATGAAGTACAGTTATGCAAACATTTTCCATCCAAACTACATGTGGCCTGATGTTATATCCTCTATTTAAAATGACAGAAGTGGCTTTTGAGTTCGAACACACATGTACTGTACACTGTACACTGAAAAATGAGCAGATACATAAATTCTTGACCATTATGCCCCCTTGCCCTCCTTATTTCCTCTCAGTACTCAGCAGCATATATCAAAATCTATTTTGTCACATGGTCTGTTGTTTATGAGATACCACGTGGGTATCAGTACAGCCCTCTAATTTCACTTGTCACCATCAAAGTCAGCAGCATGCATTTATCTATTTAAGCGTGCTACACTGCTGTACATTAGGCCAGTTTGGTGCACTGCACCTGTATTTTTTTGTCACGTAAGGTGTAATTCAGCTACAGAAGCATGAGATCTTTTAAGAGTGCTTTCTTATGTCCAGAATTCACTCAGGTTTATACAGCATGTCAATCAATAACCTGTACGATAAAGTTGAGTGAAACTGAGGGGGAAAAAAAAAAGTTAGGTTAACAAGTACACCTCCTCACTTCATATCTGTAAACAATCATAGCAAGAGAAATGCACAATCTATGCTTAAAAATGGGTCTGTGCAGTGCAGGAAATTGCAGAGTACACAAAAGCGAGAGAGACGAGAGTGAGGTCCCTGTCAATAAAGGGAGGGATGATTACAGCAGATAGTGGCAACTATTGCATATAACCCCCATTCAGAAGCACTCCCCCTACTGCCTCCCAACGCAAAGAGCTTCTTCCCCTGTAATAACAGTTTACAGAACAACATTGTACTGCCACATAATAGCCGTGTTATAATATGCTCTAACAACTCCAATTATCCCTCTTATTGATTCAGCCACACATTTAATAGGAACAGCCACACCTCTTGCATTATGAGTCATTAAAGGTGTTGAACAGTGAAAATTTTAAATTGTCTGCTTCTAGTCCAGGCTGGATGTGTCCCTGACAGCATAATTTGTTCCCTATTTGGTCACTGTAAACATCACACAACAATCATTTCTCCCTAATGTTTTCTGTCTCTCTTAACAAAAGTGAGACACGCTTTCGGGGGAAAGCGAAACAAGACAAAGGCAACAAAACTAGTTTTTGTTGACAGTATTTAAGTGGGTCAATTTTTTTTACCATCCTTTTCATGCCTTGTTTTCGCCTTTAAAAGGTCGGTTTGGTTATAATTGCATGGAGTGCAGTAGTTTTAGGCACTCCAAATCTCCAAATTATTCTTTCCAAAACCTGTATCTATTTAATATATTTGCAAGCCTTTTTGCTGAAGTTTGAGTCTGCTTGTAGCTTTAGTCATCAACAAGATTTTAAACACTTGTTGCAATCATTCATACGCCTCCTATAAAATATTGTTCACTTTTTTGTCACTGCTATCTATAAACCTTATGGATTTCTTGTTTTTGACCTCATGCTAACTTATGACTCCATTTTAGTTATAGAGTTTGTGTTCAGATGTTCAGGCTTCCCATCACACTCCTCCTCCTCCTCCTGGTCAGTTGGCAGAGGTTGGCTCTCGCTCCACTGGCCCTTTAAGGAACTTGTGCCCTTCACATGTCCCACATGCACTCTTAGCCATATTTCTTTTTCAATAGACCATCTGTAAATGAAAAAAAAAAGATAATATATGGGTCACCTTCACAGGACGTGCCATGATTATTGACCAATTTCTCATCAAACATTGCATTTTATTGTTCTTTGATCAATACTTTGCATCATGCGTCAAATGCACAGTGCTTCAATCATGACTGTGCAGCATTTTAAGACTCTTGTAATCATAAGAAATAGATTTCATCTGAAATATGTGGCCTGAACTGGGATGTGCGCTCACACCCTTTGGCCATTTTATTAGGTACGTGACCTTTGTGTACCTAGTCACAAATATTTGTTCAGAGGTGGTCCTCTGGTGTTATTCGTGTACTGATTGAGAAGGGGGGTGAAATCTGTGCCACAAGTGAGCAGTTGTTTACTAATAAAATAGCCTATATGTATAGCCACAAGGTGTTCATAACTAGGACTGAATCGTTTGGTTTTTAACTAACCTAAATACGTGTAAGTACTGAAAAAAACTTATTCCCAAGCTTCACTCTTGCTTCATTGGAAACTTTCTCTCACATGCTATAGATTTTTAAGAACTTCTGCTGTAATCATAAACCTGTCCTGTGCTCATCTGAGTACTCTTATTCACAATCTGTTTATACTCGGATCACAGTAGAGTTTGCCGTCTTGTACACCTACACACCATTATCTGTTTTTTACACAAAAAAAGAAGAAGAAGAGCTTCACTCTGGTTCCACTCAAAGTTTCTTCCTCATCTCAGGGTCTTTTTGACTGCCACGATCACATCTGTTTTGCTGATTGGCAATCTACCTCTACATCTGGATTTATTTTATTCTGCAATGAAAATATATATTGTTCAAAACATAAAATTCACATTGATCCACTTTATTGTAAAATAAAATCTTTGATCTTAAGAGGAGACATTTAGATTAATTCCTGCTCTTACCATTCAAGCTACAATGCTTTTTGAAATCAGGTTTACATGTTCGCATGGTGTTAGCTCCATTTGAATAAGCACCTTCAATGATAAGCATCTGAAAGTGCTTTTTGTGAACCTTCTCTCCAAAGAACTGTATAGGACTGTAGTGTGAAGTGTGTCTGTCTAGGTGCTGTCAACCCCCCTCAAAAAAGTGTTTACACCTAACAGGTTCTCACTATAGGCAAGCAAAGTGCAGGTTTGATGATGAGAGGTTGAGAAGACTTTCATGGGCAACATAGAAGTCCCCATCCTCTGCCTGTTAGTGGCAGAATGCTTTTGAATCCTGGGCCACGGGGGCAGTCATGGGCCCCATAGGCAGGTGTGTAAATCCCTGAGAGCTGGCCAGTGTTTGGTCCAGCTGGTGGGGGCTGTGTTCAAGGCATGGCAATTTGGTGTGAGGAGCCTGTTCACAAACATGGGCCCACAGAATCACCACACTAAACCTCACACATAGGCAGGCCACAGGTGGGGAGGGAGGCTCTGTTTAATTTTCAGCCTAGCTGTGAGGCTGCCCGCCAGTGCCAGAGTAAATGACACAGAGGTATCACTGTAGAACTGTTTGGTATTGCTCTGTGGTACTGTGTTTGTGTATCACAAACAACACTCAGGAGCCAATAGGACCAAAGCCATGATGTCTCTAGATGTTAGAAGAACAAGAATGTGAAGCAAGGAGTGAAAAGTGGTGTAAATAGCCAGCTCAAAGAGAACTAAAAGAAATACTTAGGGAATAGCATGAGTATGGCACCTATCCCACTGAAAATATACGTTTGGAAACAGAGACATCCAAGCCCTTTAGGGTGGCCATTCCTCTGTGGAGCCACAGTATTGGCCCAACCCAAGGTCAGTAGGCCAGGCATTACAACAAGTGACCCAAGCTCAGCTATGGATAAATATATTCCCCAAGATCCTGCTCCAAACAACACTCCATCTTTAATCCCTGATGCTTGCAGTCAACTATATAAACTATTAACTGCACATCCAGTAAATCCCGCTGCAGAAAGGGCTGTAAAATTGCATCCCCCCAGCAAACAGCACAGTAAAGTGCCCTTGCTGTATGACATGATGGAGGCCAAAAATAGTCATTTCCCACTACAGCCTTTTCAAATTGAGTCTTATCCACTCTGGCAATACACCCCCCATACCTCCGCCCCAATTTCCCCACCTGTCCTTAAATTGTGCTTTCATCAGCAGTGGGTTATATTAGGTGGAAAGGGCTGACCCTTGAGATGGGATCTATGCAGGTTTAACAGGTCCTGTCCTCAGGTGAGTCAGCACGGCCAGCCGACTTCATTAGTCCAGTGATGAGCTACCACTTTGCCGCCATGTTTAACCTCTCACATTCAACGCTACCTTGTCATGGAAAAGGGAATGACCTGCTCTTGTTTGGTCTCATTTTGCTAGTGCTCTTCGACCCCTTGTATTGGTTATTCCCTTCAGAGTAATGTCAGGCACCATCACCTATCAGGGTAATCTACTTCGTTTAGACACAACTCCTCCATTGGTTGGCTGGTGTACTAGAAGATGCTTTCAGTTTGAAACACATACTGTACACGGACTTCTCTTTGCATTGAAGTCAAGTTTGTTTGTCAACCAAGTCCTGCATCATCATGCATTATGGGCTTTTTCAGTGCTGTTCACTTCTTCTTATATTCTCAGCAACCTTCGATCCTCTTTGCAGATCTCTCACCCACTACATGTCCAGCCAGCAGGGGTACTGAAATCACATTTTCTGCGCCTTCCATCAGTGACCTGAATATGTCTACACCCTCCACTAACAACTCTCAAGCAGTACACAGAGGGAGGGCAAAAAAGATAGAAGAAAAAGTGAATGACATACAGTATGAGTTCCTGCCATCTAAGAAGTGGGCAGGAGGTGGCAGTGTATTTGTGGTTTGAAGTGGGACAGTATTACAGAGGGGCACTAGAAGAAGGCAGGGAACCTTGTTTGCCCGCTTTAGAGATACCCTATTTCTTTCACCCAGTCCTCCCACTGTGTCCCTAATGCTCCCAGTTTGGCTCTCTGCTGGGGAATGTCCAAACTCCTGTAACTGGCTAAATCTGTGCTCATATTCTTCATGCAGTCTTCCTTCTTACCCACCACACATGATGTTCATGTATCTGTTGGCACTTTGTTGTTGTCATTCACAGCTAATGAATCATTCTACTGTATAATATTAGGTACGTTTCACATAAGTATAAAGAACAAGAAAATGGTCCAAGTTCAATTCCTTCAGTATAACATATCTACCAGTTGCAAAGCTTAAATATTAACACTTTTTTCAAGGTAAAGGATAGTTTCATTACCAAGTTTGTCTGTGTTAGTAACTATGTTACTAACAGAACTTCTTCACGCAACTTAAAAATGATTTGTCCTGATGCCAAGTTGCTAGCATTAATTTTTTTTCCTGGCATACATACAAGATCATACTTCCCAATATACTGTATATATATATATATACAGCCCTGCATCTCATCTTTTTAAAACTATTGGATTTTTTAAATGTTTTGATTAGTTGAAAGTGTACCCATATGGATAATGTGTGCTGTGAAATGTGTAGACTCATAACACTAATGATGTAGGAATGATTGCTTGATTATGTACACTTCTCGGTAGCATAGTTGACATTTTCCTTATTTAGACCCATTATTTCAGGGGTAGAACTGCCTGGCTGACCACCTCTAATTTTCCTGAACAGTTTGAACAAATAATTGAATTAAAATCATTAGGAATTTGTAAACCATAACAGTGTATGTACTGTAACATTAATGGTTATGATTAACATTAATGGTCAGTTAATGTACTCGATGACATTGAGCTGTTATAGATAAAATATTTCAGAAAATGAGAGGACACTTTAAACTGTTTGCCACAGAGAAGAATGATATAATTTGGTGCTGGTCACTGGTGACAATTTTTAAGGTAAGTGATATATAGGATGCACATGCATGACATGCTTACCCTTAATATTTAAAATATGTCAATACTTAGAATAAATATACTTATCTTCAACAGCCATGGAAATGCAGTTACTAAAGAGGCTGTAAATGCATTACAATGCGACAGGTTCAGGTTAATAAATATGGGGTTTGTCCTGTGTAGTTTGTCCCTTGTTTTCTTTAAAAAAAAAAAGAAAATACTGCTGCACATCTGCAGTTTGCCCAGGACCATGTGGAAAAGCCAATTCCCTAAAATAATCCAAAATAGAACTTATAAGTTTAAAATAAAAGTGAAAATCCATCTGTGCATTCCAACATAAGAACCTCATCCGAATTGTGAAGGATGGTGAGTTGGAGCTAATTAATCCAATTAAATATCATTGTCAGAAAACATTTGCTTTCAGTAACTGGTGTGACCCTACTGAAAAAGCAATATCTTTAACCAAGTTCTAAAAACTGGTCATCAGTCCTGCACAATAGATTAATTAACTTTCGGCCCATTTCTCTTTACAAGACTTCTTCAGCTCAGAAACATTGGTGGATCTTCTTGCATAAACTGGTCCTTCTACAACATGTTGATCTGGACATCAACTTTTGCATTTCGTTTGTTTTAATAATTTCTTTCTTTTTTTTTTTTTAGACCTACTTGTGTGCTTAGTCATTTTCTTGCTGCATGAATGACGTACCATCAAACTACAGTTGATGGACATATACACTATAGGTATATGTCTAGAATTTAGTAGAAGGTAGTAAAGCACCCCAAACCATAATATTGTACCCAGCATGCTTCATGATTGGGATGAGGTTCTTATGCAGTGACCAATTTTTCACTTTTCTTTTAAACCAAAAAGTTCTATTTTGGATTATTCTAGGCAATATGCTTCTGTCTTGTCCACATGGCAGATGTGCAGCAGTATTCTTTTTGAAGCGTAGTGGCTTCCATCCTGCTTTGCTGCCATGCACATCATACTTGTTCACTGTTTGCAAGAGTTGCCGGTAGGTACAATCTTTTTTTTTTTTGTCTTCCTGTAATATTATTCAAAAGATCAAGGCATGGCACACTTTGATAAAGCAGACCCAAGTTTATGTTCTTGACTTAAAAGAGAGCCTGTTAAACCAATGACTGGTTGCTGTCTTTTGGATTGAGACTTCAAATACTCCATAATATTAATTTATTATTAATTTATTAATATACTCCTTCAAGTTCTTTTGCCGAAAAAGATTTTTAATGTTAGATGCTTTAACTCAATAAACTAATGTTTAAACCATGATGCTTTGTGGTGTTGATTACATTTCGGGGTTAAATTTATGCAGAAATACATACAATTGCAAAGGATTCACAAACTTTAGCGATTCTGTGCATACATTTGTAAAGAGAGGGGACTAGTCTTTCAGATTGACAAATACAGAATGCATCTGTGCATAACAATACTGTATACTACATGAACAAAGTACCAGCCCAATTTTGACAGATGGATAATGGATGAAAAAAAAATCATAAAATCATACTGTAAGTAACAGACTGATTATTACCTCATTTCTGCAGTGCCACCCCACCATCTCATCCATATGTGTCTATTTCAAAATCATCATCATTACCACTGGGTTGTTTCCCTTTGCTGTTATAATGGCATCACTCTTCTGGGAATACTTTCCACTAGATTTTGGAATATGGCAGTGGGGATTTGTGCTCATTCAATCATAAGAGCATTAGTGAGGTGGGGCACTGATGTCAAGTGAGAAGGCCTGGTCCGCATCTGGCATTCCAGATCATCCCAGAGGTATTTACTGGGGTTGAGGTCAGGGCTTGGGCCACTGAAGTTCTTTAACATCAACCTTGGAAAACCATATCTTTATAAACATTACTTTGTAAAAAGGGGAATTATCTTTCAGGAACAGGTGTTGGTCTGTTAGTTTGAGTGAAGGGAAATCCTAATGCTACAGCATACAAAGACTTAGAAAATTGTGTGGTAAAAGTTTGGGCAAAGAACTACATAAGGATGTGCCTGTCAGGTGTCCACATACTTTTGGCAACATAGTGTAGAGTATTGGTGAGAGACTTTGCTTCTTATAATAATGTTCTTATAGTATTTTTGCTTGTTATACATGCATTTTTTTTTTCAAATATTGACTTGATTTAATTTTTCATTAAATTTTTTGTATCAACACATTCGTTGCTGATAAACTAAAGATGCTGAAAACAGAGATTAGTCTATTTAGCCTGTGCTGGAATATTTCCTTAACTCATGGTGTCATGTTCAATGGAACATACAAAACTAAATGTTATCATAATTGTCTTTATCTTTATTACCAATTTACCAATGACCATCTTTCCAGCTTATCTTTTTAAGTTATATTATTCATAGTTAAATCTTGAGTGTTGTGTTCAAACCGTACATAGATGATCTTATGAAAATCTGTGCAAATATGAACAAGCAAGGACAATGTCTTTGGATTTCATTCAATGAAATGGTAGGAAAAATAATCCTAACCCTTTAACCTTTTGAAACTTCTAACACAACTTCAATATTTTGAATAGTTGTAAATGTGATGGTGGAAGACCTTGAGAAAAGATTAATATGTTTTATACCTTAATATTTGCGTTGACTTCTTATATACACAAAGATGTTTAAAGTTTTATCTTCACTGTGTTGCTGTTGCTTTAAATGTTGTGAGCCACTATTTCATTGCTTACCTGAACTGAACCCACGACTGCCCGAAGCAGGTTACCTTTGGAGGATGTGTTGCTATAGCAATACAACTTGCTTGAAGGTCTGTCACCACAGTGACATTGATAAGTCCCAAGGTTAGCTCTTAAAGAAATAAATCCCACATCATAGCATACCCTCAGGTGCAGTTCTAAGTTTACTAACAATGAGTCTGACAAACATCCATCTAGCCTCCAAAAGCTGCCCTGCTCCATTCAGTGCCTTTGAGATGCATAAGAACAAAAAGTGTCACTTTCCGTCATTGGGCTTATAAGTTTTGCAAGGTTTGCATGAGCTGCATGACATCGCGGTGAATGGACAGACCTAGCAATCATAGCAGAAATCAGAGGTATTTTGGAGATGGTTATTATGGGAAAAGATGTTGTATATGGGAGGCTGTGTTCTCATTGCATTGAGGCCAGCCCTGAGGGACCCACTGAACAGCTCGCCTATGTGCGACTCCTGGTATATGGCAGGCTATGAATTACATTACATCTTCAAAATAGGCCCCAGAGCTGAAGTAGCACTACATCTTCAATTTCAAGACACTGGGAGAAAAAGAGTGCTGTGAAAAAGCGAGGTAGAGAGAGAGTGTGAGCGAGAGAGAGAGAGAGAGAGAGAAGGCCGAGAGGAAAAAGAAAGCAGATTCAATCTTCAAGCACCTTACAAATGTTTGCGTCAGTTTTCTTGTTTAAAGGAGAAGCCACTGAGAGGAGACGGCAAGAGGAGAAGTAATGTCCACGTCTAGTTTCTCCCTTTCTCCCTTTTCTCCCCCCAAACTGTAGTGAAAAGATTAAATTGTTTACGAGCTCGGAGGCTGGCTGGCTAGAGAGGATGAGCCGAGAGCGACAGAGATAGACATTCTAATTCGTAGCTGTACTTAGCGCCCCGGTCCCTCTGTGCAACCACTAATTCTTTTATCTGGCTTCAACACTCCGGGCTGCAGCCACATTCAGAATAAGAAAAACTAAGTGAAAGAGGCAAAAATGACTGTTTTATACGCTATACAACTGATAAAAAAATCTCTACTTGAATACTTAATTCCTCCCCCACCTTCTTTTTTTTCTTTTTCTTTTTTTTTCGCTTTGCCTCCTTTCTTTTTCTCCTTCCCTCATCTCACAAAGAGGACGAGTGACTGTAGTGTTTAACCCTTTATCTAGACTGAGCAGAAAGACATTTGCTGCATCTTTCCCCTCAGATTTCTCTCTTGGTGTGGTGTGTCTGTGCACATGCAGGCATGCATCTTGTGTGTGTGTGTGCGCGCGCGTGTGTGCATGTGTGTGATAGGAATATAGACTTGGGGTTAGGAATAGTGATGTGGTTTGCTTGCTGGTTGTGGTTATGGTGTTGGTGACGGTGAGGGGATTGAGGAACGCGGTTAGGTGGTGGTGGTGGTGGTGGGGAGGAGAGCTGGAGTCTGGGAAGGGGTTCGAAAATACAGCATGGAGAAGAATTACTGTTATCTACGAGGCAGAAGAGGAAGCGGCGAGATAAGAAACTGCAGCAGCTGGGACAGAATCAGGCGTGCAAGAAGTCATGTTTCGAGGGGGCCTCCGTTGTAAATTCACCTCGTATTCAGAGCGAACCGTCTTTGCTTGTCTGTCACTTGGGTGCTCAGGAGTCTTTTTTTTTTTCTCACACCCCCTTTTGCTCTCCCCATCCCTTTTTTTCCTGAGGTCTGCTCCCCCGATAGAGGTATTGTGTGGACTCCACTGTATAGAAAGCTCATCAGCGCTGGTTGCCTTTTGGGTGTTATCGGCTGGTAAGGTAACTGCGCGCTTATAGACTGCACGCAGATAATAGTGGCAGAATAAAGAAGATAAAGGGGGAGCTCTTCTCATTAACGGCTATCTCAGCCACTGCAGACATTGCCAGTATTGAGTGCTTAGTATGCTGAGCATAAATTAAAAAACGGATGAGGAATAAAAAAGGGGAGGAGGACTGAAATGAGTGAAGGAAGGAGGGGAGGCCATCGTGGAAGGCGAGAGCGGGAGGGACCTCAGGCATGGACGCTTTGAGTGATTTATGCAAACTATAAAAAAAAAAAAAAATTCTTACCAGTTTACCTTCTAGGGACTTCAGAGCCTTTTCAGAAGATGTGACACAATGGCCATTTTCTGCACACAGCCTTCTTATGCTCCTCTCCAGGATAGACTCTGGTACGCAAAGAAAACCTTACAAGCCTTATTATGCATATTTCTGTTTGGTTGGGTGGTTAAGTAAGCGATGATGGTGTGCTGTTATCTGCATATCCCAGAGGAAGAAGCGATGAGAATTATTACAGGCACAATACTGCCCCCACTGTCTGCATCACATAGGGCTTCAAGTCCATGGGAATAACACTTTCGCATTAATATTAGTATGATGTCTACTTTGACTGTAGTTTTGAAATGCCAGAGAACTACTGTACAACTATTTTCCCTGGGTTGTCACCAGTTAACTCTTCCTACTGTCTTTGCATCAGTACAATGCACAAGTCACACACAATTTCCTGCTGGCAGCTTAGAGCCTTTTTCTGAAGTGTGTTCAGCTGATATACTTTATTTACACTCACACATTGTGAAAAAAATGGAAAACGCTAAAGAAAACAATGGATCATTTTCCAACTGACCTATGACAGTAGGAACGTCCTCCCTTGTGCAAGTGTATTTTGTATGTGTGTGTTTTGTTCGGCTCTACAGATGACCATTAAGCTGTAAATAAAGCCCCCTCCTTTTTCTTTCTCTCTCTCTTATTTTCTCTCTCTCTCTCTCTCTCTCTCTCTCCCAACCTGCCAGTGTGGAGACACAATCCCAGCCTGCTCAGGCAGACATGTTCCTGATAAACCGCTGCTCTCTTGCAAGCTTTACAATGGAGCTCGGATTCATTTGCATGACACAATTGGCTTGCCGTGCTGATGTGTTGCGGCTAGACAAGTGTAGCATTACAGGGAACAAGTTACCATGGGGAAGGTTAATATAGACAATAAGGGAAGCAGATAATGTGAATTGGGTCCCTGTTTTTCAAACCTCTTATCTGGGAGGCGAGAAAAATCGGCCTGCTTTGAATACGGGCAGCCATTTTAAAGGGCCAGGACAGACAGGGGTGCCAAGCTGTGACAAGCTTTTACTGTTATAATTCATTCACTCCAGTTTAGATATGCAGTGTTATCTCATGAAATAAGTATTTTTGCAATGTTCTCTGCAAAACTGCACTGAACTTTTAAATGTAGATAAATCTCTTTATGTTTGTAGTGCTATATCTGTTTTACTGTATATTGCAAGATTTAAATAAAATATAATTAAGGTGTTTCAGTATAAGAGCTCCATAATGTTCATCAGATTAGTAGCGTAAAACATGACATTTAGGCAATATT
This sequence comes from Clarias laeviceps, assembly GCA_030014305.1. Classification (NCBI taxonomy): domain Eukaryota; kingdom Metazoa; phylum Chordata; class Actinopteri; order Siluriformes; family Clariidae; genus Clarias; species Clarias laeviceps. Next base: position 10,110,092 of record JAQMYJ010000003.1, on the reverse strand, counting down.
ATGGGATGCCTTCTAAAAGTAAGAACAGTACTCATTCTGGTGTTTTTATAGTGTTTTATTGCATTTAACTTAGATAGTCCTTTTAACAATGTACAGTATACAGCTTTTTCAGCAATTTCAGCAAATGAGCATGCCGCAGATTTGTTAGATTATTAACCATTTCATTACCCCAATTAGAAACTATAAAGCCCAATGGTACTGTACTGTACAGGGTTGTGGGAAGACCGCAGCCTATCAACAGAAGACTTCTGTCATGAGACAGGGTACACCTTGGCCAGGGTCCCAATCCAACGGCCAATTTACAACCAATTTGGGAACACCAATTAGCCTACTCTGCATGTGTTTGGACTGTGGAAGGAAACTACGCTTGTTTGTGTACGGACTCAAACAGTAATTACGTCACTTCCTCTTCTAAGCACGAGTGCGTATGTACAGTATGTCCCGCCATCCATGCTCGGGAATGCATGAATCGTTCCCGAGACCACCTCTGCAATCGGTTGAGGGACTGGTTCCCGAGCTCGGAATGATTGCATGCTCACAGACAAAAATCAACTGCTCCTGTGCTCGGAAACGGTTCCCGGACTCCAGTGAGAAAACGCGCTATAGTACCCCAGAGGAAACCCACCAAGCCTGGGGAGAACATGTAAACTTCACAGACCTGACAATCAAACCTTTGACCCTGGAGTTGTGAGGCCAGAGTGCTGGTTTTAGCATATGGCTTATTATGTTTCATCAACTCTTGGCTGATGGTTTGTGCTGCATGCTCTGGTTCTCATCAAGCACTTTTGTGGTGTTCAGACCACTGTATTATAAAATTAGTTTCTCGTGTGCTGTTTGTCAATGTAAAGAGAAAAAAGTTGGAAGCCTTTTGCTTTTAGCACATGCTCCTATCCACTCAGCAGGTAAAGGCTCAATTACCATCCTTCAGCAGACCCCTAACAAGGCGACAAAAGGCCCTAATTTTTAATTGAATATTTAGGCTGCTGAGGAGCAGGGCAGAGGAGGGAGAGGCCGGCAGTCCGGGCCGAGCCTCCCACCGTGGCTTCCAGATGGGCTGGCCTGCCAAGGAGGTTGTTAAGAGCCAGGATTGAGTACCTTATGTGGTGAATTAAGTTTAAACCCTGGGGTGTCTGGGTTCTACAGAGAGAGAAACAGAGAGAGAGAGAGAGAGAACTCTAAATCTAGGCAGCTATGCTCCCTTGTCAAGTGCCCCCAACACACCCCCCATCATCGTGACATTTAAGCCATTCATTAATTAGAGGGCTGTGTGATGAGTTTTCTCTGTTGCTCACGAAAATAAATAAATAAATAAATAATGGGACATCACCCCCCAATCTTGGCTCATTTGAGGAAGCAGTCATTAGATTTTTTTTTAATGGCATATTACGGTGCTGTGGCATTACATGGCATCATGAGTTATCAAAAATGGAAATGTGCTCTGGGCGATTTTTCCATCTCTTTATTCCTTTCTGCCTTTCCATTTATATTTCCATCAGATTTCACATGTTAGCCTTTTAGAGCCAGTGAAATGAGCAGGAATCTAAAAGTGACCAGATTATGTGTTTTCAAAGAACATGTTGCATTTTTACATACTGTATGCATTGACACACATCGACCTCGACTCTCACTGTTCACAATCATATTTAATGGAACTGACATGAAAACTCCATACACTCAGATTTTATGAATGTTCAGACAATACTTCTTTGTGTGTTTGTGTAAACACGTGTAGACTTTTTGCTCTAGTGTGTGGGTCAGCCTATTTTATTTGTGGGTGTGTGTTTGTGAAGGAATGGATGACCGAAAAAAGGGATACATTTCCTCTTGGGGATGACACCCCATTTGTTTTCATTTTGCAGATGGCCGTCTATGCCAGATTACATGGCTTGCCTCCCTACAGGCCCACGCTCTCGCCCGTCTGCACTCCGCCTCTCTTAATGCACCTCCCATTATTCCCTAATGGATCAGGGACAAAAACAATGACCTACTAAAGACCAAACAGAGAATTCACCTGTGATTTATCTATTTACTATCCTGCTCCCTGCCATAGTCAGGGGCACAAATCATCTGTTTTCTTCCCATCACCCCACTGTCTTTCTTGCACTAGAGAAACTGTTTGAGAAACATCTCACAGAACACAAACGGTTTTGGTAAAGAAATTTTGAATATTTTTAATGTTATACTTATCATATGTAACCTGTCCAAAAATGACAACATTGCAATTGTATATATTTTTTCTATATAATTATAATAATAATAATAATAATTATTATTATTATTAATAATAATAATAATAATAATAACAGCTGTCATTTCCTTGTAAAGCATGGCCACATGGCTTAAAAAAAAAATATATAAACAGGACTGAGGTTTAGCTGCTCATTCTTCATCTGGTTGGTATAAAATCAAGTCTGATAAATAGAGCTTTTACCATAATCCAAACACCAGTTTAACAAGTTTTATAGGCTTGTTAAAGGAGCAAATTGATTGCAGGATTTTGTGAGCTGCTCATAAAATCTAGACTTTTTCTAGCCAAATCACAAAAAACATTATCAAAATAACAAAAGATCAAATGCAGAATTAAAAAAAACACTAATTAGGTAATTGACATATTTTTGTGGGGGTGGAATTTCTATCTCTTCGTGATGAATTTGATTACTTTTCTTTGAACTTTACATTTTATTTTTTAAATTCTATTTTTAGGTGTCATTTGTGGTCTCCTACGCAGCACACAGCAGATGTTACACAACAGAAGGGTCTTTAAATGTCTTCTGCAATTGTTACATACAGTCATAAAAAAAAAAACAGTTCCTCTATCAAGAGTAAACCAATTTAATTAGGAAAAAAAACACCTAGAACTTACATGAAGGGAGTAAAATACCTGGAGTGTTCCAACACTGCTAGTAAATAGATCCTTGAAACAAGCTTAAGGGAAGCCACCCCCACTACTTGACCAACAAATAACTTAAACTCTATTTTTAATTTTACACACAACCAAATGCATTATTTAGCCCACATTATTTGATGTTTTCTTTTCCTGATGTGTTTTGCTTCAGCCAATGTGGCACTGGCAGAGATTGCCTTGTTAAAGATTAATAAGACTGCCGTGTGATCATTTTAAGGTTAGGAGTGGTGGAGATTTGGTCTGGTAACATGCAGTGTGTGTGTGTGTGTGTGTGTGTGTGTGTGTGTAGTCTGACTTATGCCCTGGTATTGATCGCTCTGGCCATGCAGGTGTCTGCCCTGAATGCTGTTGTGCACTGAGGCGTACAGAGAGGGAGAAAGTGAAGGAGAGAGAGAGAGAGAGAGGGCCATGGCTGGTGAGACTGACGCTGACATCCTGCTGCAATCCGGTCCTGTCAGCAGAAACAAGTGGAAACGCAGAACCTCAGCATCCTCAGGTATGTGTGTGCATGCGTATGTGCGTGTGTGTTTGTTTATATATGATGCTGCAATAAGAAATCAAAAAAACATTATACATAATTTTATTCTGTGAAGATTCAATTATTCATATTAACCTCGATAAACTATACTTGCACCTACAACGCATACACTCTTGCTGATTAGATAATAAATAAAGCATGATGGGATATGAAAATAAACGGAAATAGAGGGTATAGGAAAATAATTATTGCCATACGGATGTGATGTAGCTTGACATGTAGAGGAGTTACTCTTAAAACTCTGAGGTTTTTCCGGATTATTATTATATTTTTCAATAGAACCATTTCCAAGAGCAAGTGTTTTATTTCACTTATAACACAACCTTCTGCCAATGCTAACATTTTCACATTGTAGTTTTTACACATTTGTGGTTACTTAATATTGGAGAACATCCACTAAGCAAATTACACACAATGTATATAAACACGTATACATGATCACTCACACCGATACTAACGTTAATTATCAATTATACACCAGTAAACTGGTGACAGGATAATAGCTACCAAAGTCTCATCTATATCTGTGGAGGACTAAGACTAGTCCGTCTGGTCCGATACTACAGAAAGACAATGTACTGTACCACAAAAAAGTTGAAAAAAGTCAGTGCTGGTCATTAAAGAAAGGTATCAGAACACTCAGTGCATCACAGCTTGCTGTTTATGACACATAACAGACAAAGAGTTCAAGGTTGTTTATCCACCCTCCAAATTCCCCAGATCTTGATTTGATCGAGCATCCGTGGAACGCACCAGAAAAGCAACTTCGATCCACAGAGACCCCAGGCCACAATCAACAGCAACCAAAAGATCTGCTACTAACATCCAAGTGACTGACAACACAGCATAATCTTAGAGGACTTCCTCAGCAGTACAAGGGAAACCCACACAATATTGGTCTTAATATTTTGGGTTTAATGTTATGGCTGATTGGAGTGTACAGTATTTTGGGCCTGTTTTTTTCCAGCTCCAGTTTTTTCTCTTTTTTGAAGGTCATACAAAATGCAATTTCTCACTATACTGAGAAAGATATACTGTGTGAGTTTTGATTGCAAAACACTCACACATACACACACACACACACACACACACACACACTAACGGAAACACTGCCCTGTCAGGAAAATTCTTTAGCAAGGAACCTCTCTAATGACACTTGCATGCGCACACACACTAACAGAATCACTGCTTTCTGACAGAGAGAGACTTTACGCTTCACGCGCGCACACACACATGTGGTCACAATGTAATAATAAACAGTACACACACACATGGATGTTGCAATGAGACTGAGCATGGGAGATGATTGCCCATAATCCTGTAGCGTGAGAGAGAGAAGAACCATTGGCTCAATTGTGATCATGTGATGCTCGGCAGACAAAGCGCATGCATACTACTCGTATGTCAAGACCTCGCTCGTTTATTAAGTAAAAATGTATGTAAAAATTTTGCTTGTCCTGCAAAACGCTCACATACCAAGTTACTCATAATCCATGGTTCCATTGTATTTACTGTAAGGGTTTCCAGACAGTTCAAACAAAATAGAAATCTTTCTCTCCCAGGTACTATAGTTACTGTACACTTAATTTCAAACAAGTGTGCTTACATCCCTACATAAAGCAATGTCAAAACTGTCAAGATTGGCTTATGTGGTTAAAACAAACCAAGGCATACACTAGATGTACCCGCAATTTTGTTCGCATGGAATTTAATTACACACTCATAAGCGCATTTTAAAAAAGTACAACGCCATCTATTGAATTTTGAAATTAATTAAAATCTTTACTTGTTACCATGAAGTGTGAGGAAAGAACATGTGAGATTGTGCTTATTAACTAGATTTCAATTGCACGCTTATAAGCATATTAAAAATTTTTGAATTTTGAGATAGATTTTTTCGATATAAGAGTGTTTTGCATTTAACATTCAAAGTAGCATATCTACTCTTTCCCAGATTGTGATGAAACAAAGCCTGTATGTTACCTCAAGTTTGACGAAATACAGCTGTGAATTTATGAAAAGTTAAAATTTTAAAATCTTTTTTAAATTTGTTCAGTAGTATTTATGTGATGCGTGCACAAACAAACAGACAGACAAAAAAAATCCAAAAACCATCTTGATGTGTTCATTGTTTCACAAATAGTTTCATAT
>JAQMYJ010000003.1:10077836-10104398 GCA_030014305.1 Clarias laeviceps | reverse complement strand
ATATATATATATATATATATATAATGTTACATTACATATGCATGTATAATTTGGAAAGAGTATACACTACGCTAACTCCAGATATTATCACACCAATGTATTTTTTTTTGTAGTTAAAGTTTAAACCGTACTTCCTTAACTATATAAAACAGTATAGGTTTCCAACAGAAATACGGAGTAAAAAAAATTTTTAAGACCAATTTGTAGGCAAGGGAACCAAAAATAAGTGACCGTTTTTATAGAACATAATCAAAACCGCAAACAAAATAATTTTAATTTGTTCCATAGTAAAATGTTTTTTGCTTGAATTTTTAATAACATTATTTTTCATCAACAAATTGAAGCCTGAACATAAACATTTCCTCAATTTCTGTCCAGATTTCATCACTTCCTGCATGTCTTGTTATAGAAAGATAAGGTGATAAATATAAACATTAAATACTGCATATGGTGGTAAATATATAGATTTTTTTTGAAAATGAGATGACAGAAAAATCAGTTTAGAATGTATTTTTCCAATGACTTTGCAAGCAACATATCACCGTACAAAGTAGAAGGATCTGCTTCAAATGTTAAACATGTTGGTGGTTAAATGCAACATTTGGTTTTATTTATACATTATGAATAGTGTTAGTAATCATATTTGAATGATGTTATACAGTAAACCACTTTTTAAATTCCCAATTAAGCACGGAGAGTCGCATGCAGGAGCAGAAACTTCAAAATATGCTTTCTATTCAGAACAAATCAAAATAATACTTTTTAATCAACAGTTCTTTAGATTAATTACCCCTTTTTATTGCTCTGTGTAATATTAAGAAGTTCCCTATGAGATCTCCAGGTGATCTCTGCTGTTCTCAGATGATGCTCATGTTCACTTTGACCCTTTCCCCATCCCATCAGAGTGGAGTCAGGTCTCCACAACACAGTGCTTATATCTTACCTTGATCTCATAACGGCTCCCTGAGGAGGCATTGTGGTCCTGACTGGTATCGACACCCCACGACCATTGAGAAGTGTCCAGCTTTATGGAATATACATGATGACCTCATCTTGTCTAGTGCTAACCTGCTCTTCTTGCTTTATTGTTGTCAACAGTGATTCATTTAAAACCCCATTCCCAAATGTGCGATTAATACGATTACCGTACAATTCTTCTTTCGGGGGTTATACCCTCAACACCAGTTATTGACTGTGAAACTGTCAGTTAATACAATGCCTTGTGTCCTAAGGACAGGATCTTTCTCGGTTCTGAGTTGGTGATGCACCTTAAGATTTATGCCATGTCCTCATTTTCTTGTGTTTTTATATGTATGTTGTAAATGTTTTACAGCCAAGGCCCCTTCCAATATCACCGCAGGACATATTTGTGACAAAACTTAGTCGAATGCATTCTTTTCTTCTGAGAAGCAGTAAACTTTACATATGGTCTTATTACATCAAAGATACAATATATACAAAAGAAAGAAAAACTGTGCATACATTGAGCACACGAACTCAACCTTGTCTCAGGCTCTCTTGTCATTGTAGTTAACCTTAGAGGGCTGGAGCCATTTTATCTCAAATTTATCAGAGTGGAATTGGTCCCAGGTCATTGTCAGGCAGCCATAACCCTTTTGTGCTGGCTCTATTGTGGCTGGAGATAAAGTGTTGAAAGGCAGACATAGCGTGGCTGGCAGCCGCCTCCCCTCTCCAGGCCATAATGTGCTCGAAGATGAGGTGGCCGTGCATTTCTCTCAAGTGTGCAATGCGGGAATGTCGTTTGAAAAACACTCAGTGAAGACTGGTTCCATCATTGCGCTCCGGGATAAAAGGCGTCATTTCAGAGGTTTTCATTGCCCATTTAACTATCCTTGTTCCTTCTTCCTAATATTGCCTGTAAATTACCATTTCAAATCGACGGCCGATTGCTGTGCAGGGCAGACTGTGCTGGAGGCAGACGCCCCCCAGGCTGCGTGCTGTTTTACACATCCCAGCCACGTTCCCTTGCAAATTTCCCTGATTAGATTTGTAAATAATAATACAAAAAAAAAACTATATATAACATGGAAAAATTAATCCGTTTTATATTTCTTGGTTACATTTTTTTTCATGCCGCATATTTGAAAGATTTAGAATGTATTTGTGCCTGCTGCTTTCAACCATTATATGCTTCACTTCATACATCTTTTTGTGCTGCTATAAAACAGGCATTGACTGCCCGTGTAAATTGTGTTCCCCACAATAAATTATATGCATACTTGCAACACAAAAAAAGCATGACTGCTGTGTCCCATCCCTCCCTTCCGTGAGTATTGGGATACTAATAACTGGACAAGACACACGGGTTCTACTTCTATGTTTTTCCATCTCAGCATGATTTTTGGTGGAAGTTTGATTTTTTTACATTTTTTTTAAAGTATTGCAGCCCAAACCAGTACAGCCTCTCTTCCTTCATCCCAAACTTCTATTTCTGTCAAGTTCTTGCTGCAGTGAGTTTCTTGAAAATGCCAGTGACCTACACATACCCATGGTTCAGTGGCTAATTTCTAGAGCAGTAGTACTCTCTTTATGTGTTCAAGGCTTCTTGCATCCACTGTGTGTGAGGACTAGTTGTGAAATCTAATTTACACTCTATAGACTTAGGGGCCATGTAAGAGTAAGTTGGTGCTCATAAATGCATTAATCACAGCTGCCAGGAGAGTTCATACAGTTAGTGATGAGCCTGTATGTATTTACTGTTTCTGCCCATATCTGACTGTCTGTATGGTTATTGTGAGGAAATAAAAAGCCTGATTTATTTTGTTTATACATGATCTTAATGTGATACTTAAAGGTATAGAGAAGATGTTTTTGGGGTAGCTAGACTGACCCTTCATAAGACATTCATAAGCACTGCATAAGTACTGTACAAGTACAGTACGTCTTTGAAGACGTTTAATAGGCTTATGTCAAAAGTTTAGAATTTGTATCTAGCATATTTTTTCTTGAGCCTCAACATTCTGGGTAAATTTGTGAACCATTGGTATGTTATTATGGATAAATTATACAAACTTGTTAAGGAGCATTAACTGAATTCTCATGCAATTAATCTTACATGTGGACTCCTAAACAGTTAAAACATTGAAAATAAATTACCACTTCAGTTTGAGAGAAGGGAAATCATTAATTCATCTGATACACAACACCTCAAATTTAAATGAAATTAAAATGTTATTAATTTATTAAATTTATTTAATTTACAAAATATATAACCACCTTGTTAGCTTAGGAGGATTGAAAAGGTACAATGTCAAACGTACTTTTATTCAAAGATCTCACTCAAAGATCAAAGAAACAACAGCCTTCAAAAGTCAACCTATGGTAATAATTAAGAGTGCATCTCATTTCCCTTAAAAATACATGGACATCCACACAATAAATAAATAAATAAGTAAGTAAATAAATAAATCTGCACTGTCATTTTCCAAATCTAATATTAAAAAACTTCTATTGTGATATATAATATCTTTACAAAATGCTCATGAATTTTAGCCTCGATGTTTAAGTGCTCTTCAATAACGTGTTAGAATTGTTTTAAATGTAAAACAAAAAATTAAAAGATGTCTGCAAGTTAGGTATTATACTACAGTCATTAGCTTTTTTATGACCTCAATCATACATTAGAAATAATTAGCTCTGCGCACAATAAATACATTTGTGTTGGAAGCATGATAATAATAAGCACTGAAGAATTCCAACATGTTTTCCATTTGATTTTTTTTAATTCTCCACTTGTTTTTCAGAGAATTGACATTTTCTTCTAATATACTTCCATTTTCTTAACCCCAATTACTTGAAAACATTGAGTAAGGAACTAAAAAAAAAAACTGTCTGTTTTTTTATTCCTCTTCCAGTTATGATCAAATTTTACAAAAGCGAAGAGAAAATTGAATGTATTCCTGTCAAAACGTGATAAAAATTACAGCTACAGTATGTTGGCTTCACTAAAAATCAAATATTTATATCTTATTTTACATTTCCGTACTTATGTACTTATGTACTGTATGTATTCTGACGTATTTAAATATCATGTTATAATGAATTCTAACTTATTTTAAATTAATGCTCATTTCACTCATAAGCCTCCTCGGTACTCAGATGCTTGGGAAAAAAATATTGCCAGTGCGAGTTCCTACAGCTGTGTTTGCCGTAGAAGTTTGATTTTGGCTGCACAGAGCCGTGCACTGCTGAAGCTTCATATCTCCTAACCCACAAGGACCAGGACAGAGGTTAAAGTTCATCTACCCAGCCAGGCCAAGCCTACCTCTGCTCTCTCACCCATGCCTCCTTACCAAAGCACCGGCTTGGAAAAGCCAATAAAATTGCAAATTTCTTCATATTTTCACAATATCCTAAATAAACAGGAGCCAGGCACACATTCTCTCTCCCGGCATCAAATATTAATCTCGATGTAGCTGGAGGAACGTGCGGCAGCGCCAGCCGTTCCCTGGGTAAACAGTGGTGAGATTGCTATTCACCGACTTTCATCCGCCGTGCCGGAGAGCATGACAAATTCTCCTCCTAATTACAAGAAGCTCTGTGTGCTCTCCAGCACTGGAAATCAAGCCCACATTCACTCTGCTCCAGTTTAGGATTAGACCCTCAGACTTGCCACATGATGGGCCCTAGCCAAGGTTGTGCATATGCAAAGTGTGTGTGGTGTGTGTGTGTGTGTGTGTATACGTGCGCGTGTGTGCGTGTGGGTCTGCGATTCTGATGTGATGATGTGTAAATATTGCCACCATTTAGTAAGATAGGTATATTAGAAAATGCTTTATATAAAATAATAATACAATGCATAAAGTGTTGTAAATGATTTCCTTGTTAAATTTTGCAATGGGAACTGAGGAGTAGAAAGGTGTTGTCTTAAATGGATGGACTGGAACACCTGTTGTATAGGGCAAAAGATCAAGCAGTCAGAACAGAAGTTCAACTTACCCCCCCCCCCCCAACCCCCTTTTCCTCCCTCTCACTGTCACTCTGGGATAGCAAACTGCATTTTATAGCTGATTGTTTGTTTTCCTGTATCAAAATGACAGGTTTACACTGTTCTGGTTAAAAGAAAGTGGAAAGACTTTCCCAGTTCCTATAGTTTGAAAAAAAAAGAGAGGGAGAGAACAAACTGAGATGTGACTTCTTTAGCCACAAGGGGCAGCAGAGTACATGACATGAAGAAGTTATCTGTCCAGTTACAGCAATCAAACAAACAAACAAACATGTTTTGTTGTTTGATAAACTTTCAACACTCAAATAATTCAATAGACTGTAATCTGTCAGATAACCCATCAGTTATCATATCAACTACTTCTTAAAAAGGGCGGAACTTCATGCGTAGCCAGGACTTTGGCTTTATCTATTTATTTATTTATTTGTTTGTTTGTTTGTTTTTGAATTTATTCCGGATGCTCTGGTTTCCTCCTACAGTCCAAAGTGTTTGTGTGTATGTGTGCCCTGAGATGGATTGGGCCCCCCTGTCCACGGCCTTGTGCCCCAAGTCTCCTGGGATAGGCTCCAGGCCCCACGCAACAGAATAAAGTGGTATAGATGTGTTTTTGTGTGTTTGTTAGTAAACAGTGGTAGAAATCACTTAAATTCTGTAGTCTTTATAATTGAGTTCCTGTAGTTACTAGCTGGCTTGACTGATCATTTAAGTTGAGTTGAATTGGTTTAATCCAAACTTCAATAGTAAAAAGAAAAAAAAAAAACACACTACAAATAATGTCAGCTATTCACTTTCACTTTATTTAAATGGTGTAGATTATGTTTTTTTGATGTCTAGTAGATCATCTCAATGCGGCATGGTGGCGTAGTGGTTAACATTGTTTTCTTGCACCTCCAGGGTCGAGGGTTCAAATCCTCCCGCGGGGTCTGTGTGCGTAGAGTTCTGCCCGTGCTTGGTGGGTTTTCATCCAGGTACTCTAGTTCCCTCCCACAGTCCAAAGAAATGTGGAGTAGGTTAATTAGCATTCCCAAATTCCCCATAGTGCGTGTGTGTGTGTGTGTGTGTGTGTGTGTGTGCTTGTGCACTGCAATTGATTGCTGTCCAGGGTGTATCCTGCCTAATGCCCTGCGTCCCCTGGCCCCTATACAGGATAAGCGGTATAGAGTGAGTAGGTCATCTGTTGACTATAACATTGTCTGTAGTGCTAGCAAAGTTTAAATTCGGTTCGTAAGGGTTCCAATGATAATAATGTGTCACATTGTAAAAAAACCAAAAAAAAAACATTACGTATTGTCTTGTTGCAAAGTATCACCAAAGTTACTATTTTGCATTACTGTGAAATGGTTAGATAATAATAATAAAAAAAAAAATACAAAAGCATTAAAACCAAACTACACAGCTATTTCAGTGCTAATTGAAAGTCATCAATGTTTTATATCATATAATTGTCTAAACAAAAACTACTGGAAGGCTGCAAACAACTTTGCTTGAAATGCCGCTCTGGACCACGTACCGTAGTTATACAGTATAACTGGTCCACTTGTTCAATATTATTTTTAACACTGTGAATTGGCAATAAGGCTCCCAGTGATACACAGTCAAATCAAGTTCAACCGGTGAGCCACCACTTTCTGGTGTATTGTCAAGCAGGTCAAATGTCCAGCATTGGTCCTTAAGGTTCAGTTACGTACCTCAGTAATTCTGCTTTATCCTTATGGTCCTCTAAGTACAAATACCAATCCTAGTGACAAGCATTTTAACCGCAATATCTCAGCGTAGTGCCTTTTTCTAATTGTATTTGCCCGTCTAAAATGATTATCCAAAGTTTTCTCAAAATGCTCAGTGTTAAATAAACTCATCCAGTGGACACATGCGTCCAATTGGACATTGTAGGCGTTCATTCAGTGCTGGAGATTGTCCTGTATACTGTTATCTACTGTGTGTAATCTGTCGCACTTCCCTAAACCTGCAGTGAACTGTTGAAAGTGCCAAGATTGTACTTGTGTATTTCTTCTGGACGAGCACATCCCATTCCCCTTTCCCTCTCACAGTGTTCTAGCTCCACACTCAGTGCCAGTGCCGTACACTTCTCCTGCAGGTAATTGGGTTCCTTGCGTATTGGGTGTTTATTGAATTAATTGAATCAGATATCGCTCCCTATCCTGTGCGCCTATTCTCCAGGTGTCTCACGGGTGGCGGGTGTGACATGCCCTAGTTCTTGGGACTCCATGTCATTTTCTAACCTTGTGTTAATGCAGCCATGCCCATGGAGTTACTGACTCGTTCCTCATGACTTTTCTAATGCGGGTGCGCGGACTAGGGTAATAGTCTCTAGTGCTGTCCTTCAGCTTCCCCTATCAGGAGGTGATGGCATGTAGATACGTGAGCTCCATCTATCAGTCATCAGAGATTTTCATTAAGGCTGGAATGAATGTGGAAGGTCGCTGGGCAAAGTGGGAATGAGAGACTTCCTCCGCAGACGTTTCAATTTAATCTTAACCGCACCTGAGTTGCAGGGCTTAATTGCTGTCTTTGTGTTCATAAAGGTTTCTTCATCACACCTTTGGAGATTAAATGAAGACAGCGTAGCACTGGAAATGTCTTTCTTAGTGAGTCATATAGTGTTGATGTTTTGCTTGCTTGTGCTAAATATAGATTGAAGTTAAGTTGTTGCGAATGGCAAGGTTGGGTGATCATGAGTTCAACAACCAGCCTTTTATTTTGTTCCTGATGAGTCTTGTTGTGTTTCCACGACATTGCCCGAGAGCACCTCATTATCTCTTTGCATGCGTCGCTTGACGAACGGATACATCGTTGCTTCCCTTCCTCCCCAATTTCTCTCCCTAGTGATCAAAGGCCATCCCTGTGCTCCTCTCACGGTCTCTCGCAGGTACTTTCATGCCACCCCCCTGGTCTACACGATTGTCTTACAGGCACATTGAGGACACCCTGCGGGGACCCCCCCTCCTTCTGCTGATTTACTGGGATTGGCTGCTTCTGTCACAGTGTGTGATTGCGACCTCTGGGTGACCCACTCGGGATATATATCAGTCCAGGTTATCTACATAATGTACGGGAAGACGGTGAGAGAGACAGAGCGAAGACTGAGAGTCCTTTTCAATAGACAGTGCTCCCTGCTAAATGGCAAGGAAGGAATTTATTTTTTTGCTGATGATGGAAGGTGCTATGTTCTTTGTACAGCACAGGTAGCATAAAGTGGAGCTTTATATCTTCTTATTGTCATCCGTGTATGTGCGCTTGTGCGTGTGTGTGTGTGTCACAGATGTGCGAAAGCTAGCTCGATAGTGAAGCACCCCCTCAGCTCTGCCATGTGAGTATGCAGCATCTGTATAGCTGAGGTGAATGAAGCCTAAATGACAGATTAGAGTGGCCCATTGATCATCTCCCACCGCACGCGATGCTTAATTCCCCCCATAATGCTCCGTCCGTAATCATCACGACGAGTCCTCGGATTGCACACAAATAAAAAGGCAGCGTAAGAGTAAACAGATGAGCGAACATACCGTCTCGTTTTGTAGAAGTGGGCCATTGTGAGACAGTGCCCATTATTTTTATGATATCGAACGATTAATTATCCAGATGGCAGGAAAAGGAAGCATCAGTCTCAAATCTGCCGCTATGCTTTTATCAGTCTTTTGCCACCACAGTAATACACAGTTGCAGAAGGTAATAAACAGCTGTTGCCTTTTGTACTGGTTTCAGAGGCAGGTATTTTATATAGTCATATCCCTGACCCACTACTCTGCATCTGCTGCAGCAGGCATGAGAGATTGAACATGCTGTTTATAATAAAATAGTCAAAATATGGGAAACTGTAACTCAAATCAAGAACGATGTTTAGCTTTCGATTTTAGAAATTGGAAAAGAAAAATCAACAATTAGAAATTCTGGAGAATCAATAGTGTAACAGATTACATGCTTTTAATTATTAAAATATTCACATCAATATTAATACCTTCTTATTCATGTAGTTAAAATGTATTACTAATTCATTATTATTATTATTATTATTATTATTATTGTTTCATTCGCACGCATTATTCTATTGCTGCTTTAAATTTTTGTAATAATACACTGGATTGATTTTGTCTTCTAATTATTGCGTATTTAATCCTTCCACATTAATATCAACTTGAAGACCAGAAAGCAGGCTGAAAGTTTCCTCTCTCATCTCTGTCCTGAATGAACTGGAACAACAGTTCTCTTCAGTGTTGATGCTTTTTATGTGTTTTTATTGTTTTTATTTTCTCTCTTTTTTTTTCTTGTAAGTCCCAGTGGAGTGTCTAAGCTGTGTTTCAGATCAGCTCCTCCTTTAAAGCATAATGTGTGTGTCATTTTGTGGGGGGGTGAGTAGAAATGGTGCATTTGGAGAAGCAGGTTGTGGAAATAGCACCTGATATGACCTCCATTTTAGAGAATGGTACAGAGATAATGGAAACTCCAGGAGGTAAAACAGTGCAGCCTGAACTTGTGCTCAGCGACCAGACCCTAGGCCAGGCATTATAAGGGATGAATGACGACGAAGAGGATCTCAAATGCGTCTGCAGTTGCGAAATGTGACAGGACTGCTCGATCTTATTTGAATTAATGCTGAATATTTGTCCTGTCATCTGCTGGTGTAACTTCTCTGCCCTTTAATGGCAATGTGTAATGATTACTAAACCTGAACTCTAGCCTGCTTAAACACAAGGAGAGGGTATATAATAAGAACCGCTTGCGCTGGTTGCGGTTTAATCATATTTGTGTGCCTGTGGCTCTTTTTGCAGTCTGTGCTGGTGTCTGGGAGTTCAGTACATGGATTCATTTCCAGCTTTGGCTCTTAAGTGTCATCACAGTGGACGCCCTGCTGCGGTAAGCCATTGGCTTTATTTGTTGATCTGTATGTCTCTCCCTCCCTCTTGGCTCATGGAGGGGAAGCGAGCCCACTCGTGGGTGACCATTAGAGGCAGATAATCTGCAGTGATTAGATAGGTTTTTAGTTTGCAGTGCAGGCCCAAGCTTAGAGAGGCGAGAGGGAGCTTTTGAGAACAGAAGAATAGAGAGAGACGCTCCAGCAGCCTCTCAACGCTGCTCCTGCCTTTAGAGCCCAGCGGCCAGGACAGCTGCCTATTCACACGGGTCTGCCAATTAAGCACATTCAGCAGGGTGCTGGAGAGACGCCCAGCCAGAGGTAGGCAGAGACCTGATCATCTCCTCTTCGCCTCTCATCTCATCTTCCCTTATAATCTCGCTTTCCTCTTTTCGTCTCATCTCCCTCCAAAAAATAATATCACCACTGCACCTTTCTTACCCTGATACGTTAGTTTAAATTATTTCATGAGCTTTTTCCCATGTAGGTTTCATTTTCATGGGAAAAAAGACCAGACAGTATTTCTTGTGTTTTCAATTGAAATACATATCACATCGTTAGTACTGCACTTGCCGCAGGTTAAGTGGATGAATATAACCTATTACCATCCTCTCATAAACAGGCCAAAGGTTTATATGTACATGACTTGTGCTAAATTTTATCCACAGTACCACTGACACACACACACACACACACACACACACACACAGGCCCATTCACACTCAGGGGGCTGTAATAGCAGCCAGTGGAACAGTCATTAATACTCTGAGAGGTATAACCACCGTGGGCTGGGAGGTTAGTAATAGATGCTGTGACCAGTAATTAGGCTGCAGACTTGTGTTAAAGTGTCGAGACTTTGGAAAACCGATTTATGGAATAATTAGTCTCCAGCAGTTTATTGATGGCACTTTCATACTTTTCCATGTGTTCCTTTTGGCCCCTCGGCCCACATTAGCGACCCTCTGGGTCTCCCCAAACAGTCATCCCATCTAATTAATTGAAATTAGGTCAGATCAAATGCATTTCAAGTTTCTCATATTGAAATTACCTGGGGGAATGAATTTCCAATTTAGAACTTGGGATTTCTGTCTTGCTAAATGGCACTAAACGACATTCTTAATATGCACGTAGCAGCAATGCAATAGAGTAATAGCTGCTAATCTCAGGCCATTGTTCTTGTTGCCCTGTTTATGCCTCATCATTCAGAGGACTTCGGTGCCCAGGACTGCATGATATTAAGCGTAAAAAGAAATGGAATAAATCAATGAATACTTTTTTTTTTCTTCAAAGAGATTAGTTTATCAACACAAATAGTTGATGTACTAAAATCCAATAACAGTTACATAGTGAGAATTTCAGTAACCATAAATTAGAGCAATAGAGTGAGTAGGTACATATTCAAGCAAATTCAGTTTTTTTATTATTTTAAATTTTATTAATCTTTTTTTCCTGGTGTAGCTAAATTTTACAAAGAGGAAGGTAATGGAAAAAGTAAATAGCATAAAATGCTAGAAATTTTTTTTTTCTTTTTTGTAAATTATATCAGTAGACACTTCACTCCACAATATATTTCACAAACATTTGACCAAAAAACGAACAAACAAATAAAAACAAAAAAACCTGAATTGTGAATTGAATCCAGACATAATCTTCTGAAATTATTTTCAGAAAGTACCTGTGATCACTGTGTAAACTAGTTTGAATCACTCAGATTTTTAAAGTTGTTGAAAATGTATTAAATCTGAAAATGTGTTAAAAATTGTTTAATTATGGAACACAATTATTTGAATAAATGACTAATGCGAATTATATATATATATATATATATATATTTTTTTTTTTTAACTTTACATCTAATTCTGAAGATAGGATTCAAAATGTGTGCTGATGATTTTGAATATTCAAATATATTTTAAAATAATAATAATGATAATAATGATGATAATAATGATGATAATAATAATAATAATAATAAACCTTTTTTTAGTGCCTTACACATAGAGTAGTACAGTACAATACTGATACAAATAGTACCACACATCATCAGTACTGTCTTTTGCCTTTGGTTTGTTTGTTATTGATATAATGCTGTTGAGATTTTCCGTGTGACCTATAAATACAACTTGTGTTTATTTGTCCCCATGACCTTTCTAACCGATTGTCAGTCTGACCTATATGCCCTCGAGCCGATCTGTATGCTAGACTAGGTCAGCTGATGTCTATTCTCTGATATGGACTTCGTCTGGTGTTTTAAATGTTTTCTGGAGGTGTATCTGGGAATGACGCTAGTGTTTGTGTTTGATTTTGGCTTTTGGACAATGCCCTGGTCCAAAGGGGGCAAGCTCTTCAGGGAGAGCCATTTGCTTTATACCTTGTAAAAAGTCAATTCTTTCCTCTTGTGTCTTGATTACGAGGCCTTATTGGCATTTACATCTGTATTACTGTGGCTGTGTATGACCCTGCGTGTGTCCGGCTGGGGCAGGCCTGGCAGATTGATTAACAAAAGCTGCTGCTTCACGCTTGTCACCGCACGCCTGGCTGGGGGACCCAGGAGCCCCAGTCTGCCAGGGCCCAGAGGGAGTGCTGAACCCCAGTGTGTCCTTTTGCACAGAACAGCCCCCCTGCTACAGGCATAGGATTAACCCTGCAGAATCACAATAGACGCACATGTCCCCTCGGTCAGGGCTGCCCCATTCAGACCTGCCATCCTTACACCCGAATAAGGATTAAGCTTAATGAACTGGAAGGAGTTAACAATAAATGAAGAAGTCTTTTAAGCAGCCTCTAATTCCATTTTGTGTTGTGTCGCCTTTTATTTCGCCATTCTGTCCTGCTTCTATTTGAACACAAGGTGTAATCCTCTTGAATATCAAAGGTGGGAAGGGAGTATGAATTTAGACTTCACTCTCTCCTACTCCTGGACACAAGTCAGCTGCCATCTGTCACTGTGACCCACTGCTTTCTATCACCGCCTCATTTAATATGCTCAAATTCTATCTTTATATACAAGGTTTTCTTCAAAACATGTAGAGTCATTAATAGAATGTTACTGTTGTTGCATATCAATTTTTTAAAATGTTGACGTAAAAAGTATTTAAAAAATCTAAAATGCATAAATCAAAATTTACCAAACTGCTTTAACCACTGCATGTGTATAACTAGAATTTTACTACAAAGTGCATGAGTAAAAATGTAATATCACTGATTGTGAAAGAAACATTTCTATAAAAACAATATTACTATTGTTAAAAAGCTGAGATTGTTTTTGTATACCTTAGTAAAGTTATAATAACTTTTGCCTTTAACAAGGATTACGTTTACTTGATCACGATTATTTAAAGTTGTGTTTAGAGAACAACAGTGGTTGTTGCAGAGTCAAACCTGGGATTGTAATACGTCATAAGAATAAATCTGGTGACAGAAGCCTAGTGACACCACTAGGTGTGCGGAAGTGTGTGAGAGAGAATGAGGAATGATGTGTGTGTGTGTGTGTGTGTGAAGGACTGTTAGCTTACCTCCTCCCCCTTCCCAAAGGACTTAATGATACAGACATCTGCCTGCAAACTCTCTTCAAAGCTCATCCCAGCCAGGGGTCAGCCGTGGGCGATTTGCGACATGTCAGAAGTCATCATCGTAGCTGATATTGGGCCGGCCCTTGGCTGCCTTGCTCTTAGAAATGAAGCAGGTCAGGGTCCAGTGAGCCACAAACTGCACCCTTATCCACTCGGAACAGAGGACCGCTTTTTATGGCTGTTGTGGTGTCACTTCATAAGTGGCTGCAATTCCAAAGCAATTACGTATAAACTAACATGGGGGTCTCAACTGGTGGCAGATAAGGCCAAACTAGGTTCACCTCCTGTCTCGCTCCCTCTCTGGCACACACGGTGACCCTCACTTCTTGAGGTCAGGATAATCACTCTCTGCACATCCCAGCAGTAACTCTGATGGCTCTGTCTGAGGCTGATTGGATTGTGGGAAATGGTCAGATACTTGTGTTCTTCTTCTGAGGGTGAGGCTCTGACAGTGAACCTAATGGTGGAGAACATCAGTCACTGAACCTCTTGGGTACTATCTGCTCGCACTAAAAGCATTTCCCACTGTGCATTCAAAAATGGTCAGTGTGGGATGGTCACACTGGCTGCAGTAGAAGCAACTCTGTTATTATTAAAGTCTTTATGAATTCATTGTTATATTTAGTGTAGGAAACTTTTGAATTAACACTGTTTCTTTATTTGTTAAATAATTTGGGGTAGGGTGTTATCCATCCCGCTCAGGAAGGTGCTGCTATCATTTTTCTTGTTATGTTGCTTACAGTTTTACGAAGAGCCTGGTTAATCAGTTATATTACAGAGCTAGGCAGCAGACTAAAAAGCTAAACCCACTGTCTTCCAGCTGCATATGACCAGAGTTCCCACTTAAACTTTGTTTGGTTCCCAAGCTACTGTAACTGCTAGCACCTTTCACCTAAAGCTAGGACTTATAGGATTCATTGCGTGTGAAACTACTTTATAACTGATCAGAGATTTAATGTACTACATTTAATAGAAGGTTGCATTAGACCATATAGGTAACTTCAAATGCGACTAACCCTCCATTGGATGTTTATGCTCTGTCCTTATTTAATTGGATGAGGAGTTGCCATTGAAATAATTTATAATGATGCTGTGGGTGTAATCCAAAAATCCTGTTATTAACTGACCTAAGTTGAAATTCTTTCTGAAAATAAAACTGCTCAAACTACTTTGTTTTTCACAGGCCACTAAACAGCACTTACCATATTCTGAATTCTCACAGGAAGTTGTCATCTTCTCCTTGAAGCTAGTAGCTTCAGTGCAACTAGCAGTAAGTTTCAGCATTTCAGCAGTCATTAAGAAAATAAACAGGACCCCTAGAAACCAACATTTACAATATTAGACTCAGAAAGCAACAATCAGAATTGAACAGGATCTGTTCATTATGGTGGACACACCCTTAACTGGCATTTGGTATTGATAGGGGGAGGTATCAAAAAGTTTCGAGACTGATTTTGTAACACGTCAACAAATGGCAGCACAAGTCAGTCTTCATAAGTCAGTGTGCCAAAAGACATGATATTCTGATCATGTGTATTACCATGTTTGCAATTTCATCATGGACAGCAAGTTAGAAGAAAGAGCGAATGTGAAATTCTGCGTGAAACTGGGCAAATCTGCCACAGAGAGGTTTGACATGATTCTGCAATGTTAATGGCAATGCTGCAAGTAGTCATTCAAGGTGTTTTGAATGGCATGCTTTCTTGAAGAGCAGAAGAACTTCAGTGGAAGACAACCAGAGATCAGGAAGACCTTCAACAAGCTCTACCCCTGAAAATGTTGAAACTATTCAGCAACTTGTGCATGATGATCATCGGACAACAATCCACATCATTGCTGCCGTTTTAGATGTCATACGGAACAGTCTAGACAATCCTCACATGTGATTTGAACATGCGTAGTGTTGCTTCCAAGTTCGTCCCCAAGCTGCTGACCCAGGAGCAGAAGGAACATTGTGTCGAAGTCTACCAAGATCTTTGTCAGCGTGCCATGGATGATTCGCCCTTCATGTCGAGCATCATTACCGGTGATGAAACTTGGGTGTATGGGTAAAACCTTGAGACGAAGCAACAGTCTTTACAGTGCAAGAACCCATCATCTCCATGACCAAAAAAGCCAGGCCCCAGCAGCCAGACTGTCAAGAATTCTACTGCCAGGTTTTAAGGCAGCTGAGGGATGACATACGGCGAAAGCAACCCGATTTGCGGCGCGCAAATCTCAATTTTTTTTTTTATACCCCCGCGTATAGTGTGCTGTCTGAAACTATTTCATGGCACCACCTTATTTCATTCATGATGCATTATTGTCAGCATAGATGCATTATTCCTGACTACAACATTAACCTTAAAGTCATCTTTCCCAGATTGGTTTACTTTGGGTTGCCTTTGGACACTGCACAACTCAAGCGATTGACTGATTGCTTAGATTGATTGCTTCATGTTCTCTTAAATATTTTCTAATTTAAATAACAAAAATGACACCATAGATGTCATAAATTGATAGTCTACCAAATTGCATGGAGAGAATGCCTTCTTATTTATATAAAGGTTCTTACAATCATTAAATTAGCATATCCCAACAACTTGGATGACAGCAAACAAACAAACAAAAAACAATTCATATTTAGTACAGTAGATAACTAGATCACCAAATGCCATTTGATACCATTTGTACTTTGTAATGATAACTTCTGCTGCGCCCGGTGATGGTTGTGGCTAAGACGGTTAGCACAGACCTCTCTGCAAGGGGTCATGGGTTTGCATGGGGTCCACAGGGCATGTCGGAAACAGCTCTAAAGGGAGCCAAACAGGCATCATGCTCGTAAGTTGCCCAAACCATCCCATCTAATTTCTCATGATTAAAAAGATCACTCTCCTGGATTTCCAAGCTCCTCATTGTATCATGAAGCAAGGCTCTGAGCCCTGTTCAGGAAACTCAAAGATCTGCACAGTTGCATGTTTTATGTTTATGAAGCACCATTCTGCTTCAGCGAATAATCTCACCTGACTGTTGTAGAATTGTGCTTTCTAGAACCAAGTTTTGGGATCATACAGACTTACCCACTCTCGCTCATCACAGAATTCACATTAACAATATGAGCATAAGATACAGAACATATATCACCAAATCAAGTTGTGGCTGTTAAAACAGAACTGGTGTTTGTGCCATTTGGTTTTATGTCATCCAGCCCTCTAGGGCCATGGAGCTGAGAGGTGAGTGTGGTTTGGTGGGTGTGGGTGTCAGAGGCCTAACAGAACAAGCTGCTGGAGCTCACACTGCGGGTGTTGCTGAACGAGCGTCATCATCCAGCATCACCTTATCAGACACCAGCGTCACCTCATCACCTACCCCAGGACCAGTCACAGCATGAAGGGTGTGATGCATGCTCACCCAGCTCAGTGAGCAAAACCAAAAATATGCACACTGGTCCTTGGAACAATCGTACAAACAGGCTGGAAGTTGGACTGGTTTTCTAAAAGGAATGCGAGTTTTCTCTTCACCACTGCCTTACAGAGCAAGGCCTCATCTGGTGTTTAGTTCAGGCCAAACATCCATTACTGATGTGTCAATGCTGAGCATGTTCTGTGAATGCTTGTCTCTTTGCTTCCAAATCAATCATTTGTATGTATTGACAAAAAATAATATATATATATATATATTTTAGTTCCTGAATTTATATTATAAACAACTGAATAAAGCGTTCCAGTCATTGCATGTCAAGAAAGGGACAGAACTTGACAAAAACAGGACTTGACAAAAGCAAAAGGAAAGACACAAGTTTACTTTCTGTACATTTACTCCCTTGGCCACATCCGGTGATCAGCTTGGATGTCAAGAGGAGCCGGAGTGCTAATTTCTCGGACGTCTCAGAGGGGAAGGCTCTGAATCAATCCCAGCTGTCAGTGCTGTCGGCGCAGGTGCACGGACGATGTGGGGGAGCAAATTTACATTTATATGTATATGTAGATGTGTATGCCACGTTCTGGGGCGACATGTAAAGACGTTGACACAGTAATCACAGGGCTTGGGGATGCCTTCTGTCCAGCAGCGTGAAGAGCAGAGGCAGGCCGGACGGGCGGGAAACAAGCATCCCTCAGATAACTACCTGCGCAAGCCATCACTTTTCTGACAACACACAATATTATGCAAATGGACGTCTGGATGATGGAGGCCTGGACGTCCAGCATCAACCATAGCAGCTAAACATTGCAGATCAACCCAGTGTCTGTCTTCTGTCTGTCTGTGTCAAGATTCTTTCCTTCTGTTGTTTTTATTGCTTTCTTTCTTTCTTTCTTTCTTTTTTTCTTTCTTTCTTTCTTTTTTTATTTGTTTTGTTTTTGTGTCTCTGTCCCCTCATTTACCTGTTCTCCTCATCTTTTTCTTGTTTTCTTTCTTTTTTTCCTTTATTCCTGCCATCAGTCTGGGTAGCTTTCTTTCTTTCTTTCTTTCTTTCTCTTTCTCTACCCCCTGTTCCCCTGTTCTACTCCTCACTTACTTTTTTCCCTTTATTCTTGCTATCAATCTGTGCATGTAGTCCACTATTGCTTCTTTTTCTTTATTCTTTTGTTGTTTTTACCTTTCCTTCTTGCTATTCATTTGACTACCTCTCCTTCCTTCCTTCCTGTGTCTAGCGATCTATTCTTTCTTTCTTTCTTTCTTTCTCTCTCTCTCTTTTCTTTGTTTTGTTTGTGTCTCTGTCCCCGCTCCCTTGTTCTGCTCCTCTGTTTCTTGCTTCCTTTTTTCCCCTCCTTTCTTTCTTTCTTTTTTCTTTCTTTCTTTCTTTCTTTCTTTCTTTCTTTCTTTCTTTCTTTTTGTGTCTCTACCCTTGTTCCCCTTTTCTGCTCACTTATCTGTCTGTGTAGCTTATATTCTTTCTTTCTTTCTTTCTTTTATTTGTTTTTATTTACCCCTCTATTTTGACTCTTTTTCTATAATTATTTATACTGTCTGATTATCTCTTCATTCTCTTTCATACTTTCTTTCTTTCTTGCGTCCTGTATTTATATAATCTGAATTTATTTTGCCCTTTTGATTTCTACCTGTTTGCCTCATTACTTTCTTGCTCTCTTATTTTCAAGTTCTTTGTCAATGATTCCTGAAGCCTTTAAGTTAAACTCGTCTTTGCATTTTGACCAGACGCTGACACTTCACCTCGTATTTGTTTTCAAAGGGCTGTGTTTCGCCCTCAGCACCTCAGAATGTTTTTCTTCACCTCAGAGTGGCTAAGCTGGGGCAGATGGGTGATTATGACACCTGGCCACTGTGGACCCTTTTCAACAGTGTCAATGGGCAAGAAACACCCTAGATCTCACCTCTGACTCTGTGAAGACAGTCACCTTAAAAACACACTAAAAAAGGTAAAGAACACACCAAAGCTTAAATAAAACACTGAGTCTTTTTTTTTTTTTTTTTTTTTTTAAGAAATGTCAGCACATATCAGATGAACAGGGAAACATACATAAATCCTCAGTTGGTTGGTTGACTGTGTGTTGCCGTCTATCATTGTCACTGCTTAAAATGAGTTGCAGTGCTAGTTTGCTCAGTGTCCCGGAGATGAACTGTACGCCAAGACAGTCAGACGAGCCACGATTGCATTTGTCCTACATTGCAGGCAGAAATGTCCTTTTTTTTTTTCATTTGTATTTGCACATTTGCCTTTCCTCATCCTCCCTGGCCAGACTAAAGACCATTTAATACACACTTATTAAACATCATCCAGCAAAGTTATTAAAACAAGCCAGCTTACAGAGATCCCTACCACAATTCAATTACCTGTGTTGCTTGAGGGAGTGCTGGGGAGAGAAAATGACAAGTCTACCGCTTTTATAGAGCCAGTGAGGAACATCGTTACTGTGGCTTCAATTAACACAATGGGGACAAGGCGGTAATGAGCTCAGGGAGGATTTGACAAAGTAAAGTTGAGGTTCATGGCTGTTTGCCTGCAAGCGCTGAGGCCACTTTTAGGGCCAAGCTGATCTCTCGCTCCCATTTTGCCTTTGTACATTCAGATTTTTCTGATTTTGATTCTGAACATTCTGATACTGATTCAGATTTTTCAGTGATCTGTACTGTATCTAAAGACAGTTTTTTTTTCACACAGTTTACTAAATTTAAAGACAGCCCACCTTAGAAAATCCTGATCGGCAGGTTTGAAATAAATAAATTGAACCTGAGTTTTCTGAGGCATTTCTGCCTTGGGTTGTAAGCATGGAGTTTGCATGTTCTTCCCATGCTTGGTGGGTACTCTGGTACTCTGGTACTCTGGTACTCCGGGTACTCTGATGATGAGTAAGTGAGTGACTTGTGTATAATCTTCAAATATTATTTTAATTGTATTTTTAAATTATGACATGTTTAGTTTTTTTCATAAACATTTTGATATATTTTTATTGTCTAATAGGTTCCTACAGTAGTCACAATATGTTTGACTAACCAACAAAAGTATTGAGGTATATATCTCTACATTCTGCTTAATCAGATCAGGTTTGAAAGCTTCATGCTAATATTGTTGTGTTTGCACTAACTAGACGAGCCAGATCTTTGCTGGAGCTCAACAAAACTAACCACATCATATTGCTTTGTGGAAATTTGAGTTTCTATTCCTTCTACCCCAGATTTCTCATTTATAAGATGTGGAACGTCACTAGACAACGGTGAGTGAGCTCTGTTTTTTGCAGTGAAATCTGACTGTCATCCCTTGTATTTAAGATTCTTGA
Organism: Clarias laeviceps; assembly: GCA_030014305.1. Classification (NCBI taxonomy): domain Eukaryota; kingdom Metazoa; phylum Chordata; class Actinopteri; order Siluriformes; family Clariidae; genus Clarias; species Clarias laeviceps. Next base: position 10,084,277 of record JAQMYJ010000003.1, on the reverse strand, counting down.
TTTTTCTCCCAGTAACTTCTCATAGGGAAAATTAGGTTGCTTTCACCCACAGATTCGAGAACACCTGACCCCAAAGTCCAGTAGGTTTAAGTGCTATAAACATGCTGAACTGTGTCAAGTCAGGGATTAATGTGCTTATTAATGACCTTTAAGTTAAAAGGTCGTCTCAAGCACAATACAGTATACTCAGGCAGGGGCTGGAAATAAATGTGAAAGCACTCTGGTTGCTCTGTCATATTGCTCTCTCAATTCTGATATTTTACATGCCCTGACCTCGGACTGCTGCAGATATGTTTGCTTAAACGACCCATGTTTTGTCTCATGGTGGTGCTTCACATTAATGCTTTTTATTAGCGCCATGGTTTCGGAATATATGGGATAAACTGGTTTTAAACTTGCAGCCAGAAGAAAAAACATATATTGATCTGTCCATTTATCTTTGAAGGTTTAATTTTCATAGTCTATTTTCTTTTCTTGGAGTAAGCCATTTTCTTTCACGCTTTCATTTGTGTTTCCTCCACAGTCTATACAATGGTAAACTATGACGTTGACTGGATCTGTTGAGTGATGCATATAGCCACGGCCATCTTGAGAAAAACTAGATTACTGGTATATTAATTATTCATATTTATCAGAAAAGCATCAAGGTCCGGATAGAACTGTCACTCAGTCTTGATCCGGCCCGCGGGCCACCATTTATTGATGCCTGCTCTATATAACGCCTGCTACACTAATGCACTTATCCCAGTATTTCACTAGCGTGTGCATACTATCAAGGTAGAAAGTTTTCTCATTATGTTGGAGCCATGATCTCACTGCCTGCTTCATGTCTAAAACTTCCCAGGAATTCCTTTAATGGCCCAAACAGGAGGAAATCTCTTGAAGCGATGTCAGAACTGTACGGGTTGTGGCATTAACTCCCAGCCAAGTTCCTCTAATGTGCAATGGGTGGCATTGTCCTGCAAAAACAGAAAGCCTTTGGTAATCAAAAAGGTCATTTTCTCCAGAGAAACTTCTACTTGCTAAATGTTCATGGGAACGAATGCAGTGGGCTCTGAGCCATCTCAGCCAGGTTCATCATTCACAGAGCGAAGTGTCTTATTACTGTACTGAGCTTGAAGTCTTCTGTAAATATCAGTCAGTGTTACGTCTTCATTCACTAAAAATTTCATCACAAGTCCTGGTTTGACTTGAAGGCCCCTTGTATTTCAAAATAAACATCTTTTCAAGGGTCTCTGATTTGTACTTTGGAAATATGCTAAATAATTAATGTTGAATGCTAAAAACGAAAGTTCCCTTTCAGAAAAGGAAGCAAGATCCAGAACCATTATCAGGACGGTTAAAAGTAAAACACCAAAACAACCCCTGAGGAGCTCTTTTTCTAAGAATGTGTATTTGCTTAATCTCTTTTTATTCAGTGTGTCATGACCTGCAGTCACTTTATCAATTGATCTGCATCCTTGTCTCAGATTCACAACTTCTTGATCAAGACACAGATCCATGGTGAAAAGATCTTGAGCATCACATCAGTGCCTGCATGCAGATGAGCCAACCTTCAGTTTCAGCCTGCGCTCTTGCTCTCTTTGTCTTATCCGCTCCAGTTGTCCTTTTCCTTCCCATGTTTCCACAGCAGTGGGTCACTGGGTTATCGCTGAAATTAGATCACTTCCCTGTCAATGTTGTCTCTTCGTTTGTTGATAGACCCTCCTTTTTTAATTTCTCATTTGTTCTTAATCCATCGTAACCAGACCAGGTGCAGTAATTCTTCAGATAATTGGCAGACAGATTGTGTTTCCAAAGAAACAACAGAAACTGCTGGACCCTGTTTAGAATCCTGAACAATTACATAACAGAAGAAGCAGACGGCTGGCGATGGCTTTGAAGGTGTAGACTTTGCCTCTAGCAAAAATAGGTTTATGTAACTTTGGGATGGGTTCAAGAACAGGGTCGAGAAAATGCTGCAGGTCTCACCTCTGGACCGATGCTTAGCTGAACTTCATTGTGGGTCTGGTGCAATAAATGTCCTGTGACATGCAGCACCAGAGCTGCTACAGACAATGCCAACTATAGACTGCACATGTTATCATTTGGTTAAAGAGCTGTTCAAACATGTTTATTAATTTAATACTCAGGACAATTTTTAAAAAGAAATTTTTGGGAACAAGTGAGTCAGTCATATTACTGCATTATACGATACATCATATTCAGTTATAATACAGTAGTATTCACTGTTAAAATGATCATTTAATTTGCCCTTGGTTTCTTGGTAGCAGAGATTTCTTTTGCTGCTTTTCCTTTAATAACCTCCCCAATTCAATAATATTTACTTTCATACCAAGGTTGCTATTTTTGTGTAATTTGATCAATGCCGCACGTAACTGAGATGAAATTGACATGATAATGTGCCGGTAATTGTAGCTGCAGGAGAAATGTTCTTTTGCATTTGCAAAATTGGAATTCCGGATATCATTACTGTACTACTTGGTCACATTAGTCTAGAAAGCCAGTGACATGACATCATGAACATGATGGAACAGCCCCCTTTCAACTGGCCCTGCCTAGCTAAGAGTGGCTCTATTATTTCACAGGTGATGTCATGGGAACCTGGCTGACCCTGTCCCATCGGATGCTGGCTTCATGCTGGAGGGTTTATCTCCAACACCTCGGGCACATATCTGTTCCACTCTTATAGGGCAAAAAAGCACTCATCCATCCCAGCGGTCTGTGCTGGGAAAGCTTCTAATTCAATTAAGGGAAAATGAGACCATCGAGAGTGATTTCATATGCTCCACAAATGCCGTGAGATCTAATACTTAATCGTGGCCAATCATCTGCTGTTTTAAGCCAAGGCATTAAGTTTGCGCTACATCCAGACAAATGACCAGCTTCAGCCATGTTGCCTCCCCCCTGCTATCACCCACCCTATCCACCCTGCACATTTCGTTTCAGGGATCAGTCCTGGGATTTGCCTGTTATTGAACTTTGAAGAACGTTTTTATGAATGCAAAGTTGGTGCAACAACAGTTCAGAGTTTGTATAGTCATATTTAGAAGAATTTCTGGAATTTCAGCTACAGTTTGTCGTATAATACTTTAGAATTTCAGAATTTGCCACAAAAAAGGCATGCACTCATTCTTCAAGAACTCTTCAGGGATACAATGGAATTTTCCTGATTTCAAACAAAATTGTTCCATTTCATAATGTTGTTTTGTCCATTAAAACTCGGTTGCTGCTAATAAAGCCCAGTTTCCATTAAAAGCATTTATGAAGTATCTTTTAAGTGAGCACAAGCTCACTATTTAGAAAAAATAAAACAGTGAGCTTGTTTTCAAACCTTTAAACATGTTTTCTTATAATGAGTTCATATATAAGTTATACGCATATGCAGTGATCCAAGAGCATTCTGTTTTTATTTACATATAAAATTATTATTAGTTATGTCTGAAATTATTTATTTACTCTATTTTTTATTACTTTTTAATACTTTTTAATTTGAATTATTACTCTAGGTATGTTACTGTGGCAGTGCTGCAACCGAGTGCCATTCTCCATATAATTTTTGTAAATACATTGTAAACATTTATTTTTGCAAATAACCAGTTGGATGATTTATAGTGATATTTTAGACTCTTGGCATTCTATATATAAATTCTGTTAATTTGTTTGTTATTTTGCTATGAAAATCTACAGTTTGTGTAGGTTGTGTGTCATTGTGAAAAATTAATTCTGCTCAATCTGTCCTTAAAGAGAAAGACAGTAGCTGATTTGACGGGATATTGCGGCAGCATTCCTAACCACACCTCTTCACATGTATTATTTCAAGCTCAAGCCTTTTTAGATTTGTGCTGTTGTGTGTGATGTAAACACTTGCACAGCTAATTATGAAGATTCTTGCACAGCTAGTTATGTTCTTATATAACATGATGGTTTTGTGGTTTGCTTCCAAGATCTTGTTTGCAAGTCAGCAATAGCGCTGATGCAAATTTATTTAAATAATATTGTAATCAATAACCTTATTGTAAAATTAGACTTTGAAAGCACTAATGCAAATATTGATTTAATGAAAATATTATATTCAATATTCTGTATTTTTTAAATGCACATTTGACAATAAAATACATATAACAGTATGTGTATAAAAGGTTAGTTTTGGTTTTATATAATGTTGATATACTGTTTCCAATATTTAGCATTGTAAAAATACAGTTTTGCTATACAATATGCTATAAATAAATATTGCAGGATGAGTTCTATGAATATCACTTACACTAACTATGCAGCAACTCTTTTGCCAGAAGAGTATCGAATAAAACTCTTGTGTAAACTGTATTTCAATCATTTTTTTATTTAAGTCCGGCACATTTTAGCAATGAGGAAAATCAACCCAATTCCAATTTGTGTCATACATTTAATGTTTTTATTTGATGCACCCTCAGAAATGTTCAGGATCATTTTTAACATTCCATTCCTGTTTGCATTGTATGTATAATCTGTTGATTCCTAGAGGATCTTTTAGCTTCCAAATACAACTATTTTACCTCATTCAGAGCTAGCATGGGATTTTATGACACAAAGGTAAACAAACCAGTCTGGGCCTTTAAATCTGGTTCTTTATGCCACTGACTGTTGACTCTTGCACTTGCATTCAGAGAGAAACACACCCCCAACCAATTCCTTTAGTGCACAGAAAAGCCTCAGTACTGGAGTACTGCCACTCTGTCAGTCTAAAATCCCTGACTGTGGCTTTAAAGAATCACTCAGCAGGACGTGATAACATTAACTTCCTTGGGGGAAAAAATATCAGAATAAACCTTATATGAATGCCAAAGATATGTGAAATAAATCCCTCACAAAGCCATCAGACTTCCCTCAATGTTAAAAAAAAATGGAGACAGCTGCATGATCTGAGATCCTAAGACATTTGAGTCATGTTTCTCAATCTAGCAAAGAAGCTCCCAGAGGGGAAAATGTGTTAGATATGGATTAATCTTCTGTGTCTTTAAGACCAAAGGGGAGAATCAGTGCTAGAGTCCTCCGCAGCATGGACTCAGATATACTTCCACTCATTCATTATACACTCACAAATACCTTCTTGTGCTGTGATGGGTCTTATCAAATAAGGGAGGACAATATAACATTTGTTATGCTACAGTAGTTTGCTGATTTTGAGGCAATCATTAGCAGTAAAGTAGATATACTGTACACATGTCTGCTGGGTTTGTGGGTGGACAGATCCAGTATAATTATTATTAGGACATTAGACACCTTATTTGCTTGATTCTTACAGTCCAATATGGGTTATAGTCACTTTTACTTACTCGATGGTTCGACATGAGAAGTTAAGGAAATATCATTGCTTTATTTTTTTGTAATTTGGGATTATAGGCAGGAAGTGGTGTGTGTTTCATTAAGGGCAATCCACATATCATAATCAATATCGGGGAAACATCAAAAAGTTGAAAGAAATCAAGAACAGAAAATGTGGCTCAGTAATGCACAAAACCAATCAACAAGGCTTAAGGAAAGGAGCCAAAACAGTATAAAGAAATGTTCAAATAATGCAGGAATGCAGTTGATGCTAGATGAATGAATGGATGGATGGATACAGTATATGCATACGACTGCTGATCCCAGGGATAAATTCATAGCAAAACAATGGTAAATTCAATACTAGCAACATATTAGCAGTATGAAAAGATGCTCGAGGACCTTAAACTAGCTAAATACGTGGATAAGGATTGAAGAACTGAACTCAAAAACTTATGTTTTAGATTTAAAAATGAACATTTTAAATCTCATTAAATATTGATATAAATCTTCTATGGGGAAAAAAGTCACACATGGATTCTCTTTTAACTTGTTATAAGAAAACATTACAAAATATATAACATTTTGATATACACTTATTAAATTTGGGACAAGCACATACAATTTAACACTGGTATTTCTTTTTTTTTCTAAGACCCATTTTGGGCAGAGCATGACAGTTAAGAGTATATCTCTGTACATAAAGCTTCCAGTTGCTTGTTTTTACATCAAATTGAATTATTTGTGGCCCACAAGCAGCTTGTCTTGCCTGTGTGAGGTTTTGGGTGTAAAGGCAGAGCTGTTAGATATAGAGGCTGGTTGTGTTTCTAGCTCTGACTCAGCAGCAGTTGCTGTGTGTGTGTGTGTGTGTGTGTGTGTGTGTGTGTGTGTGTGTGTGTGTGTGTGTGTGTCAGAGCACGCCGTGAAGGGCTGCCAGCGGACAGCTTCCTGTGGGGACGGCCTGTTTGCCCTGTCCGTCTCTGCCTCCGGCAACACTCCTCTGTTTGTTTTAATCACCACTCTATTTGCCAAAGTTTTTTTTTTTTCCCTCAAAGAGCTGTAAGTGTTTTCCTCTGTGCCACAGTCAGGACACAACATGGACAGACACTGTGACTTGTGCATATTTACTAAAAT
>JAQMYJ010000003.1:10044073-10077805 GCA_030014305.1 Clarias laeviceps | reverse complement strand
ATATGGATTTTTCCCCCAACCTTTCTGTTTGCATTTGGGGATCCAGAGTGTGTTTTTTATTATTATTATTGTTTTTATTTATTTTTCTTATATACTCAGTCCAGTGTGTGTGTATGTGTGTGTGTGTGTGTGTGTGTGTGCTCTACCCTCGGCAGTTGTCTTCCACCCTCTCCCCCTCTCTATTTGTTCTCCATTTTGTGATGTCTGGTGCAAGGATTATTGGCTGCAGTGCCATCCTGCCTGGCCTTGTCTTCTGGCTGAGAGACAGCCTTCACATGGCATTGGACCAGACGTCAGGGTGCTTCTCAATGGAAAGCCCTGCTCTTATCCTCCACTGCTTTTGTTCAGGCCTCAAAGTTTATTTATCTATCAGCTGTTTTCCTGATCTTTTTCACAAACAACTAAGGCCAAAACACAACTGATCCAGCCTAGCATCTTCCACACTGAGCTTTTCCCATCTGTTGGCACTCCTGTTAGCTGATATATATAATTCCAACCCTATCTTCTTTTATTACTATTTTTTAGATACATTTTAGCACACAAAAGCTGTTTTCCCAGCCTTTGTAGTCTGAGCTTCTCTCTATGAAGGTAAGGGAGGAAAAAATCAATAATGTATTTGGACTCTCAATCTTCCTGGCCTAGGTAGAAGGTGCTTTTTGGCGGATGTTTTTGTCATTCATAAGCTTTGCTGACAAATCCCTGACATCATTTGTGGGTCGTATCGATAACTTCTACCTCAGCTGTGGAGGACAAATAAAAAGCATTTGTCTGTCTGTGTGAGAGGTGAGACCTGGCGAGACAAAGGCCTTGCTGCCAACCGGCCATGGCATTGGCAGTTGAGGGTATTAGCACAGCGTTCAAGGTCAAAGGTTACTAAAGGGCATGCAAGCCGTGCTAGGTTTATCCCTTTCCACTGGAGGGAAGTCGATGCCTTCAAATAAAAGTTGATGTCTTTATAATCAGTGTCTCAGATGTCTAAGATATTTTAAAATCTTCTTTTTAATGTGCAAACTTTATACATTTATTTAGACTGATCTTTATAAATACATATGAAACATTGAAAACCTTGCCATCAATTCAGGAATGATTGTAATCCTTTAAGAGAATAAAAACCCAAATAGAACATACAGACTTAATATCAAAATTATATTTTAAACGCTATGTTCTTTTTAAATTAATGGCATTGTGCAGTTTGTATGGTGAGTCTGAGAGAATGACAGCTCTGAATATTTTCCATTTTCCTGTAAATATCTAATACTGATAGAAATATTTTTAGAGGGAGACTGGTATATTCTTTCTTGCATAATCTTTAATGTGTCTTCAGGTTTGTAAAATATATTGTACATGAGGGTGTCAGAAGGTGTATCTTCAATTCAGACCACAAATAATAATAAGACAGCCTTTATAAAACATTGATTTAGTGTCTATTTCTGGGCTGGGTTGGGTTGAGTGATGCTCTTGTTGAAAGACACATACTGCAGCCAGGTCTTAACCTCTTGAAAGAAGCGGCCAAGCTTTGTATAAATATTTTGCTGTTTAAAAGCGCCAAACCATTATGACATCAACACTGTATTTCACTTGTTTTTGTTCCCTTTTCTAACAAACCATAAGTAAAGTAATAAGGGTGGGAGCAAGTTTTGACTTTATAGTGCTAGTATACAGAACCAGCCAAAAGTTTGAACACCAGTTCATTTATTTTCTACATTCTGGAACAATACTGGATTATTATTATTATTTTTTTTTTTTTTACAAACAGTTACATAAAGCTCAGATGTCCTGGAATACTGTTCTTGCAAAAACAGTATTAGTATAAGTGTATTTGCAAAATCCCTTAAGCAGCATGATGAAACTGGCTCTCATGAAGACCATCCCAGGAAACAGTACTTACCTTTGCTGTGGAGCAGATATTCATTTAAAATGATCAGCCTTAAAAAATAACCAATGAATAGCACCTCAAATTAGAGGCATTATGAAGGTTTTACAGAGCATCTCAACATCAAGTGTTAATCAAGGAGATTATTGCATTTTAGAAAGTTTGTAGAAATTGTGGTCAGGTCACCTTTCAGGCCAGTCAAGTTCTTCCACACCAAACTTGCTCATCCATGTCTCATTTATGGTGTATTTTATTTAGAGTGTATATTTAAAGGAAATGACATCACTACACATTAAAATAAGCCAGGGGCTTTAATAGCTCAAAAAAAAAAGAAGAAAAAAAAGGTTCAAATAATTTGTCAACAAATTGTGTTAATGCTTTGGCTAAATATCATTCATTGCCTAAATAAATATATTACTGCTAGAATATTCCCTGAAATATTATTCAATAAGTGCCAATTTATAGTATTAACAGTTTCATTCTTATTCTAACAAAAGTAAAAGCTTTCATGAGCATTTTCACAGATTTTTTGACAGATTTAAATTTTATTTACAAAATAGCTAAAATATCAAACCAACCAAAGTAATGTTGGATTACACAACACAACATTATGTATTAATAACCCAGACAGACAGACAGATGCTAATTACATTAGTATTAATGTCCGCCAGACAGCACCATTGTAGCAATTCTTGAGCTGAGCTTGTTGCTGTTTTTAGATTCAAAACTAGACAGTGTTAATCATGATCAATGTCTGGGGCAAAGGTTTATTTAAAAAAAGAAAAAACTATTTGGCTTGGGTTTGGATTGAATTAATCTGCTTTATCTGTAGTGGACTATAAGAAAAGGTCATAGCTGCTGAGGATAACTGAACCGTCCTTGATTATTTGTTCACCCTTACTTCTCCATCATCCTTCCCCACCTACCTAGTTCTATCGCTTTCCCGAGGCACGATTTGAATGTAGTGCATATTGAAAGGCAACATCTCAACAGCCATGATTTTTCCCTACAGAAAGCCATTGAAAAAGCTGGCAGCTTTCTAAAAAGGCCCCTGGAAACATGTTAAATACCCCTTTGCTTTGCATCCTTTTTGTGATGGATTCTAAGTGCTTAGGGTTTAGCTATTGTTTCTCATTTTAGTTGTAGCTTCTCTCCTTAATGCTACAGAGGGTTGTAAGTGGGATATTAAACTTCTTGTGAGCAGGCACCACCTGCCAGTCTCATGTAAAGCCCAAAAACATACCTGTCAGCAGCTGCTGGCTCCTGCGTGATAACACATAAGCTAGCATCTCATTAATTCTGAGCATATGCATGAGGGAGACAAGGGTGGAGCTCAGGAAATGTTTTCCCTTTTCCTTCACTTCATAAAAAATACCGTGAAAGCGGGAATGGGGTTGAGACGGCGAAGATCCATCAACAAATTCCTGAAAATGACAACAAATCTGCCCCTTAATTGATGTCATTAAATGAGGCAGGTTTAATTCCACCTGTTTTGGATTTGCTACTTATTCACAATTTGCCTCTCGGATACACATACAGCCAACGCTGACGGGCATGCAGTTTCTTTTCATCTAGCTATTACATTCTGAAAATTAAAAACAATATATAATATGAAAAAATATTGCATTTTGTGCAGGAATTTGAGAATAATTTTACATATACAGAAGGACACAATATGCTGTATATTTTCATAATTTAAAATTTAAAACTATTCGAACAACTACTTAACATTCTACTAAATAATGATATTTTATATTATATGTTGTTATTTATTATAACTGAAATGTAATAACATGATACTTTTAATTTATGCATTTATCTAAGATGTTTTTAGGTTTATTCATACAAATGACTCAAGACTACTAATTATCATTAATTATGATATTTTAGTGTTAATGATGAGACTAAAATTGTATTATAGATGTTTTTGCAAAATGGAGACATTATTTTAGTGTTATGTATACATTTCGGCTTCTTTAGGCTCATTAATATGTATTGAATTATTAAATGCTTAAGTGAAATTAAATTTTTTTTAAATAATTAATTGGCATGTTAGATAGAGATAGAACAATATAATAGTATGAGGAACAGGTTTCTGTTCAAATCCTTAAACACAAACATACTAAGTCAAATACGTTCAAGTCAAACCTAGATCTGTGATGAAATGTTTTTCTGAATGAAAACATAAAACCAATTGAGATTTCCAGAAGACTTCAAGCACAGTATGGTGATGAGACTCTTACAGTAGGTGCAGTAAAACAGTTAAATAGTGCAAACGTTTTAAAGAAGGCTCCATGTGCTGTGATGGCCGGAGACCACTGTAGTCATTCCCATGAACATTGAACAAGTTGAACACCTGATACTTGAAGATCATTTAATAACTTGCGGAAGAGATGGATACTGTATGTCTGTGTAAACTGTTCACATGATCATTCACAAAGTCTACTTGAATATTATGGAGGCCTTGGGAGGCCATCGTTTCAGATGTGAATCAGCCAATCTGATCATGGTTCCAATGTCCTGAAAAAAATTTCAATGTTAGTAGTATCCAAGCACTAGTGAAATGATGGGATAGGAGCATCAGTGTAGCAGGGGATTATATAGAGAAATAAAGGTAGTCGAAGTCCCGGTTTGACTAGAATGCCCAAATCAATTTGTACAAATCAAAAGTAAGTTAGTTAGACTGGCAGAACTTCCACCATGCCACCTCAGCTTCTGCCAGCTGGATCATCAAAAGGAAAGTAAGGTGGTTAAAGTTGCTGAACATTCTGAAAGGTGGGGAAAAAAGCAGCAGACAATCAAAAGACTAAATAGACAGAGTGCAACAGCCTGACCAACAGAGGAAAGTTCTGAGTGGCAAGGACAGATGCAAGGTCAGGGATCTCCTCTTGAAGAAAAAAGAAAGTGCATCAAGGATACAAGCCTATTTCTCTACACCATTGTTGTGCCTAGTCTCCTGTGCATCCAGCTTCATTTCCACTTCAATTTTTATCAACCTTCTGCTCGCCTCTGAAGGAGATAGGATACAAGCTCTGACACGAATTAGCCCTCAGATTGACTGATACTGCAGTGCCCAAGGGACACTGGGTAAAAAAGCTCTTGCTCCCCCCCCCCTTTTTTTTTTACCGCTTTCCTTCCTTACCCTTCTTCTTTTCCTATGCCTCCAACTTCGTCTTGTTTCCCCTGTGGCTCCTTGTCAGTCACTTGTCTGTGCTATGTCACCTTCTCCTTCAGAGCTGACAGGCAGCCGCCGCTGGGTTCTGACGGAGTAATTTGCTCCGAATTTACAAAACGTTCAGCATCAAAGATGGCAGTCGGCTTGTGTGGAAATGATTGCATTAAGAGTGGCGTTGAGAGGTCTATTTCCACTCATCAGCAAAGTTGACAGACCCACTATAGGTATTTTCCCAACAGTTTTTAAAACTCTTCTTTATTAGATGTATAGAGACAGCCTTGTCTTTCTGACCTCAGCCCTCCAACATATTTAAGACAGAGATGATGCTCAGCGGGCTGCATGAACAATATGACATTCTTGTAAAGGAAATGGACATTATGTAGAGGCTTTACCTTCTTTGTCATGGCCAACTCTGTAGACAAACATGCTATGCAACCTACTTATGATCGGTCTTCTGATTCCTTTTGCTTATTTTGTATGATTTGATTACGTACTTCCAATAACTGCTATATAGCCATAATGTATGTTGTCCACACTTTGCAACAATAATCTTCTTCTTGGCATGGAATTTAAATAATTGCAGTTACGGTACTGGTGCACTTGTATGGAACAGCCCATACTGAACGTCAGACGTTATGTGAACATGTACTATACATTCACAACGTTGATTTGATCTTTATACAACCGTCAACAATATTGCCTCAGCATTAACTGTCCTAAGAACTTTTGCCTTTAAGCCAAGGAGTTACGACACCACTGCAGCTGCAGTATAGTAAATACAGTTATGTTCAAAAGTTAGTTCCCCATCTTTTAATTTATTATTTTTTTGTGTGTCTAATAATATAATAGAAATCATCTGGTCATGTGTGTCTCAATACTCAGCAAATACAACCTCAGATGAATAACATATACCTTTATTACCGTGCCATTATGTATTTAACAAAAATTAAGCCAAAAATAAATAATAAGCAATAATAAGTACCCCTTACTGCTTTATGTTTATGTTAACACAATTCAATGGGGGAAAGACATAAGCAAATGTCTTTGAGAAGCAGTAGTTGCTGCACGTCAATCTGGAAAGGGTTATAAAACCACATAAAAGCATGTAAAAACATTAAAAGCATTCAAGATAGGTGCCAATCTTCCCAGGAGTGGATGTCCCAGCACATTCACCCTAAGATGAGATAGTGCAATGTTCTACAGAAATACCTCACACCCTCTGTCGAGATTAGTGGTGGAGGAGTGATGTTTTGGGCTTGTTTTTGAAGCCACAGGTCCTGGACACCTTGAAATCCTTGAGCCGACCATGAACTTCTATGTATGCCAGAGTTCAGAGTGTTCTAGATGCAAATGTAAGACCATCAAGCATCAAGGTTTTGGAATGGCCTAAGGTTTTGGAAAGTCCAGACTTCGTCCCAATTGAAATGTTGTGGCAGGACCTAATGAGAGCAGCACATAAGCAAATGCCTAAAAAACCTCAATGAACCGAAGCAATGTTGTAAAGAAGATTGGGCCAAAATTCCTCCACAATGATGTGTGAGACTGATAAAGTCATACAGGAAAAGATTACTTTAAGTTATTGCTGTGAAAAGTGGATCTACAAGGTATTGAACAATGGAGTACTCAGTATTGCCCACATGCTTTTTTTTCCTTTTGGCATCATTTTTATTAAATAAATAATGTGCACTGTGAAAAGAGAGGCACTAACTTTTGAATGTGACTGTAGCACTGCTGGCTGCTACTGTTTATTTCATCATCAACAAAAACTTGAGACTCTACGGAGTTTATTGACACCTGGACTCAGATTTGTCTGCTCCATCTAAAAGTCCCTTGTACTACACTTTTAAAAAGAAACTTGTCTCATGTCTGCTCTCTTGAAGATACGGAATCATGTCATGATCTATATCATACATTTGAAAATGCTTGTCTGAGATCAGAGGCTTCTCCCATGTTGGTTTGTGCAGAATGCCATGGTTACTCTGGCTTTGAGACATGTGCAGCCTGTGTAGGAGCAGTGGGCCGGTTTTATCTGGGTTGACTGGAGCCCTTTGGGCTCTGAGTGAGAAGAGTGCTGATCAAGCCTGGGAGCTAGAGGGGAGTCTGCAATCGGGTATTGATGGAAGCGTGGGGGCTCATCTTTCGCTGTCCTGCGTCGGGGCGATTCCTCACCGATATTATTGATTCCCAGCAGAGACCTCATCTATTACAGAGCGTGTATGGCCAGATGAACCGGGCTCTATTGCTGAGCAGAGACATTCCTCTCTCGTAATGCTATACCACCAGGTCAATTTTAGGACCTCTGCATATTTAAAATGTGTTCTGTTTTTCAATCTAATACACATTCCTCTTGTTGCTTTAAATGAGCATTTTCCAAATCTCCTGTGTGCCCTGATTTGTTTATATTGATCACTGTGAAGCTGTTTTCTTGCCTTTTCTTACCAGAAAAGTATTAAAGGACAGGAAAGCCTTCAAAACTACATATATTATAACTAATAATATAATAACTATAGCATATATATATATATATGCAAACGTACTTATACTTTAAATCATATGGTGAAGGAACATGTTGAGGAAATGTTCTTTCAAATAGTTAACATAAAATGAAATATATTTATGAGATGTGTGTTTACATGAACATTGGTTGCAGTCACCTGAATACTAGTGTGGTCTCTGCTTTTTGCTTCTTGGTTCCAGACTCATGTTTGTTAGTTCCTGTTGAAGTCTTGCCAATCGAATGATAAAGCTCTACGTTTGTGTTATTGTGTATCTGACTCTTGTCTTTGGATTACTCTTTGGATTTCCCATTGGCTGTGTTTATCATCATTGATTATGTTTGACCATAGCCTGGATGATTCTGGATTTGATTCCTATTTGTCTGCCAAGATCTGTAGGAAACCTTTTGCATATGGATCCTCACTTTGCCTTTAGGGGCAATAGACAGGAAGCAGAAAAAATGCAAAGCATCTTATATCTGATAATATAATTATGAAAATGTTAGTATTAGTTAGCATTTTTGTCATTTTTATTAATAGCTGTATTGCCATTTGATAAATACAGTATTATTAATAATTAAATATTACTAAATACCCTACATTTGGTTCATTTGCAACCTAATTAAATATATACGATAATATTGTAATAATAATATTATTATAAAAATATTATTAATATTACATTTATATAATATATATACTTTCAACTATTTTTCTTTTCCTGAAGTGTGTTTACATTTTTTGGCTGACTCTGTGTGTGTGTGTATGTGTGTGTGTATATGTATGTTCAAGTTGATGACTAATGGAAAACTACTTAAATGTGTCAAATATCAATAGGTACAAAATATCAATTAACTACATTTCCAACTACTAAACCTTAAAGCTAACGTCAGTTCACATTCTCTTTCAAACCTTGCCATTGTAAGTAAAGGAGATAATAATGCTGATAATGCAGCTATAAGGCTATGTGGAAATCATTTTAGCCTTTACATCTGTGCTGGTTTTCTTTGTGAAAAGAATCCAGTTGTCAGGTTCTTTTATAGACCCAGATTTTGTGATCCAAAATGCAATATAATGTAAGTAGATACATTGGCCAGATTTGGCTCAGGCCTGTCAGCAGTTGCTGCAGGAGAATAGCTAAAGTGAGTGCTGTCTTTGACCTGTATTTGCAATGGTGCAGCCGTGGCTAAATGTTCTCCTTGACTCCAGACCCTGGTTCTCCCTGACCCCCTTCTTAAGGGTCTGCCCAGCCACTGCACACACTCAGGTGTATTTCCCCAGGGACGCTGTCAGAATCCATCCTGCACATGCAGCCATTTTCCACTTCACATCCCAAGAGTCAACCCCCAACACACACACACACACACACTTTCCCTTGGCTTCTCTTGCTTGCATTTTTGAATGACTGAAATGCTAGCATAACACACCAAGCTAAACTGGATCATGGGACGATGGTGGATTTAGCCTTCACGGGGTTAATTTTCTCTCTTTTCCCTTCTGCTTATGCTGGATAGGGGGAAAGAATGAATCCAGCTTAACGATAAAATAATGGATGTCATTTTTGAGGCAGAAATGGAGATGGGGGGTGCGAGTGCATTACTGTGCAGCTGAATGTGCCCTGTGCCAAGGAGTAAATTTGAGTGAAGCCGTACGATGTGACATCATTTACTCAGAAATCCCTAATTTGTCAGCATTAATATTTCAGCCGCAGCATTGCCTGTCACAGAGTGCCAGAGATGACTGATCAATCTATAAAACGGCCGAGGCTAATTTATTGAATATTTATGTGCAATGTCATGTGCGGGGCGCGAGCGGAATTTATTTCACTCACTTCTCTCTCTGGTTGAGAACTTTTCTAACTAACAGACTTTTTTTTCCACTAAGGGAAGAGATGCATAACGATAATGGGGCACGTGCCAGCCGCGAACGCGTTTCGCAGTCTGAGCGGGGTGTTTAGCACACTGCTCACCGATGTAGTCACACGTCCATTGCAGTGTCACCATTCTACTCAATGAATTACGGCGATATGCCAGTGTGTGATTGGGTTGCGATGATTCACAGTCTTGTATGGGGTGATCCAACCAGGCGCAGTCCATTATTGCTCTCGACTTCTCTATAATTCCAATTTTATTGTCTTTGCTGTGCAGTGTTCCTGAGCCACGTCCTCTTAGAGGATAATGCACCTGTGTTGCTACGTTGCGATTTGGTATTTACTGCCCTGTCTTGAGAAATGTGTTTGTTTGCAGGTTTATCACGCAGTGGTCTGAACTACAGAGTGACAATTTTGGCTCAGACAGCATCATTTCTGATGGCGTGTCAGAGTAAACTGCTGGGATAGCACACAGCAGAGCAGAGCTTGGAGCTTGGAAAGGAACCATTTGTCCTTCAAACACTCCCATGAAGATCATTACGCGACTAAATTAACGATGGCGGGGTACGACCGTGGCGTTCTGTGGCCTGTGTAGAAGTGTGACTAGGGCTATTATATTTGGATGGCTTGAGACATGTGAGCAGTGGTTTTTCAGCTATGTCTGTTCTGCATGGTAATCGGTGACACTTTCCAGTGGCCAAGCGTACGCCGCTTCGTCTTAAAGCTTTACAGTACACTGAACAAGTCTATTCCTACTCCACACCTCGTATTAGCCCCTCCAATACCCTCATTATCCCGTCACTAATTACAAATTCTCAAGTCAGTGCCAAGCATTAAAATAAGACAGTGCAGCGAGCATATGGCATAATATCCTATTAATGAACACTCTAAATTCAAACTCAGGTCAGCTGCTCGTTTCGTGTATGTGTCACCGATCCAAAGGGAGAGGAAAAAAAAGTGACCTTCTTTTAAAATGCACAGACTGATTTGAAGAGATGGGAGCCTCAGGCAAACTCATTGTTTTACTTGTTTAATTTTTTTCCAGCAATTATTGATATAATATTGTGAGGGGTGAGCGAAGTACAGTATGTTTTTTCTTTCTTTCTTTTTCTTTCTTTAAAAAAAACAGAGATGGAGATCACTTCCCTATTTGCATGTTGACTGGTTCAATCTTTTCACTATTTCTATTTGTGCGCTTTTCTCTTTCTTACTCTTTCTAGCTCTCTAGGGGAAAGCCAAGCTATTTGCATTCCCTGTCACAACGGTGTGAAAAACAAGTTTCGTTTCATTCTGCTGGTCTCCTCGTGCACAGCGTTTTAATGTGGACTGCCAAACACAAGAGAGATGGATTTCTGTTTGCTAAAAAAAAAAAAAAAAGGCTGCAAATAGACACATTTAGTTAGCTTGTGTCTTCGAGTGATAGATGTGGCTACGGATTAAGTTTTTTTTTTTCCTTTTCTGAGCTAATCTACAGACATGACCCTGTCTCATGTGATAGACATTAAAAATCCCTGATACAGCTCTGCTAACATCAGGTCTAGTGTAGAATCAGCCTAGTTAGACAATGCAGCTCCCTCACTGTCATTAACCCATACACGAAATAGGACATGGCACTATAACCCAGGTTCACACACACTCACACTCTCACACACTCAGCATATCAGCAAGGCTCAGCCATGAGGAATGTGATTTATATTGACAGGGATCCATTTCAGCTGGGCTCTGGCTTGGTCTCGAGGGGGGCGCTCCCAGGGTGAGTGATCATGCCGACTTCAGGCTAAAGCTCAGTCTCGAGCCTGCTGGAGCAGTATGGGGAATAGTTTGTTTTCAAAAGCTTAATCCTGTAGAACAGCTGTCTGTGATCTGGACTTGGATCAGTGAGGCGGCCGGCCAGAGACGACTGCAGGTGCAGAGACTTCCCTAGTTTGGGCCTCTGCAAATGAGTCCTATGCGTGTGGCTTTCCAAATGCATGTGTCAAGATAGGACACAAACTGGATAACTTTGGCAAGACTGGGACAAGCAGGTCCATACTGTATATATTGTGACTAGATCATCATCTGCACATTAGATGCAAACATGAGCACATTTTGCACAATATAAGTCATGGATTAGTAATTCCAGTCCTGGAGGACAACATTCAGGCATTGTTCTGAGATTTCCTTGCTATACCATCTTTCTCCGGGTTGCAGTTTAAAAAAAGAGGACAAGTAATAAGCATGGTGGCAAAGATCACAGATTTACAGTGCCTTCAACAATTATTGGCACCCCATGTAAATATTAATAAATAGGGTTATTAAAGAAATCAACCACTGTGTTCACTATAATTACTGGGGGTATCACATGTTTTTGTTGAAAATATTTTTTATTTGAATAATATTTTTTATTTTTAGTTGAATATTTTTTTATTATTTCAATCAAAGGCTGGAGATTCTCATTTTTTTCAGAGCGAGATCAAACTACTTCACCAAAAAGGTGGATCTTTTTCTAACTCTTTTTACCAACAAGAGTGAAAGGCACTGTTTTTGCTGAAGATACCAAATGAAAGAAAATGTTTTAAAATGGAAAGAGAGAGAGAGAGAGAACTAACTAAACCAGTCAAGCATAAATCCCACACTAATCAGTCAGAAATTAATCACATAGTGTATAAGGGACAAACCTCAAATACAAGCAAGAGATTCGATATTAAAAGAAAAAAGAATTTTTTTTTACAAAATAACTAACATGTTTTTAGCAAGCATTATATAACTTAAATACCTAGCTAGTTAATAGACAGACAGACAGATAGATAGATAAAATAGACAACATAGTAGCCTCGCACCGCCAGGATCAAGGGATCAAGTCCTGCGTTCAGATCTGTGTTTCTGGAGTTTGCACGTTCTCACTGCGCTTGCTGGGTATTTTCTGGGTATTCCGGTTTCTTCCCACAGTACAAAGACATGCAGCTTCTGTGTTTCCAAATTGTGCCCATAGTAAGTGTGTGAGTGTGTGCTTGTCCACAGTGTTTCCCACCTTGTGATCAGATTCCCTTGAGATCGGCCACCTGTGACTCTGTACAAGATAAGCATGTGTACAAGTATATATAATAATACTGTTTCTTTATTTAATGTAATTAATCCTGAAATAAATAATTTGCTTTCATGAAAATAAGAAAAATAAAGGCACACAAGTGGGCAGTTGGAGGATGGGCACGGAGAGTATAAGAAATTTGCGTAACTAGTGTCTAACTTTGCCTGAGACCTCAGAGCATATGACTGCGCGTCTGGTGCAGGTCATTGCGTTATTGTTAAGTGTGTGTCACCACAGTAGGGGGGGGTAAGTGTGGAGCAGTACTGGCCCTAACCTTCAGCAGAGGTGACCCTCCACAGGTGCCCTCTCCTGGCTCTTATCAGTAAAGCACAAGCATAAAGGCCCTGGCATGAAGAGTGATGGGCCAGGCCGACACACACCATGTGGCCTCCTCTCACTTTGGCCCCCATCCTTTACGAAATCATTTGCATACTGCATAGGCAATGCTGTTTTTATTGAGGTCGTTTTTTTTTTATTAGTCCTTCATTGGCTCCAGCTCAACAATAAAATCAGCTTACATCAAGACACAGATGACCTTTTTCATCAAGCTGTTCTTAGATGAAGCCACTTCTCATATATGTTTCTTGACTTATGTGCACACTCTAGCCACTTCCTCTTTAAATGCTAAATGAAAAATGTTGTTGTAATTTATTTGAACTACTTTTACTTCTTTCAAACTAGATGTGTACTCAACAAAATACCCTCTGGAAAGCCATTATTATTTTTTATACTCTGTATAACCGCTTGAACATAAACACAATACATTTGATTCAACAGCTTTGGCAATTAGTAATACTATAAAAACTGTAAGCAGGCTGAAATTAAAATTCCCAAAAACTATGCTATATGCTTATACCATGGCTAACTGGTCATGTACTGTAAGTGAGCTGGCAACAGAGCAGTCAGTGCTAACTGCCCCAGAGAAGATAGTGACACTTATTTGTATTTTTAGCTCAGGTTTGGTTTGTGATTGACTGATTAGCTGTCAATTTATTAGACATTTTATCTACCTTTAAAATGTTCATTAGCCCTGTAGGATTTCATTTACTGGCCATGCTGAAATTTTTTTTTTTACCATCCTTGGCAATGTGTTTACTATTGTCGGTATGACTTATTTTTCACACAGTGTATCAGGGTTCAACGATTGCCATACTGGAGAGCCAAAGTCCAGCACCGTTTGGTCAAAGACATCTAGATTCAAATTAGATGTTAAAAACAGGTGTAATTGGGGTGTTAAAGCAACACTGTCACAAAACTGTGGTGAACTGCAGCCCTGTGGGACTATAATTGGGGAACCAATTATTTATGTAGGGAGGAATGGTGGCGTAGCAGACAGTGTTTGCTGCCTCACAGCTCCAGAGTCCCCATTTAGATCCTGAGCTAGGGTTACTGTATGTGTGGTTTCTGTAGAGGTTTTCCCCATGGATTTCCTAAATGGTTCATCCCAAAAACATAGTGGTGGCTGGATTGGAGATTTATTATCCATCCATCCATCCATCCATCTTATACTATAACCCCAATCACTTGTTTGACCATCTATCAAACCCAAATCAGAGCAAAGTTTATCTTTTTTTTTCTTTGTTTCTTTTGTTTAAAAATCCGTTTAAAATGCACTTATGAGAAACACATGGTTAAATATATAATAAATAAAATTTTTTATTCTCATTTTACTTTCAAGCAAATAGGTAGAACACATCACATTTTACAATTAGCAATGAGTTTTTCAGTTTAACAACTTCTATGATGCTGTCTAAAATCTATATTTTAAGTGCTGCTGTATTTTGCTTCACTTATGTGTCATATGCTGCATCATACTAACCTTCATACATGACACCACAAGTTTTTGAATAATAATGACCCACAGGGTTGGTCTGATCATGAATAGTTATGATTAGGGGCGATCCATGTAGAAAATCTTCAGTGATTTGAATAGACTGCACGATATCTGAGGTGTTTACATACCAAAAACATAGACAGTAAAGCCCAGCTGTAATACTATAATCAAAGATGATAGAGCACTTTTAAACAAAGTTTCAGGCCAAAACCAGTAGAAATTTGGATAAGCAGGAAGGATTAATAGTTTCCCAAGCCAACTAGCAGCAGAAGAGATTGTCGTAAAGGAGAGCAAGTAGAGTATAGAGTGATAGAAGCACAAATTCAGGAATGTACTGCATTACTAGGAAAGCCCTGGCATGCTCACTTGGCACATGATGTTGCCAAGTTGTAGGATTTACCTCGAAGCCTGAGGGTTTCGACATGAAAAGACTTTATCGGCTCGAGGACCCTGTGGAAACCTTGGGGAGGCTTACCCTGTTGTAGTGATGGAGAGGAGAAAATGCAGGATGAATGGCAGAAAATGAGAGAGCAAGACAGAGAGAAGGAAATGCACAAAACAGTCCAGAAACCACAGCCAAGTTGCCAAAAGAGAGAAAGGAGAAAATGGGTGGCATGAGAACAATGATGTAAAACCATAGAGTGGAACAACTGCCTCTGGCAATATCATCAGCCCCGTTATACTCACACACTCACATGACACCACACACACTCTCTCATAGGAAGCAATAATTAAGGAACTAAAATAGGTCTTTTATCTATAGTACATCATGTATGCAGCTTTTTTTGATCCCTGTAGATTAATGTCTTAATTCTGCACATGAAATACTTAGAAGTTTGTGTGTGTGTGTGTGTGTGTGTACTGCACAACAGTATGTGCAGATGAATCGACTCCCTGCATCAGTAAAAGGCTGGAGGTGTATGTGCTTAGGAGAGTAGAGCTCATCTGTCGGACTGAGAGCACATGGTCAAGTAGTCAACAAAATACAAATGGAAAATTGGTGCTGCTTGTTCTTGCCATTGAAGTGTGTGTGTGTGTGTGTGTGTGTGTCTGTGTGTGTGTCTGTCTGTCTGTGTGTGTGTGTGTGTGTGTGCGTGTGTGTGCGCATGCATGTGAAAGAGAGAGAAAGAGAGACTGAGACTGAGAGAGAGAGTGAGAGACACAGATGGAGGTAGGCAATGCTGAAGGAAAAGTGCCCCCCACAACCACAAGAAAACAAACATATAAACAGAGCAATTAATCAGTTAATGTACTGTAGCCTGTTTATCTGTTTATGTGCTTTATAAAATTTATGCATAAACCTAGTAACTTAAGAAAGATATACTAATTGGCCCCCAAAAAGTTGCACACTCTAAAATGTTGTCTGCCTTTAGCTTTGATTACAGCACACAATGTGGTGGCCAGTTCATGTGTGAAAATGATTCCTACTGATCCCAGAACCACTCATTGACAGTTTGAGTCCTGGAATATACCAGTGCCATCAGGAGAAACAAATGAAGAAATGTAATAACTTGGTCATTCAGTACATTCAGGTCATCAGCTGACTTAATTTTATTGCCACATAATGTTGCTGAGTCTAGACCTGACTAATCAAAGCAACCTCAGACCATAACACTGCCTCCAGAGGCTTGTACAGTGGGCACTATGCATGATGGATGCATCACTTCATTCACTTCCCTTCTTACCCTAACACACCCAGCACTCTGGAATAGGGTGAATACTGACTCATCAGACCACATGACCTTTTTTCAATCGTAAAGTCCAATCTTTAGGATAAGATAAGATAAGACATACCTTTATTCTTCCCACAGTGGGGAAATTTCTTTGTTACAGCAGCAAAGAAATAAAAAGTCCCAGTTTAGTCCCAATCCTGTGAGTTCTCATTATATTGTGTGTGTAGAAATGCTCTTACTTTCACTATTAAACATAGCTGTGATTTCTGCTGGTGATTTTACTACACCAAGCATTTAAGTGATCATTCATGATATTTTTCTGGCCACATTTCTTCCACAAAGTTGAATATAATATACACCACTATATTTCCAGTTTTTAAATAGTTCTTAACCCAATTTGTCTTAGTAGTTTTCTTTTACAGGTCAATAATTTCACCCTTTTGAAATTTTGAACTTTTCTCTCTTTTTTTTTTCATATTTAAATAATCTTGGGAAAAACCGAATGATATCAGCGATCTTCTGTTTGAACATAGTCAGTACTCAATACTCTTAAGTGTAACTCTAAACCTGAGAAACAAGATTTGTATGATGTTGATCTCAGCAAACCTGCATACTTTTCAAGCTGTCATGGTACAAGTGGGTTGGTAAATTCTATCTCTTCCACATCACATTGAATGTGTCGTTCGAATTAACGTAATACTTAAGTTCTTGTTGTGTCCTTATCTTAGAGATAAAATTAGAAATATGGTAACATTTGAAACTTTTCGGCTTGATGTGTATTCAAGCGAAACTCACAATTTGTTGTATTAATTTAATGTTGATTTTTTTTTTTATGGATGGTTTTTAAGTTATGTGTATAATTTATTTTTTGTAATCATATTTCTGGTACTACAGTAGATAATTAGAAACAGTGAACAAGACTTCATATGCCAAAATTCGTAAGAAACCACGGATATTGTCTGTTCATAACCAATGAATTGGGAAAATTTGTGTTCCAAACATGACGTGATTTCTTTATTTTATCTGTTTTTTTTTTTTTTTATTATTAAATTTTCTCTGTTTATATTTACCATTACTTAGGTTAAGCTTTTCTGCAGTTGACAAATGTGAGTTACTCGCTCAGAACTACCACCAACTAGCTTGTTTATGATTTATATTATCAGATAAAATGTATAAGATTTAAAAATGCTGTTTTGTACCAAAACTAAATCAAACCATATTTGCAATTTTAGCCCGAAATAAATAAATATTTAAAGCTTTTTATGTCTGAAATGTTTTTAGGGAACAAATTTACATCACATTATTGTTATTAAACTTACAAAGAAAGTTGTTCAGACATACTAGATCCTACCACAGTTTTCTACCACATTTAAATACACAGACTGGTGTAAAAAAATAATTCAGCAGAATTATTTCATAATCATAACTTAAGCAGGACCCGCAGCAAAAAAAAGCAATCTTTGATATGGGACCTTTTAACATATGGTTTATTTGGGTGAAAGTGTGTAAACAAGCGGAGTGATTTTTAGGTTTATGTATGCACAATCAGACATGTCTTAGAATGTGTTTAATACAAATGCAGCTCCAGTGTAGCAATGTAGAGGTAATAGTGTGTGCAGCACATAGCGTGCCCATTTAACCCCCATACGTTTAATCACCGCCATTTTCCACTTCATTTCCATATGCCCTGAGCCACAGCCACTCAGACGGCCCGCTATGATAAACACACCGCACATTTCCTAAGAGATGAGCTGAAATTAGAATATTCATAAATTTGCTAGATTTCATATGACGATATTTCAGATAAAGTCAGTGGAATTTGTGGTTGTGCATGAACTTAGGCCTAGTTCAAGCATGTACAGTAGGTGTTTAAATGTAGGTGTAATTAAATTGCTTCCTTTTCATGCACTATCTACAACTACACTTATGTCATCTTTGTATGATGATGGAAGAAACAAACCGGCCTTATCAAAATTATAATGTCTATAAAACATGTTGACCAGATTATAATGGCAGTTTGGATAGAAATATGTCATAAATTGTACCAGTACATTAAGTTTATTGATCAAGTGGTATAGTACACATTTAGTACCCATGTACTTCAGTAGTTTGTTTGTAAACTAAACCTGTATTGAGTGTGTTCATGCTTTTGTACAGTGAAACGGGTGCATTGTGGACTCATGTCCCTATAGAATATCGCATAAAAAACAAACCTGACTGCTGTGTGTGCTGATGTCAGTAATAAACATGCGTGTGTTGATGTCAGAAGTGAAGAGCAGTGGATACGCTGGCCGAACTCAGTGGGAAGATGGACGTGACTTTAAGGGCAGGATCATACAGAGTTCTGTCTCTTTGCTCAGCATTTTACTACAGAAGCGGAAGGTGCCTCTCTACATGGGGCACAGATACATGGAGCACTTTCTGTTCTCCATGCTGGGAAACATGGACCTTTTGCTCTTTCCTGACCACACTAGAGCCTCACTCTGGATGAAATACACATTGCATCATCATATTTCAGGGTTCTCAAAGGCAACAGAGATGACTATTTGAAATTCAAGGTGTCATTTTCCATCTAAAAACAAAAACACTGATTTTCTTTCATTTTTTTTTTTTTAGTGTTTTACGCCATTACTTGCCATTTATTGGAAGTAGAAAAACATATAAAAGGCAAAAAAAAAAAAAAAGAAAAGTTGTAGAACAGAAGAATAATAATGTCTATATAAAGATAGTCACTATGCCATTTCATCCAGATCCCTCCAACTGTCTGGTGAAATTGCCCTTTCAGTGTTCAACTTTAGAAAATATTACACTTCTTTTCTGTTTTCCATCAAATCCTGTCTGTCTTAAAGGACATGCCATAAATAAGGAATTAAAAATGCATACCGTGCAGAATGAGCCCCATTGATCTCCCAGTAAGGAGCCCATATTTGCCTGCTTGCTTGATTGTCACAGTTAGTGTGAATTATGTGGAACATGTGTTGAATTTACAAGATAAAGGGTTGGAGCCCGATAACTCCAGACACCATTTGATGTGACTGCAATGGCTTTGTTGACAGACAGGGCAAGAAACTACGCCTGCCCCCTCCTTCCCTGTCTTGTTTTTGTTATGAGAGATTGTGTGCTAAATGGAGTGTGTGCACTGCGCACTCTGTAAATTTGGTGTCATAATGAGTGCCGCTCCTCCGTATTGGACGGCAGAACACAGAGAGGCAGCAGTGAGCTGTGCGCGTGGTACGGCTGCATGACTGAGCCGCGGGGCACTCTGGCCTTTTTGCATACACTCACACTGACACACACACGGGTCGCTGTTTAGGCAATATTGATGAATGTGGCAGAAGAGAGTCTCTAACTGAGGATCAGCAATGAGGTAGAAAATGAATAATGTTTCTTCAGAGAGTGAGAGAGCCATATGTTGGCATTTACAGTTGAGACTTCATCGCAGTGACATCTTAGTGCTGAACAGCAAAACACACACACACACACACACACACATAGACACAAATCTTAGTATAAATCTAGTTTTATACCTCCCCTCTCTTTTGTGTTTTACGCACTTGTAGTCATTTAAAGTTGCGCATGAGTTATGGGGGTGTTTATACTGATTAAAGTCGAACGCATTTGTGTTTAAAACACTCCCACACCCTGTTTATCTCCTCCCGCTCTTTCCTCCACCTCCCAACCGTTATTAGTGACTCAGTCCTCCTGTGGAGAAACAAACTTTATAAAATTCTCCTTAATCTTCCAAGCGTAACCTATTTTCCTCTCGATGCAATTAACTGCACCAACATTTACAATAATATGATTACAACCACTTTGGCGACGTCGGAGCGGGATTGAAAGAATATTAGGTATCAGCGAGGGGTTGATCGTAATGGTCGTATTTTCGGGAGACTTGCATTTTCTTTGAGCAAATAGAGAGCCCCTAAATTCTCCTTAGGCTCTAAAAACCAATGCAGTGGAACCACGATAACAAACGCAAGCATCCACTTCCCTTCTCTCCCAAGCTTTTTTCACTTTCGATCCCGGTTCTTCCCAGTTCCTACCTCCCTGAATTAATTAAGCCTTTCACGGGCATGTAATTAGGAACATTAGCAAGTCATAAAATTGCCACCAGACTCTAAATTATGTGTATGCCCACAGCAATTTGTTTGTAATTCCTTTCTTTAAGACATTGACACCATAGGGGCCAAAACATCCAGAAAGTTGCCCACTGTGCTCTCTTGCCTTTGGTCCCAATAAACAACTGTCTGCGGCTCAGGTTGTGGATAATGCAAATGGGGTTCTTCTCTTAAAAGGTTTGGACTAAAAGGCTTGGAAACAAAGCATGCTTATTTAGTCAGAAGTGCCTTTTTGACTCAGGGAAAAAATGTCTAGAAACTTTGAATTCAAGATGACTTCTATATCAAGACATTAATATTTAACTAATCACTTTAACTCAGTCATGGACTACAGACTGTATGCCGTCTTGGTAAACTATCTATTTAAATGTACATTGTAGAAAGAGAGAGGATAAAACGTGTCCCTATCCTATAGAGAATTACGAAGAGAAGAAAGTGACAAATCCTGTCTTCATTCTTTGTTTGACGAACCCGGCTTTCCGTAGACGAGCACTAGGAAAGAGAAAGAATGAAAAAAAGAAAGAATGGTATTGAGTTTGTTTGTGCTGCACATGCCATCAAAAGGTTAAAGGCATCAGCAGTGTAAAGTGTGAGGGTGATTGTAACACAAGGACCTAATCATAGATTCTATCAGCTAAGGCATCCCTGACCCTGTAATAACCATATTCCATTGTTTCTGTTTACTGCCTAGGAGAGAGAAGAGAAAAACCCGAAAGCCTGGCGATATTGATTCCCATCCCCTCATATTGAAACCAGATATTGATTTTCTTTCTTTTTTTTTTAAATAGGAAAAAGTGCATTGTTCAAGTGAATGAGATTTCTTTTGGGATTTGGTGAGAGAGGAGCTGAAATGAGCATCCTTTGGAACATAGTCTCTTGCGGATTTGGTACAGGGACTGATAATTGAATTCAGCGATTGGGTTCTTGCATGTGGTGTGAGAGTTTTTTGCCGGAGGAGCGAAATGGACATGCTGACATGTCTACCTTTTCCTCAAAAAAAAAAAAAAGAAGATTTTTACAATATTTTATGCATTTGATACAGCACTATAACATTAGCTGAGATTGTCCCTGAATGATGAGGCAAATGCTAGGACGTTGTAATGGGTATGACACCACAGCGCGTGTCACTCGAATGTGGCAGTAGCCCTCCCGTCATTGTCTTCTGATTAGTCTTCCAACATCCATCACCAGACCCGGCGTCTATTTCACATTCAGGGGGCGTACTCTCGTCTCCCACTCAATTTGCAATTAAGACAAAATTTAGACCACTGAAGCCTGAAGGCAGGTGGGTGTCCTCAGAGCGTGTTGCTTAGCAACTGCGGTGGCGCATGAGTCGATGAGCACCTGTGCGGCAGGAGCCAGTGCATCGAGGAAGCGCAGGACGTGTAAAGCCACGGTCACGGTCGTGCCTGAGACGCTGAGATAGAGCAGTGCATGGGGGAAGGAAGCTTATCTGGGCCAGACATGTTAGACTAGCACAGAGAAGCAAACAGGCTTGAGTCCTCAGCAGCTTGGGTCAGGGTCAAAGGACACTGTAACTCTGGTCCTGGTTTTTTGAAAGATCCTCCAGATCCCCTGGGAGCTGTATCAGTGTCAGCATGCAGTGGGCAGGGACAGGGACAGGGGGCACTGATGCTATCTTTAACAGTGATTTTCAGTATGTGCCCCTTTGGGACAGCCTGGCCTAAGGCTGATCACACTACCTAGAGGTCTCTGGGGAGGACAAGAAGGCTGATTTGCAGGCACTAGCCTTACCATGATGGCAATATTAAGAAGATGGACTTGATATCTTAGGGTTATATTTCTCCTATAGAAGGCTTTTGCATTGTCTGGTTTAGTGTTCACCCTCACACCCATGCATATGGTCACCACAGAGGCCATTCTGTTCATCATTAGAGATGAGTGGTCATCTTTCCAGCAGTACACTGACAGAAAGTTGACTTCAGGCCACTGGCTTTCATTTCCTTCCTGTCCTGTGGCTTCGTTCCACTACCTGCACCCATTTACTGCAGAGCCCAGGAGGGACACCTGCACTGAGAGAGAAGAAGAGACACAGAGAATTCAGCAGCTACACCTGTACACATGCTACGATAAATTCTTAAAATGTAATCAGATTGTATAAGGTGTAAGAGGTAATGGTATGGTAGGCTGTAACGAATGCCAGAACCTGTATTTGAATTAGTGTCTCTTTAGTGTCTGTGTAGGTACGTGTGGGTGCTCTCAGCTATGTTTACAGAAACATAATAATATTTTACTATATTTACCCATCTCCTTTATCTTTAATGAAGATATTCTTTTAATGCAATGATAAAAGTATTAAATTATTAATTTTTGGAGTCCCTGTCAGAAATACACTGACCTTTGTGCACTGTGTAGAGCATGTGTGCAGTGACTTCATAAATAAAATTATGTTTATAATTTTTAATTTGGGCCTTAAATAAGGCAAGGATTAGGTATCTCCCTACATGAAAGTTTTTTTTTTTGTGCTCTTAAATCTTCTAATCACACCAACCTTTTGGTGGCGTCCTGATGATGAAATCATTGATACATTTCTGATCCACACCTATAGGCTGCACAAGCTCTCACAAGTTTAAAAATTAGTATACAGAGTACTACACTTACTATTCATATCTGCATTTGATTTGTTTAGTCTGTTTAGGCTGGGTATTGTGTTTAGTTATAGTGTTTAGTTTTGTTATATCTGATTTCATGTCAAGAACTAACATTATTACAAACTAACACTTTATGTATTATGCATCTTACATGTTAAATGGAGTAACTTATGTCTCATTGTTTCCCATTTCTCAGGAGCCTACTTTGTGTGGTGAACCCTCCAAAAGAGGCCTGTTTGTGATAGTTTGCAAGCTGTTGAAACACAAGCTGCCGTTGCCCACCGCACATCAGCTAATGTATTTGCATGAGCTCAGATGCAGGGAACAGCAAATTGACTGAGCAAATAGGCATCTAACCACACAGTAGGGGGAGTCATGTTGTATTCTTGCAAAGAAAAGGAGAACACTTCCAATAGCTCTCATGTGGAGAGGCATGCCTTATGAACACTTGGAGATGTAAAAGCAGGGATCCAGTAATAACATGCACTTACAAAATGGAATAAAAAGCAAATATAGATGGAGGACACTCTCTACTGCTGTTAAGTGGTCATGCGGAGGACCACTGGACCACAACAAGGGAGTGACAAAGTGGTCAAGTAAAGACAGATTGAGTGAATTTAAGATTACATGATGGGTCAAAAGAGGGTGAAATCATGATGCTGAAAAATGGAGAAAACCTGTAGCTAAAGAAAAACAGTTCGGTTGATGAGATAAATCTTTGAAATTTGTTGCCAGACAGCTCTTGCCTTTTACACTTACATTTGCTCATTTAGCTGCTGGTTTTATCCAAAGCGATTAACAAATGAGGCCGGATCCACCTGAGCAGTTGAGGGCTATGGTTCTTGCTCATGGATGCCAACCATGGCAGCTTAGCAGTGCTGGAATTTAAAGTCACAGCCTTCTGATCGGTAGTGCAAAGTCTTAATCACTTCCCTAAAAAATGGTTTCCAAGGCTGGGATTTTTGCACACTAGTTGCCATGGGCTTGTTTGGATGTCAGTGGCTCTCTGCAATAGAGGTGGGGACAAAGAAGATGCTGTTGATTATGATATAATTCTGCTTGGCACAGTTTTCTAAAGCCACCTCGGCTCTGCCCCAGTCGCCGCAGGGGCCAGCCCAGGCCACGCGATGTGTATTAGAGACTCCTCAATTTCACACATGCTTACTCTTGAGTGAGGTTCGCATAAAGGGATTAGGAGGGGAGGAAGTGCAAGGGAAATGGGATGTTAGACACCCTGCTTAATGGAGTGACGGGGCCTGGGCCTGTGTCCTTTCTATTTCCACCTCTCCCCCCACAGCTCTGCTCTAGTGCACTGACACTCTAATCCAAGCTACACACACTCCATACACATCCTGGCTACAGATTCTAAGCAGGGGGAGGCAAGGCAAGGCAAGGCAAGGCCAGAAGGAAGAAGCTTTGCTAAACTCTTTCCTAATGCTGCCAATACCACTAGCTGTGATCTTTTGTTAGTTTTAATGAATTATGAACTTCATGTATGGCTTGTGGCTTTTATATTTCTAATGGTTGGTTTTGTAGTTACTGGAAATGATTGCCTTCTGACTCTCGAGGTGTTCTATCAAGATAAGTGGACTACTCCCTGACTCAGATAAAGAAAAAACAAATGAGTGAAAGGATTTGCATTGGCTGGGTCAGTGAGTGCTTGACTAAATATTTTTAATTGTTCAGACAAGGCTTTGATGAATGTGGTTTGGCTGATAAAACAAGCACTGGACGGGAAGCTGCTAGGTTTCTTGGTGGGACCTGAGCTGTGGGCTGAGTCCTGGGAAAGGATACGATTTAGAAACTCATCAAGCCGTAACGTGAAGACAAGCGGGGGGGTGTTTTGCTAGAAATCACTGAGGCACCACTGCATGCCCCTTTGTACCTCCCCTGCCCAAATCACTCACTATTTGCCTGTATCAATTTCTATGTCCTCTTTTTATTCATCAACTTCATCTGTCCCTTTCATCATTCTTTTTCCTTCTCTTTGCTATCGTCTGATGTGGACATGGGGCTAATCATGGCAAGGGGTCTTGACAAATTGCCCCCCAAGCCCAGTTTTGATTGAGCCACCTGTGTCCCTCAGAGTGGACCACTGACGTAATAACAGTTTTAAACCAAATTTACAGATCTTAAATGTTAAGTTCAATGTTTATGGTGGGATTCTATGAATTTATGATGGGGCACATGTCTTTAACGTTTCAGTGGAATTTTAGGTATATATCAGTGCTTTACTAGGTCTAATCTAAGCACTTAGATTGCAATAAATCTCCACCATTTTGTACAAAATGATGATTAGATCTTTGCCCAAAATAGATTCAATTAACAAACAATCATCCATATTTAATTAAGGTCTTAATAATTGTCACTGAACACTATTTAACTTTTAATAACTGATGTCCTGAGAAAGATAATTTACTTCTAATCTAATTATCGCTTCTGGTA
This sequence comes from Clarias laeviceps, assembly GCA_030014305.1. Taxonomy (NCBI): domain Eukaryota; kingdom Metazoa; phylum Chordata; class Actinopteri; order Siluriformes; family Clariidae; genus Clarias; species Clarias laeviceps. The sequence goes on along the minus strand of JAQMYJ010000003.1, from coordinate 10,052,643 downwards.
AATCCCATACTATGGGATATGAGCGGTCATTTTTAAACAAATTTCACAAATTTTTAAGTAAGTATATTACAGTGTTGTAATTAAATTCCTCAAATAGGATAATTGGTCAATCAGTTAAAAAATGGTTAACTTCATAAATAGCAATTAACATTAGGGATGACTGGGCCGTTTTATTGGTGGCAGTGGGCATACGATAGTGGTTTCCTGGAACATCCTGAAACCAAGGGGAAGCTCAGCATGAGTCTGTTTATAATGCCAGATCTGCTGATTAGATATGGATGATCAGATAAACCAACTCTTTTAAAGTGATTTTTCATGCATTTACACACTGTATTCAATTTAGATGTTGAGATTATACACTGAATAAATGAATAACTCAGTGGAAAACATGTTCTACAAAATCCAGGCCACTTATGAACTCATAGCATTATTTAGTGAATGATTAAATTTAAGTATTGTATGTTTATTAATAGTGTATCATTTATGTTTTTTTCTTATTTTCTTTAATATAAAGTGCTCCTCAAAGCCTCTTTGGATGGTTTAATTTTAAGCTCCTGAATGGAGTTCTGCATAGAATATGAATGGAAAAATCCTATATTCCTTAAAGGAAATGTCCATTCTGCAATGAAATCAAAATGTTTATAGTGAATACTGTAAGTGATGATGTTAGTTATTCCAGTTGCTTTATTTTAGTTATTCCCATTAAAAAGTTTGAGATTTTGAGCTATGCTGACCTCACGTGAGAGCATCACACCACAGCTATTCTTGCATTTAATAGGACAAAAAAATAAAGAAATAAATATCAGCAATCTCAAACAGAAAAGATAAAATGGCAAATTGTATCAAGCAACAAGCAAAAGAGCAACAGCTTCTTTTTTCACTCACTATTTTCCAGCGATTTTTAGTGTCATGTTGATGATATGTAGTGGAGACAGTAAAAAGAATGTACTGGATAACTTCATTCTTCATTGAGGTCGATTCTTCACCGGGTAACTTATGAATGATAAGATTGTGACTTTGGCATTTTTCCAAAAAAAAAAAAGCTGGACAAAATGCAATCAGACCTAGCTAATATACTGTAAATGAACTAACTTTTATTTATTCTTGTGTTCGGTTAGCTTTACTGTAGTGTATGTAATAGCATTGTAATAGAAAGCACAGGCCACTCTTGTGCAGGCCAGCGTAATGAAGAATTCCAGCTGCCAAGCAGGGCGCGCGGTGCTCGGACAGTAGGCATTTTTCATCCTGTAATGTGTGCATGGGTCATTAATTGCGGCTTGCCATAGGTCCAGTGGGCTTGTCATTTGGGTATAGCACATCTATACATCTATTCTCACCCCTCCCCCAACACACACACACACACACACACACACACACACTCCTCCTCTTGGACGTACTGGTGCCCCTAAGTGACTTGAGCCAACAAGGATCCCGTCTTGGATGGCTTGACCAATCTTCCTAGTCAAGCAACTTAATACTAGAGGACCTCATTACTCTTTGAAGTTCTCATAATTTTTCAGAATCCAAGTATTTACCCTAGTTCTTGGAAGGCAGCCTGAAGTTTGGACTGAGTTTGATATTGTGGGTCCTGTAGCCTGGAGCTGCCTGGAGGTCTGTGTTCCTTGCCTTAGGCAGGATGTCTTCCTGTTGTGCAGTCCTGTATTGATTAGTGTGTGTGTGTGTGTGTGGCAGTAAAGGAGTACTGCGCACACTTCCATCTTTCTCTCTGAAAGGGGGAAGTGGGAACGTAGGAGGGCGCTTCATCGGTGTGATGTGTTTTGTCAGAAGCATCTGTTTGGTCACAGGATGCACCGTAATCCCCGACCTTGAATGCGCCAACCTGCAATGAGTACTGTGCTCAGCTGTGGGCCTGTGTGAGCCCATTAACACCTCTCACATACAGACTTGAAGCCTGCACCAATACCAGGGCCCACACACACACAGACACACACACACACACACACACACACACACACGTGCAGCCTACAGCACCATAGGCTTCTGCTCTCATTATGTGTTGCTGTAGTAGAGCCCTTTCATTAAAGCTGTGGCTTTAGCTGGATATGTGCTGTTTGGAGTGTAAAAACAATTTTTCTTTTCTTGTGTAAAAGTCCAAGAAGATGGATACACAGGTTAAGAAGTGTTCTTTTTTTTAATAATAAGGAGCATTGGACTGGAGCAAATGTGCAATGATTCCTTTATAATGCCAAAATTCAATGACTCTACCATTGAATGTGAATACATAGGAGACCCCCTCGAGCCATTTGTAGAGGATTTCCTCGCTATTTGTTGGTTTGTTAATTTTGCATGGCTAATTTACAGTGGAACAGTAGAGATAATGTGCTGAACAAAAAGGACCTTAATTACTGTCTGGCCGGCTCCAGTAGCAGCTTCCCTATTGGATCCTTGGCACCAGTGCTTTTCAAACAACACTAATATTAAAGCCTCTGCTGTTTTGTTTTTCACTCTGTTTTCTCTCCATATACCCTTCTTTAAATGGGAAAAGCATGGTGGCTGGACAAATCTCGGATTTATTTCTAAATGCGTTGCTTCTGACTGAAATGCCTTACAACTAGCAAAGTAGCCAGGCAAAGCATAATCATTGCACATAATTGTATTAGCTTATAATTGATGTTCTACTGTACTAATACTGATATATCCACAGGGTCCTTCAAGCTGTACCAATGGTAACACCATGTGCCATTTGTTTACCTACTGTATATGCACAGATGTGATGAGAGTAGCAGTATGTGGGAGAGTTAATGTGCCCTCGGATCATTTTACAGAAGTATCTTATGAACATCTGCAAGACCATCTTCACAGGGATCACTCCCTCCAATTCAACAAGCCCATCCCCACTGTGGCCAATTAACCAAATTGCCACAAAAAGAGCATTTTATTAGTATTTGTCTGTCGCTAGCAGTCCATCCTCATAAATTCTCCTTGAGGCGCAATGGAAAACAAATTGGCACATTAACTCGTGAATGGCTAAAGAGGCACTCCGGCTGCGCCTCCGGGGCTGCTGGGTATCAAAGTGTCTGCCGTTCGAAGCAATCTGTCTGCTTTATCATTCAGTGTGACACTGGGGCTGAGTGCGCCAGGCCTGCCGCGGGGGCTGTGCACCAGCGAGAGCATTAGCTCTCTTTCCCTTGGCAGGCCCAAGCTGTTTGCCATTGTAGCCCAGAGAGCCCTCTCTATTTATCTGTTATTACTTTAGAATTGGCAGTTCAAACGCAGGGGGCCCTTCTGCTATGGCGGTTTTGGCTGTGGCATCTCGCCTTCTGTGTTTTTTTTTTTTGTCTTTCTGTTTTCTCTTTTTTGCTGTCTTTTTTTATATTCGCTTCCCCCATCTTCTTTCTCCTCCTTCCTCCCCTTGCATCATCCAGCACCTGCCATTTTGCTCTTTCCAAAGCATCCCCCGCACCACAGAGCACACACCACACACACACACACATACACGCAATATACAGACACACATACAGACAATTCCTTGGTTCTTCTATTAAAGCATTGATGAGCGTGGTCTGCTCTCTTGGTTGGTGTGGCTGGTTGTGTTGTAACTTGTATCTGTGCCCTATTCTGCAGGAGCCTTATAGGGAGGCATCAGGGAGAGCTCTCCAAATTTTCACGAGGATTATCATGTTTGTGATTGCATGCGTGTCATGATAATCCTGTTAGTAATTAAGTAGAGCCATTTCCAAGAGCAGCAAGTAAGCCAGGCACATGTAACCCCTCACACGGCTTCGACAGCCAGGTCGCTGCATGACATGTTATGCAGTCTCGTTCGAGAAATAGATCTGACTCTTTTTGGAGACTGACCAACAAGGTAGAATAGTCGCAATCATCACAGTGTATCTTGATTTCACTATTTTTTTGTTCTGCTTTAATTCCTGCTCTTCTTAATTTCTTTCTCTGTCTGTGGCCCTGACTAAAGAGTTTGTGTCAGCTCCCCTCAGCAGTATGGCTGCCTCTTCTGCCAGCCCTGCCGGCCCATCAAAGAGTGATTTTCCACGCCGGCAGGCCAGGAGGCTCACTTCTTGGAGAGAGGGGCCTGTGCCATGGCTAGTGACAGGTGGGAGGCGGGAGGAGGGGGCCCAGGGCGCTGGACTGCCAGGATTTATACCCGGCTCCAAGGAAGAAATTCTGGGAACGAGCCAGTCACTGAACTGAAAATAGTTCTGTCTTGACACTTTAACTGCACCCAGCTAGCTATGGTGCTCAGGTAGGGTAAGTTTTGAGAAAACAGAGCCAAGGGGGATGATAGAAGCATGTTTGAGGCTTTATGTTATACTTACCACAAAACAGCTCTCAATATAATGGTGTAATATGTTGTATTAGAGTGCATAAGTACTGCAATGATGAGCAGCAAGCTGGCCCGCTGGAGGCTGAAGGCAGAGCTATGACTGTCCTCCTCTGAGAGGTCTCTCCTCCACCTTTTATATATTTCAAACTTCCATGGCTGGCTCCTTTTATGCTGCTCTAAATGAGATTCCACAAAATCTATATCGCATCTTTAAAGTGAAATAATTCTCCATGTCGGCAGTGGCATTGACCCCGGCGGGGCAGTTCCGGTTCAGTGCCCTGGGCGTCCGCCGCCGACAGCGGGGAGGGGCGGGATTTAAGGCTCTGGTCGTGCTGGACCCCAGGTGCACCAAGGCAGGCAGTTAAATTTCATCATTACCCTTTCTTTGCCGTGTTAGCTTTTTATAGGCGTTTTACGGCAGGTGTGGATGGCAGCTTAGCCATCGTAGCAGTGTGGCCTAAGAATGGGAGAAGAAAAAGGAGACAGAGATGTAGAAACAGTGAAGGAGAGAGAAAGAGAGAAAGGATAAGAAACGCAGGAGACTTGGACATCACTTGTCAAGTTGACTGCAAGATGATATAAAAACAGCGGGGAGGGCGGCGGATAAGGACGATGATGAATGGGCTGTGGACGTTCATCCATCCAGCTGAAGGATTTGCAGAGCAGGAATTGTGTACAGACACCAAGATCTCTGGAAAAGAAAAAAAGAGCACGGAGCTGAAAAGAATGGAGGAGAGAAGGGGGAGTAAAGGAAAAAAAATAATGTGTGCTGTTGAGAAGAATGGACAGATGTGATGTGGAGTGATAGGGAGAGAAACACGGTACAATAAGATGCTTGCAGATCTGCAGTTGTATTTAGACAACAGCCAGAGAGAGTGCCATTCATTCACTATGACAACAGAATGGGACTGTCCTATTGCTGTGCCGCCATCATAATCTCAAAATTAAAAAGAGACATTTTGTGATGAGGCCTATGGACGTTTTTAACACCACTATCTGTATCAGTTTAATGCTTCAATTATTTGTACGTATCTTTATTTTGTTTCAAACCAAAGTAGACACGACACCTCCTGTTCATATCTATATTTCTGACCCTCTGTTTAAACCAGCAGTCATGAATTATTACAGAATGGACAAAAGTCATTATTTATTTTATTTATTTTTTTTAATGAAGAGAGGTAGCTATTTACAGCTAAATGAGACAAAACAATCATTGGCGAAGCAATGGTTTAAGCTAATTCATGCAAAGCAAAGTGGAAACTACAAATCATCCTAAGCAACAGTAGTGTGCGTCTCCTCATTGAGAAACACTATGTTTTTTTTATTTTTATTTAGGATATTACTCACAGTGATCCTACTGCAGCTGGAGTTACTGTAATATCCCTGATGTCTATAGGTTTGAAGTGTTTTTTTTAGAATGATGGAAGCATTCTGTAGCTAGCTTTGTAGTTTGTATAGTCATATCCCACTATCCAGGCACTATAAGGAAACCATGGCAACAAAAAGTCCAAACTCCCGCTGGTAACCAATACAGAGCGACTTGAGCAACACAAGGCAAAAAATTGCTGCAACTATGAAAGAAATAAATGTAATTGCGAGGGTTATTTTTGCTAAACATATATTTTTTCAAACACTTCTGTAAAGGGGAATTGGTGTACTGTATGTGTATTGCAACATAAAAGTAACCAAAGTGACTTTTCCTGATCATGCATGGAACTCATTCTCTGATGTCTTTTATTGACGTTTATTACCCTTCAACTTTGACCAGGTACATTTTCTGTTCTTTTCTCAGTCCAAGAAACATATCCTTTGTAATCAACATGTATGCAAAAGATTAAGTTGAGAAGCACTGGAGTATTCCTTTAAGTACCTCTTTGCCTAGTCAAACAGGAGTCATGTTTGAGGGATAAAGGAGAGATAGCGGGGGTGCTCAGAGGGTGGTGTGCTGTACCTGTGCCAATGTCAGACAACACTGCCAGTCTCACCAGGCAAGAGTCCATGTCCTGGGCTGTGCCGACCTGCGCAGAGTCCCCTCAAACTCACTACATATGCTCCGTATGGCCCAGACAGCACATCCAATTTTCCACCATCTGCTGGGCCCGCACTTACGCACCACAGAAAGGTCACCGCCATCTCCATTTGACTCATAAGCATTCAAATAGCACCTTCAAGAAACGCAATCAGCACTGTCATCCCTTGATGTGGCCAGAACCTCTTGCAGAGGGTGTGAAAAAGCGGCACTGCGAATGGCGCCCAGCCAGCAAGGTCCATGTCAAGTCTACTAAATTCTGTTGATATAATAGGGATGTATAAGCAGAGATGAACAGAGAGCGGCATAAAATGACAGTCAACACAAAGGCCAGCGTCGAGCAGAATAGAATGTCTGGCAGCCTGTCTACTGTACGACTGGACTTAGGCCAAGCAGAGGAGTAATCATCCACCACTGATTTATACACAATACTGCCAAAGAAACTCAGTCACTTTGGCATGGGGTTTTGTTCCAAAAAAAGGATTCTGCATGTTTGAGAATAATATCAGTGGCCTGCAGATGGACTACTACTGTCAGGGTGCTGCTTTAAAGATGGGAAGATATGGTAGCCTGGCGCTATAAAACAAAACACTCGAACACACATACACACAGTCGAACAGGATTCAGCTTTGGAGGCGAAGTGAGATAAGAAGATTAACATGCTGGATGCTGAAAGCTTGATGCTTCTTCACCATACCAATACATTAATTAGCATCATTGCCCTTTCTTTTTAATGTAAACAGGGAGCAGCGCTGATTACTGGTTAGGTCTACAATAGTCCCAAACCTAACATGCAAAGAGCAATATATTAATCACACATGTCTGTGTTTCTGTGTTTCAATTTTCTCATGCCATGTTACTCATTATGGGATTCATCTGTTTATTGTACGACCCCTGTTTCTTAATTTTGATAGATGACACCTCACTAAAGATGGCTGCTTCAGACGGACATGCAATATGTTTTTTTTGAAGAGAAGGAGGCATGTTGTGAAGAATTTGAAGGTTTCTGTCTTTGTGTGGGTGTGCATGTATTAAATCTATGTATTTGTGGGTGTGCGTGTAGCCATGTGCGTGTGGATATGAGAGTGTGTAGACGGGTGAAGAGACACAGAGGTGGGCGGGAGGGAGGGAGTGGTTGCCTGTTTTTAACGGCTCTTTGAAAGAGATAAATGGCTTACAGATGGCCCAATCAATATATTCAAATGAGACATGTAAAGTAGCTGGGCAGCCATCAGAAATGACGCTAGAGCTCACTGAGAGACACACAGTCGGTCACTGCTCTGTCTCTCATTCATGGTTTTACATCTTTGCAGTAACAAACAAATATTTTATGCGTTTAATAATTGATGAATTATTAAAGTAATTATGCTCGACTAATCAGTAACATAAATATGCTGTTTGTATTATGTGTATAATGAAGGGAACAGAGGAAAGGAACAGAGAGCGCAGATCCAGTCTGTGGCCTTTGGGCTGCCTCTAGGGCAAAGTCTTCCCCAGACACAGATAACATCCAATACCTCCCGTGTGAAATGCAAAAATCCACCACGACATCAGCAAGGTGTTTTATCACCTCATATCAGGTCCTGCCTCTCTTATCATTTCGTTACACACACTTACCACACAGACAGCCATTTCCTTGAAATCACATTTATTTAACAGAAAAAAAAGTAGTGGAGGATCCTGGTGAATTGTTTATGGTTAAATTTTTTGATGCAGTAAATTCTTTCCAGGTGCACTATGACACTTTAAAGAGATATGTTATGAAGGTAATTGGGATTATGCTTCAATCTACTGGGTTGTTAAGTTGTCTGTGTACACCCACATAACGTAAAGACAGAAGGTATGATTCACAGGTCAGGGCCAGAGGGCTGAGCTGAACTGAACTGAACTGTGTGCATGTGTGTGTGAGAGTGGGTGTGTAAGGGGCATCTAAATGATGTTCTTGCTGAAGATGCTTCAGGTAGATTGATGGAAATCAAGATCTTCACCTCTCTCCATAAGAGTTCATGTGTGAAAAACTCAATCCTGGGATTATATTTATATTATAGTCTGTGTTAGATAATATGAAGATTTTATATGCAAGCATCTGTACTGCCCACTCACTGATGACATACAGTATAAGGATATACGTTCAATAAAGACATGTATATACTTTTATAAGTATATATATACTCAGCAAAAAAAGAAACGTCCTCTGACTTTCAACTGTTTTTACTTTCAGTAAACTTAATGTGTAAA
>JAQMYJ010000003.1:9999897-10025291 GCA_030014305.1 Clarias laeviceps | reverse complement strand
CATGTTTCATTTCACACTTGCTTTGCGGAAACAAACCTGCTGATTTGACAACACCTTCTATTAAATTAACCCTATTGTTGCTGCACCCATTTTGCATGCAAACATTTTGTTGTTGTTGTGGTTGTGGTAGTGGTGGTGGTATTGTTTTCATTCTTTTTGCTTGTTATTACCTCTTCGGTCAGAGCTGGAATAATTAGGGCTGTATTGAAAACTAATAATGTTATGGATTAATGTGGGAGAACTTGACAGAAGCACATCATTGAGTGAGACAAATCCATGATATAAATTGGCAGACAAAGCACGAGGCAGTCAATACGGATTACGGTTAAGCCTCTACTCTTTGTCAGCGTTTGGACTGGCATCGATATGCTCTCACAGGTCTGCAGAGCCACGCTCTGCCAAGCGATGGGCTCGAAGATGGGGAGTAGAAGAGAGGGTTAAGAAGAGAAATCGGGCATTGTGCCATATCATCCCCACCCCCAGCCTGTGCCTCAGCACCTCTCCATCACGCCTTCCTCAGCCTCAGCACGCACACGTCAGCTGGGCAAACACTTGACTCATTGGCAAAATAAACAGCTCGCAAATAGAGGCAAAACAAAAACAACTGCCCTACATAGCAAACTGAATAAATCATGGCGGTCTGATGCAGGGATGAGAAGATGATAATGACTCTAGCCATTAGTCATACACAGATTAGAAGTCAAGCTGGGCAGGTGAATGGATCTGTCAGATTAAGGATTAGACATTTAAGGTTTAAGTATGTGATAAGATGTCATATGGTTAGATAGTGAAAAAGGTTGCATGGGTATATACACAGATTTCTGTGTGTATGTGTGCGTGTGTGTGTTGTCTCTTTGGTCTGTAGTAAGCACTTGTGAAGCTGTGGTGTTAACCCTGCCTTAACTCCCCCACGTCTCCACTGCAGTTCCACTTCCTCATTTTATCAGTCACACAACAGCCAGTGTGCAGGACAGAAAAATCAATTCAAATCCAAACGTGTTTACATCTCTAAATACCACCACCTGTGTGCATGCTTACAGTCAACACCTGTACAGTAAATACGTTTAATTAGATACCACATATGGCTCTAGCTAGCAGTAAGGACACTGAAGCCTAGACCGTAGCAGTTTCTGAAGGCTTTTTTTTTTTTTTTTTTTTTTTTTTTAATTGCACTCATTTTGGAACAAGCTTGCTGGTGGAAAAGAAGCAAGTCTGCAAGGTTATTAGTAAGAAAATATTTTAAAATAGACTCTATATATCCATCCATCCACCCACCCATCCATCTAAGTACCTCTGTAATTCAGTGAGGTTACCATGGAGGCCAATAGTGATTACCATTGTATTTATTCCCATTTTACGGCTGTAGCGGGACCTCCAGTCAACATTCACACATGCATTCACACACTACGGGCAATTTGGGAACGCCAATTAGACTAATCTACATGTCTTTGGTCTATGGGAGGAAACCGGAGTACCCAGTGGAAACCCACCAAGCACGGGGAGAACATGCAAACTCCATGCGCAAAAACCCAGAGGCGAGAATCAACCCCAGGAGATGCAAAGCAACAGTGCTAACCACTAAACCACCAATTATGTAATAGTCTCTGCCCCATAGTGGTCATATAGAGATGGCAAAAAATACATAGGCCATGTTTTTCCTACATGGAGCGCTCAAAATGCTTTTGTGTGTGCATGGGATATGATTTGTTCCCACTTTTTTCTTAATTTGAAACAATTCCTTATCATGTTTTGGTTAAGTTGTGTGCCCAAGATACATTTAAGTATTTCAAGTGCACATTTGAGTATCTTGTGCATACAGTGTAAGTATTCCGTGTGCATGTTATGTTTTAGTTTGTTCATTTGTGTTACTAAAATCTGTGAATAATGTAGTTAAGCGAGGGAACAAACAAAAAAGTTTACCCATTGACTTAACGACCTTTTATGATTAGTTGCTACGCCTCACAGATTGTAACTTCCTGTTGAGAGATAAGTGATGCGCATATTATAGCATAACATCTGACATAATGAAGATATACAAATGAGTGCCAAATCAGTTACCTAGTGCCAGGGATGTATATAATAATGATTATAGTAACCTGGACTGATGTAGTCTGTGTTACCTGCAGAGGACATGCTGTTTTTTTTTTTATGTACGCCTTATCTGTAAGAACAACAACCATACACATACAGTATAATGAGATAAATATGAACCAGTATACCTAATTGAGTACAGAAATAAAAAAGTCTAACAAGATTGAAAACATAACATACAGAAATAAGATATTCTATTGATGTAATAAACGTGGTATATTGACTATGAAGTGGCAGACATTTCTTCACCACGGACCGCACTAAAATGTTGATCCAGGTTACAGCCCTGTTGAAGCAGAAAAATGTAGCAGGAATGATTAGAGTTAGAACGACAGGGGAATCACTTCATCCAGCCTTTATTTATGCGTTCATTCATACCCGCTTTCTAATTCTTTAATTTTTATGTTAATGACCAGCAGTGGCTGAATGAGACTATTTCGATGACATATCTCCAGTCTCGATCCATGGCCAGCTTAGCGTTCGATGAAAATCGTGCTGAAATCCGGGGAATAATTGTGTGAGGGAGGATTTGGTGCAGCTGAGGCTTTGCATTCAAATGGGTGGCCGTCTCAGCAGAGGCCCTGCAACTGCTTTATCATGGCTTTACAGCCAGCAGCTTGTTTATGAATAAAAAATCTGGCATGAAACCAGAAGAGTGAGTTGTCTTTGTTTTGTCAAGTGCGCTGAGACAAAATGCTTCCCGTGCTCTCTTGTATCTTCTCTTTCCCTTCTTGTGCTCACTCTCTCTCTCTCTCTCTCTCTCTCTCTCTCTGTTCCATCTCCAGGGATCTGCAGGGCAGCTGAACCCCGAGCCCCCCTACCTGACAAACTGTTGCCATGGGAATTGCTGTTCCTCTGTGAGCCTTATGTATCCCCCACCTCATCCCCCAACCCCAATCTTACAAACAAACCCCAAATACACACTTCTGATGAGGGGGAAAACAACAAGAATCTCCCAAAAAAGCAAGCATACGTAGTCTCCCAGTCACTAAGCACATGCACCCATGCATCCATTTCGCACTTCAACAAGTTCATTAAATATTCATGATGCATAACTACAGCAGCAGTGCTCGTTCTTTCTTTTATTCTTGCTATATCTCTTTGTTTCATGCATAGTTCTTTCATGTTGGCACTGTCATGTTTTTAAAGAAAAAGCAACAAGTGGTTGATCTTTGACGGATTTATTAAGACCTCACCTTACCTTTCATAATCATCCACACAGACAAACACTGATTTTTACTAAGTATACTGCATATAGTATGGAGAGTATAAAGGAATAGAGTTTTTATTTGGCATACACATTATTTAAGATGCACATTGGTGATGTAACTACAAAATGATTTGCTCTCTTTAGCTTGAGATGGAAATACACTCTGCTTTCTCAGACATTTTGTTGGAAAGATACAGTGATTGTGGCTATGTTGTCTCATACATAGGAATGTAGGCACTTGTATACTTGTGCATCTACACTGATCAGCCATAACATTACAATGCAAAACATTAGAGCGCCAGGGCAGCTCTGTCCCTTCAGGCATGACTACACAAGACCACTTGGAGTGTACTGAAGTGTGTGGCACCAGAACATTGGCTGTGGATCCTTTGGGTGCTTTAGGTTGCGGTATGGGGCCTTCATGGATCAGATGTGCTTGGATGTTTTAAATAAGGATATGAGGTCAGCAGCCTTGGGCTGATAAGTGTATACAGTTTACTCAGTTTACTCAGCAACTATCTGACCTTACTTTACAGTATTGCATTTTCTTGCACTTTAGCCCAGTCCATAGATAGATAGATAGATAGATAGATAGATGGGGCAGTTGTAGCTCAGGAAGTCATGAGGTCTCTGCTTTCTCTGAGATGGCTTACTGTATCTGTAGCACCTTAGATTAAAATGCTGATGCTTGCATACACAGTAAAAGAACAAAATGGTCCCAAGTCTAGAGAAAAAAAAAACTGTCCCAAGTCTACACTGTAAACCAAATCAAATTTCTTAAGTAATGATGTTTCCAATTTTAAGTAAACAGAACTATCAGTTTTTGAGTTTGTTTTACTCATTCATATTAATCGTTATTTACTTGCATGACTGAGTAGCTTAACTCAGACTATAATTTTTTTTAGTTGTTGCAAATTAAATAAATTGTTGTTGGTCTTTCGCCTGCTCCTGGCAATGGGTCGCCACAGTGGTTTGTCACAAGTTTTTACGCCAGATGCCCTTCTGAACACAACCCTCCCGTTTTCATCTGGGCTTGGGACAGGCACTTCATCCATTCACATGGCAGGCCTGGTGACAAGTGCTCTGTTACAAATCAACTAAGTATTATTTAACAACTTTAGGGTGCCCAGATTTGTAAAGATTATACTTACAGCATCATGCGAAGACAGACCAATCCACCATCTTGATCAAAACAATTCAATGTGGTCAGTTTACATGTGCATTGATGACGTCAGACACAAAATTGATAATTTTAAGTTGGTGGAACTTTAAGGAGACAGATACTGTGGCTTAAAATATTAAACTTGTTCAGCTAACTTGAAAAGTGTCATTTCTACAAACTCATAAATACCAAAAAGTTCTAAATACTCATCAAGGTCTATTAATTTGAACTAACTGTAATTATCTAAGTTAACAGTTCTCAATTTGTTTAATCACTTTGAGCATTAGGGTTTACAGTGTAGAGAAATGGGTGGTTGTGGCGAAAAGAGCATCTAGTGTATAAATGTTGTTTTATATTGTATATTCCTATATACTCAAAATACCCACTGACCTATGACCTCATTTTTATTTTATAGTAATAGCATTCAAAAAATTCTAAACTTGACTTAAATTTGACTGTCTGCCTATCTTGATATAGACAATATTTGCATAAATGGACACACAAAATTCATTCATATGCCCAGGAATCCTCCAGTGGCAGCAGGTGGAAGAGATATGACAAGGATTAAAATGACCTTTTTTGTTTATTTTGTTTTATGCAGAAACTTGTTTTTCTTCCTGACATTTTTTTCCACTCTGTTCCCCTAAGGTCAAAATAATCTAAGCTTTCTACGAATCACACTGCAGCCCAAAGGTCATTTTGTTAAACGGTAAGGTGAGGATGAAATGGAACACATCTTATAAAATCAGTTTTAAATGTTTTTAAATGAGATTTTAAATACAATACTATGATTTTGGTGGAAAATAAAAATGTGATATAATTATATAGAGCAATTTCCTATTCAGTATATACCTACATACCGTGTAAAAACACCCCCTGCCACTTTATTAGGAACATCTGTACATTCATTTACAGTAACTTTTAAATCAGCCAATCATGTAGCAATATCACTCACTCACCATCTATACCACTTTATCTGGAGCCTATCCCAGTTGACTTAAACTACCAAGCATGGTCGTTGGTAAAGTTCTCCCCACCAGAGTTGAGAACATGCAAACTCCATGCACACAGACCCAAAGCGGGAATCGAACCCGGACCCTGGAGTTGCAAGGTGACAGTGCTAACCACTAAGTCACTGTTGCACTTAGCAATATCACAAAGCATAAACATCGTTTAGATGCAGACCAAGAGTTTCAGTTAATGCTCACATCAAACACCAAAATGACGAAAAAGAGTAATGTCTGTGACCGTAACCATGGCATGGATTTGGTGCCAGTTTAGTTTCTTCAAGTGATTCAGAAACTGCTAATCTCCTGGGAATAATCACACACAACAGTTTACACAAAATGATGCAAAAACTAAAAAAAAAAAAAAAAACATTGAGTGAGTGATAGTTTTATATGTAAAATGAAATACTTTTTTTTAATATATAAAAGACGTCAGTAAAAAAGAGGTTTGAGCATCCAGTAAGGATGTAGCAGCTTAAATAATTACTTCTTACATCCATGATGATCGGAAAAGCATCTCAGGATGCACAAAACATCAAACTTTGAGGTGGATGGGTTACGATAGTCCACATCATGAAAAGAATGCTCATTTGTGTTACCGTAGATCATCAGTCGCTCTCTCTCTCTCTCAATGTTTTTCTTTTCTGCACCATTCTATTTAAACTCTAGAGACTGTTCACAGTGAAAATCCCAAGAGATCCACAGTTTTTAAAATACTTAAACCAGCCCACCTGGCACCAGAAGCCATGCCATATGCAATGCCATAGACAGCTTGTCTTTATACTTGATGAGAGCATTACCTTTGGCTCTTTACCTGTGTCTACAAGATTATGTGCATTGTGATGCTGCTATATGATTGGCTGATTAGATAGCTACATAAATGTGAAAACAGTTGTTCCTAATAAGGTAGACAGTGAGCATATGGCATTTCATATATGACTTTTGAATGACTTTTGTATGAATTTTCTTTCTAGAAAAACATTTAAGACCTAAGTAGAGTAAGACCTAACGATAGGCTGTGTCTTATATCGTAGTATTTAACATAAGATTACTGTGCCTCACAGGCTCTTTGCTACAACATAGCTCTTTACCAAAGACAAAAAGCAAAAGAGTGTGATGCTTACAGTGGTAGTGTGTGAAAGCCTCAGAGCAGGATGAGGGTGGGGGATGAGGAGGAGGCAGCTAGCTGGCTGTCTAGCTCTTACCTGGGTGGCACAGCGTTGGGGCCAGGCTAAGCCCTGCTCTCCTTGCCTGAGTGGCTGAGCGTGCCACGGTGCCTGCTGCCAGCTTGCCTGCTGAACCATCTGACACACATTCACACCTTTCCCTGCTGGGCACCACGAGCCTGCACCACCCTGCCTCGGCACGTGTGCCTCTAAGCACACATAGCACAGCGGGAGATTTTTATCTTTTCTGTGTGTCTCTCTCACACTGCTATGCTGTCTGTGCATGTATGTGTGCGACTGCATGTTTGTTGAAACACACTTAGTTTTTCGCATGTGTGAGATTGTGTGTGTGTGTGTGTGTGTGTGTTTATAGCTCCAGGCTAACATGTGCTCTTATTCCATGCTTAAGTTTACACACTGAAACGGAAGCTAATGAAAAGACCTGCTCTGCTCCATATGTGCCCGGGTTCCCGCTATGCCACTCCATGTGTGTATTTGTGTGTGTGCTTGTGTCTGACATATAGGTTAGAAACGCAGATTGGACAAGCTCTTCTCAGTGTCTCTCGCTCATTTTTTTCCCCTCTCTCTCCTTCTACCAACTGGGAATCACCTACACTTGCCAGCCAAATCACTGACGTAGCAACAGTCTCCAACAGTCTGCCTGCCCATATGCCCAAAGCCTGTCTCTAACATTCGATCTGACATGAACCAACAGAATCCCATTTTAGGCCATTTTCAGTTTTAATGACAACAGGACAAATATTTGGTAACATTTACATTGAATTTCTTTCTTTCCCCTGTGCTGTGCTTGTATCCTCTGTACCCTTGCATGTCTTTGTTATTGTTCCGGCAAGCCCCTGGTTTAAGCTATGCTAAATGAGGTCTTGTTATCACATAAAATCATTCGGATTAAACGCTTTCTGGCATCCTAAATCCTCCTTGTGTTCTCATTCGTATCTCTCGTTCTCTGTCTGCTCTTTCTCCTCACCACCCCACCCCTTACCTCTATCTCTCTTTCTTTCTGTGTGTGTGTGTATGTGTGTGTGTGTGTGAGTCTCCCTCCCTTTCATCATCCTCTCTCCTCTCCTCATTCTCCTTCTCTATTTCTCCTTCCCTATCTGGCCGGTTTTTCTAATCTCTTGTGCTCGGGCAGTGTGACACACGCTGGCCCCTCGTGGACCCACAGATGCCTCCTGTCTGCGGGGGCACTTCCTGCGCAGGTGGGCCATGGGGCAGAGACGACGCAGGGTGCCACACGAGCGTGCCAGGATGAGCCGGGAGCCTCCGAGCTTCACCGCGTCGCTCTCCCAGCGCCACCCAAACAGTACCAAGCCAGATGCTGCCTCACATTACCATCCACGTCCAGCACGCCTCCGTTTTTTTTTTTTTTTTTTTGTTTTTTTGTGTTTTTTTTTTTCTGCTGACTTGATCGAATTTTGATAGTTGTACTTTCCCCGTCGCTGGCATCTCTTAATCAATGTTAATTGCCCCCCAATTAGCATATGTTAATTAATGATATTTACTTCAAATTAAAGGTATGAATGGTCCCAGAGGGTTTCCTGTTCATCTAATTAGAACCAATTAGCTGCAATTAACACGTGTAAATGAGATGCTATTGAGTCCAAAACAAACAGTGTGTAGCCTGCCCGATTCCCATGCAGTTTAACCTGGGCCGGGTGTGTGTGGTGGAGTGGCATGAGCCTCTGATGGTGCACACACACACACACATACACACACACACACTAGCTGTTGAGGAGAGGGCAGGTTGGCAGCTCCATGGCCAGGATTTTGAGCTCTACCATCTGACACTTCTCAGCAGCTTGCCTTTGTTTTCACTGAATTTCAGATGGATGTATCATGTAACACTAAGTATATCTATACACAAAACATACATGCAACATTTCCATGGGTTCCTCAGGAAAGACAAGCCTTTTGATACTAATTAGATATTTATTTGCATATAAGAAACATTCAGGTATGGTAAGTAAAGTAAATAAAAATTTTATAGAAAATCAGTGGAAATCACATCACAGTTTATACACAGTGTGTAAACAGATCATTGTGATCAAATGAGGACAATACATAAGTGTTTATCTCATCATTTGTTACATCCCACCTGCAATTAAAAAAAAGCAAAACACTACCTTGACATTGTTTTCGAATTCACTTCTGTTTCACAGATGAAAAAGAAAAAAATCCTGTTTTTCTAAGAACAAGTGCAGAAGTTCTGAACATTAGAACTTCAGAGAAAGCCTTATAAGGACAGATCCAAGGTAGCAGTCAATAACTTCAATACATCTTCTCTATTTCTGAATTGCTGCAGATTAATTCATTTGATCCCCCTCCCCGCCCTCCATTTGGCACTGAATAAGTGGGAAAGGCTTTTTTTTTTTAAAAACAGGTTAAGAGCAGCGTCTAATCTGAGTTTGCAGTTTTGGTGAGTGTTGACAGCAATCTGGCCCTGCGTGGTCTGGTAGTGCCGCATTAGTCTCCAGGTTTTACAGTGGAAATGGAGAGCGCCTCAGATCCTCGGCATTGTCAACAATCACAGGGTTTCTGAGCTCTGCGGCAGGGGGAGAAGCTGCTTTGTTCAGTGATAAGAGAAGAGGGAAATACACGCAGAGAAAAGGCAATCTGAGGGGCTGAACAAATCTAGGAGCAGCATTATGGGATGGTAAACACGTCTGGGGGTAAGAGGCAACGGATTTGCCGTTGCTTATTTTGGGGACTCATCGCATTTGAAGAAGAGCACAAAAGGTGGAGGGGTACAAAAAAAAAGAAGAAGCTAGAGGAAAGGTGCGATGCACTGGGACAGAAGCCATGGAGGAATTAAAGTGCAAGACGGGAGGGAAGAGAGAAAGAATGTCTAAAAACTTCAGAGGCTTTCAATCATATGCCTCACATTCTTCACCTTTCTCATAATCTATACTGTCTTTTGGAATAAACGTAGAGGTATTGTTTTTTTTCCCTGCATCTCTCTGTGTGCATGCATATAAGTGTGTGTCACAACCTTAGACAAGACTAATAAAAGTATCTTGGAAACAGTTCATTGCTGTCAGAAAATATCCTTGAACCCCAAACTTGAGGGTTAAAAAAGAATTGTGTGTTAAACTTCAACATAATTCAACATAACTGTGATGATTCTGTGTTTAGGGTTTTTATTATTATTATTATTATTATTATTATTATTATTATTATTATTTGTAAAATGGGTACAAAGCTTTCAGTTTAACTTAAATCTTGGTGGGTCCATTCTCTCATTCATTTCATTCATCACTTTTGTAACTGCATACACTTATTATTCATTGCACTCTACACTGAGGGGGAAAAAAAAAAACTTGACAAAAAAAAAAAGTAACTAATCTGATTTTTTTGTTTGTTTGTAACAACTTGGCACAATTTAGTTTACTTTAATACAAAATAGTTGTTTTATTCAATGGAAACATATGATACTGTTCAATATACTGCAAAGTAAGGATGCTGAAGACTAATGGCGCTTTTCCACTGCATAGTACGGCACGGCACGGTTCAGTACAGCTCACTTCTTCATGTACTGTAGATGAAGAACTGTAGGTATTTCCTCTTTTAAAAAGCCAAATGAAAAATGAAGCAATTTGTGAAAATATCTAAAAAAAATATTAATAATAATTCTGTTATTTTAAAAACATCAGGTACTGTCATATAATCCAATTTATTAGGATTATTATTAGTAGTATTAATAAATTGCTTATAATATAATACTTATAACCCTCCATATTTAACAATAAACTCCCAATGCAAAGATGCCTCCTACATAATTATTATAATTAATCTGCCTTTCTGCAGAAATGCATACAGCATTACTTCGGTTTATTTGTTATCAACGCAGCCATTAACGCGACGCTGTGTACACTTTGTATCTGTTTTATGTTCTCATGTGCCTTTTAGGTGTAGGTACTGCAGACCTCAGCGTGTGTCTGTCTGCGAACATAAAGCCTGACTCGTTCGCTAATGTTCTCCGTGTCTGAGCCTTAAGGAGACTGAACTCTCACCCGTCCCCCCTGCTGCCGAGCGGAGATAAAACTTTCGCTTGCCTTTTTCTTCCAGCTGAGAATTACGCGAGGAAGTCGATAACAGCAACACAATCAGCTTTTACCCAGAGGATTGGGCTCAGGTGAATAGCATGTCCCTTCTCTCTGAGCTGACACACAGACAGAGCTATACAGCGCACCTGTGGGCCTGCGGAGAACCACTTCATCCTATTGTGAAGATGGCCAATGAGGAAGAAATCAAATCAAAGCAGCTTTTGTCTGTGTAACGCTACATGTTGGAGAGTGCTATTTGTCTGCTTCTTTGATTGCTATGAAGCTATCGCAATTATATAGAAAAGGTAGTTCAGAGCCGTGCTATCAGTGATCAATCAATCACTCGGGTTAGATCTCGATGTCCTGTTCTTGGTCTTTGGTGTCTCAGGAATGACACTGACACACCCAGTCCTCTATCTCCTCTCTTACACAGAGCAAGAAGATTAAAACTGAGTTCCAGCTTTTTGGTCAAATACAGCGCCATTTTTCTTTTGTCTCTTTGGCACCGTGATGCATAACAAATAGCACTATAAATATTTTAAAGAACAGTAGGAATAGTCAGGAATGTGTACCAGCTGTCACTTTGAGTCTTATCCGCCTCACTGTGTTCAACCGTTTCTTTTTTGGTTATGTTTTAAAATTGTAAGATTTACAGGGATCTAATATATTCACACACCAACGATTTTCATAATCCACCTAGCTTCTATACTCTTGGGTTTAAATCATATTGTCTGGGAATGACATTTCAGATTTAAAGCATCTAAAACCTGATTAATCTGTGTCTAATCGGGTTCTCCTGGAAAGCTCCAGGATCTTTTTTATTTATTCAGCTCTGATACAGAACAACAAATTCTTAGCACAATGCATCTATTAAAATATCAAGTAACCAAGCCTTAGGAATATATTCAAAGTAACGGTTCCCCTGAGTGTGAGATAGAACTTGATTCATGCATCCTTTCAATATTTCTTGCCATACGCTGCAAACTGTACATGTCCATCTATCTAAGAGACATATACAGTTATGTAGAAGTGCAAGTAATATTTATGCTGCAAACTAATGCATACACATGAGGGGAGGTGTAATGGCCATCTATGTAGTTGTACGAGGAAGCAGGACTGTGCATGATCAGACCTGTAATGCAGTGAAAAGGAGATTCCTGAAGGCGTGATTAGTGTCAAATTTGCCTTCCAGTTACAGGAATTGTACATGATTTAGTGCAGAGCCGCTTTTCTAGCAGAGTTTGGTGGTTCATTCCCACCAGCAGCCGGAATAGAGGAAACATATTGGTAGAGAATGCATTTGCATGTGATTAAGAGCTATTGTTTTTTAACATACTGTGTAAACTAATATTGCACAGACAAGACAAGTCATTCATTCATTCTCTCAT
This sequence comes from Clarias laeviceps, assembly GCA_030014305.1. Classification (NCBI taxonomy): domain Eukaryota; kingdom Metazoa; phylum Chordata; class Actinopteri; order Siluriformes; family Clariidae; genus Clarias; species Clarias laeviceps. The sequence goes on along the minus strand of JAQMYJ010000003.1, from coordinate 10,013,203 downwards.
TCATTTATTGGTAATCATCAGTAGAGACTTCATTCTGATCAGAACGACATGTATACACCCAAACACATTCACACACTCATTAACACTGAGCATAGGTAGTCAGCTTATCAGCATGTTTGTGGCAGGTGGAAAGTAAGCAGAGAGCTCAGAGGAAACGCACAGGGACAACAGGAGAAAATGTGACACTCTTCACAGACAACCTCAGGTCAGGGTCAAACCTGATGTGCAGGAACTGTCATTTGTCCAGTTTAAGTTTTAAGAAATTGTCTTGGATGTTTTCTGATGAACATTAACCCCTGTCACGTTTGGAGCATGTGTGCATGAGGTTTGCATATTTTCCCTGCTTAGTGGGTTTCCTCCAGGTCCTCCAGTTTACTCCCACAATCCATAGACATGCAGATTAGGGTAATTGGTGTTTCCAAATTGCCCATAGTTTGTGAGTATGTGTGTGAGTGAGTGCATGTTTGTAGCCTGTGATGGATTGACACCCCATCCAGGGTGTACCTTGGCTAGTGCCCTGAGTCCCCGGGATAGGCTGCAATCTTACCACGAACCTGGACAGGATAAATGGTATAGATAATGAGTGAATGAGTGAGTGAGTAACCCATCACACCCGGACAAATGATAGAACCAACACTGTTCAAATAAATGAAGAGAATGTGATTGTATTTTTTTTTTTTTTCTTACAACACTTTTTAATGATTTTACATAAGCAGCTTAGTTGGACAAACTAAAGAATACCTAAAGGTAACAAATTGAACCCTAACTCTGGCTTTAGCCATGCTTATTTTGTATGTTTATTCACCGTTTTGAATATTGAATAATACCTTACTGAAAATAATAAACTTTCTGTTAAGTAAACTCTATAAGCACTATAGGGTTCTACTAGAGGGCTTACGAGTTCCCCCAAAAGGACAAAAAAATTTTTTATATTATTTATATTATTGTGATTATTTAAAATGTATTTATATAGTGATAATAGCAGAACATTTTTTTTCAATTCCAAACAAATGAGGCCAATGTTGTTGATGTTGTATAAATAAAGATGGATTTGTCATGTTATTTTTTTGGGTGGTAATTGAAGTTCTTTATTTAACTCCACATTTTGGAGTTTCTCCATAGGGTATCCCCAGACAGACAAATGAATGCTAAAGCAATCATAAAAGCAAACAGCACGTGTTTTAAAATAAAGAATTTTTTATTTGTGTAAAATCTTGAAACATTGCGTGAAACAGAAATTATATATATATTACATACAATACTCTATATAATATTTAATTGATTCAAAAAGGGACACATAGGACGAAGGTGGAATTGTTTTTTTCTAAGTGTACTAAAGAATGACAATGTGTCTTTTAATTATTATTCATTAGATGGTCAACATCACAAAACTTATTTTTTAGGATTGTGTTTCATTTATTACTGATTGTCACTTCATGTTCAGAGGATCTAACAGCTCATGTGCTGAGACATGTTTGCAATTATAGTCCATGTCACGTCTCACCACATGATTTCTGTATAATTCATATTATCATATTGCAGACTGGTTAGTATTGCTTTTACTTTACTTTAAGCAATCAGACATATACGCTTCTTTAGGATTAGCATGTCTCGGTGGGGGCATGGTGTTTTGGAGAGGTATGGTTGGTCTTTTCAGGCCAAGGCCTGCTTCGGTGCTTTCTGCCATCTGGACCCAACAGAGCTAGAAAGAGGTGAAGGTGTGTGCCGTTCTCATGGCCCTGACTGCCTGTCAGCATGCCAGTGTACTAATTTATAGCCGGCAGCCTCAGCCCTAGTCTGCTTTGCTCGGCCAGAAACTCAAGGGTGTGAAGATGCCAGCAGCATGCTTCGCTGAAGACAAATCAGCCTCATTCCCTCGTAAAACACTTGGAGGTCGTGACCTGCTCACCTTTTCAACTCCTCACTACTGCAGAAAGACCTCCCCCCATCCTGAGCATGGCTTCCTGCAGTGTGTACCTGATGGCTCGCTCATGCACGTGCTCACAGGGGGAAAAAAACAGAGTGGTTGTCTTGATGGACCCTTCTGTACGCAGAAAAACTATTTGCATGCCCACTTTTTGTTTCAGCTCTGCAACCACAGTAGGTGATCATATATAACTGGAGTCTATTAGTGATATTCCAGCAGCCAATGTGATTCAGTCCAGTCCAGTTATTAACTCGCATCCATTGGGCAGTGGTAGCTCAGTGGTAGCTCAGTGGTTAAGACATGGACCACTGATTCAAAGGTCATGAGTTTCTTGTCCTGGATAATGGCATCTGCCTGCTGCCATATATGTAATTGTAAATGCATGCGTACTGTTACTCTCAGAGTTCTCTGTAGGTTGTGAAGTGGTGACATTGTTAATATTCCTGTCACTTGTCTGCAGACACTGTGTCAAAACTTCAATCTAAGTAAAAATAGACACAATGTACGTAGAATACAAACTTTGTAAGATGATTTTTCTAATTAAAATACAACTGACATTAAATGGCTTTCATTTCAGTGTGAATAATGACAAAATATGGAAACAGGTGTTTGCTATTATATCATTCCATTTGCTATCATATCCAATTAAATGTCCAATGTCCAGTTAAAAACACATGAATAATACAGCACAATTATCACAATATACAGTATAAAAGTGATGGGCTATAGAGTACTGTTCCATCTGCTCTGGTGCTATGGGAGGGCAAAAGAACATGGTTAATGTGAAATTTGGGAGGAACTATCCTCAACTCGAAGGTTTTCATGTCTAAAAAAATTTAAATTAGTTGTGAAGCCACACCTGTCCATTTTTTTCTACACATTTCTTAGCTTACTTTTTTTTCTTTTTCATTTTTGAGCTCAAAACTTATTCTGTCTTAGAATATTCAGTGTTCAATCAGGTTGACTGTCCTTTTATTTGGTGGTTGGGGAACATCTTAACAGGGACAGCGATGTCATTATCTGACAATCTCCCTCAGCCCTTAACAGCAGGAATAGCCACTTCTCCTCGTATCATCTTAGAGCTCTGAGGAGCCGTGCATGACCGCAAATCCATGCGGTTGGATTTGGCTGCTTCTTGTTGAAAATCCAGGAGCATGTGCAAAGATTATTATCCATTTTGATTTCTCTGTGATTCATTGCCAAAGTCAATGCTGCTGTGTAAGTGGTTGGTTCATGGGCTATGTACATCTAGCAGGATGTCTAGACAGAGAGGTGATTTAGGATATAACACATTCTCAAACATGACAGTAATAACTGGCACAGTAATTTTTAATATGCCATTGTTCGGTTAGATTGAAATTGTTGATTATATTTAATAAAATAAAAATTAACATTTGGATCATGGATGATTTTGAACTTGGAAGGGACTCAAGTAGCCTACATGATTTAACTTTTGCAAGATAAACTATTAACAATAGACTGTGCATGCATATAGGCTTTATAAGACTGAAAAGTATAACTACAACGAGGTATTGAATAAATGTAAGTTATTTTAAAATAAATATATAGAGAATAAAATTAAGATTAATGTTCAGCATGGGCTGACATGGGAATTCCATGTGTACCTATGTGCATTTACAAGCTTGATAGTGAATAAACCGTGTGTCAGGATAATTTTAAACATGTGCTTGTTTGGGTTGAATTCTACAACAAAAATGTAGAATGTAATGTAAATTTAAGGATGCACGATGCACGGTGTGGTTTGTGTAAAATATTATTTGCAGTGCATAATAATGCATGAAGAGGATTTATTGGACCAACATTGTCACTGAAGCCCCAAGTGAAATGTGTACATATTTATATGCAGTTATTCAGGTATGCAGTAAATTTCAAATTACTTCTTGAGATTTCTGTCTACGAGGTGGGAATTGTGCATTCTGCATTTTCTATGGCAAACTGTTGTGGTGTGATGTTTAGTTTTTAGACGTATTTAGTTCAGGAGCAGGCGGTTTTAGACGCAGCTCAGTGAGAGAGAGAGAGAGAGAGAAAGAGAGGAGGGGTCGCATCCCGCATTTCTTCCCGCGTGCTCTGCCCTAAATCCCTTTCCTTCTCCCCCTTGGATGTGCGCCATGCGCGTGTTGCCTATGCATTAGCCATTCATTCAGGCCGCCTGACACCTCACCGACATAAAACCACATGGCGGAAGGTAAAATATCTCCCTCCAGGCGAAAATAAAGCTTTGTCCCTCTGCTAATCTATAGGATATAAAACAAAGCCGGGCTCTGGTGGTGGCTGTGCCTTATGTGCAGATTTTTTTTCCTTCCTTTGCGTTCACGAAAGTCGATGAAGATGAATGAGGCGGTGTTGCTGGACCCTTGTGTCCCGCGCGGTGTTGTAGGATCTAGACCCCCTCTCCCCATCTCGCCTTTGCTGTCTTTGAGACACTCTCCCTGAGAAGTTAGTCAGCCTTTATCATTGATCAACTGCAGTCAATTGTCTTTCGGGAATTGTGTCCGATCTGTTCGCGATTACTTGTTGGATTAACAGAGTGAGCACAATCATGACCAGGATGCTATAGGAGATTTTCTGTTATATGTTCTTAATCCATGTAAATGATTATATAATAATATATATGTTTTTTTATGTTTGCTATAGCAAAATACCCTAGTTTGTACAGATTAAACATGTCTGGACATACAGTTATAGGAGCATAACCAGTGTCATGTGGTCTGATACTGTACATGTGGATTTTTTTCTATACTATGCCCTTACAGTACCCTAGAATGTGTTATTCCTCGAAGGGTCTCTCGGTGGAAAGCATCCCAACTGTTAAATATCACTGACACTGGAGACTCATTTCATGAATGTTAAATAAACGTCTCCTCCTCGTATAATCAGGTCTATATATTTTCTTAGTTGAATAACAATGTGCTTTTAGATGTTTATTATTATACGAGATTGTCTGGAGTGTCTACAATACAAGTCCTCTTTAATGAGATGTTCCTAGAAATGAAAAGATATTAAGACAGATCTGTTGGTCGAATCATGTGATATCATTCTAAGCCTGTGATGAAAAAGTAACTACCAACTCTTGATCAATCAGAATTGAGAATTCTACGCGCTAAACATTCCCAACATTTTGGCGGGAACAAGCACTACTATACTTGCTAAAATCATGGACAGCAGTCCATATCTGGGTGCATGCTGGAAGATCATTTCTTGATAGTTCCTTTCTAAACCAGTATGACTCACACTGTAGCTAACAAGAAAAAAATAGAAGAAAAAAATGGTGCAGCTCAGCTGTCACAGCTGCTTTAATCCAACCCCAGGCTGTTGATATAAGCGACACATGGAGGTGATGTGTTGCGCTTTGCTTTTCGTTGGGGTTTATATGTGCAGTGCGTCCCCTGAGCATGGCCCACCGTGCGATAACATCTCAAAGCGAGTGCTTATCGCCAACCATTATATTATAATCATTAGTGATCGTGGCCCTTTCACCCGTGCTGCAGGAGAAGCGCGGGGATCCATTAATCTAAACTAGAGCCTTGCGCTTCTCAGCACTGCTCGTTTTCATTCTTGCCCAACGGGGAATAATATAATAATAGGCCAAGATCTCATCAGTGAGCTGGCATGATGGTGGATACTTTTTTATGTTATTGAGCTCACCATCGAAAACTATTACACACCAGTTAGGGTTCATTTATGCTGGTTTGTGTTGCATTAGCATCCTTTGCTCTTTTACTGGAATGAGATGTGCTACCTTGTTAGTTCTCTCCTGCAAATGGGAGTTTAAGTTGTTAAACAGACTCTAATAGATCTATCTCAATTTTTATAATCTCCCCAGTTCAGTGCACATTTCTGCTCATTTAGGAGACACTTGAACAATAGTGCTTATGCAGCCTACAGCTGTAAATTTTAGATATATTGCTTAGTACAGATATTCATATAACATTTTCTTTGACAGTAAGATGTAGAATGCATCCTGTCGAGGTTTGCTTCCTGGTTTTAAGTAAGAAATGGAAGAAATGAGTAGCTGTTCCAGTGATCGAACTGATCTATATCATCCATTGAATTTCCTCTGCCAGTCTGTGGCAAGTAGCAAAATGTTTATGTAGAGCTGGTGGTCAATAGTGAAACACACTGACGTGTTTGTTTGGTCTCAGTCCAGAGTATTTTTAGGGTTCTCAACTGACAGGGATGTGAAATTCGTTAGATCAGGTACTTAACAGAGACAGGGAAGCATTGCACTTCTTTTTTAAAGATCTCTTTACTCCAACAGTGCCAAGCGTGCAGAGCAGAACACAGTAGTGTATTATGGGTAAGCAGTGCGCTGGGTGATATATTGCTATGCTCGTGCCTGAGTCGTGCCTCACCAGTAATCAGTTTGGCCATGCTGCAAGTTTAGGCTGTTCTTCACACCGGCGCTTCTCCACAGTGATTGACAGCTGGTCCGCGGCTCGCGCTTTTCTCCCTGCGGAAAGGAAACACGTCGATGAAAGAAAAGGCCAAAAAAAAAAAAAGCTCGTGCCTCTTTTTGGCGGCGTGAAAATTTACGCTCAGTCCTCGACCTCCCTAGTCACGTGGTTTGCAACCAAAGCAGACTCAGAATGTTAATTACACAAACAGTGGCTATCACCTCGACTCGCAGACATGCGCAGTTCCTCTGACTTCTACTTGTCTATATCAGCATCAGTGCACTCTTAAAAACAGTGCACTGTTCAAAATGGGGAAAACGTAATTTATTTCTGATTGGATGTCCTATTAGGTTCTGCAAAATTATTTTTGTGTGTTTATCCACTACAGTAATGTGTTTTAAAGGTTGTAAGTTTAAATGCAAGGGTTTAAATGTAGAGAGGAAGCTTTCACCCCTGAGTCATGTCCTTAAACTTCTGCATATATAAAATTGACAAAAAATGGCAAACAAATAAATGTAGCTGTACTTTCTCATAGAAATACGGCAAAGTTGTCGTGAGGGCATTTAAGTTTTTTTCTCTGATCTCTGCTATAAATAAAAAAAATATTAAATATTAAGCATAATAATAATAATAATAATAATAATAGCATGACCTTAAGGACTGACCTATGTCTTTATTATTATTATTATTATTTGTATTTATTTATGTATTCATTCATTTGTTAACTGAAACATAAAGCTCTCTAATTCTGTCAGATTTTTTCCCCTCTAAAAACACTTATATATAATAATTATATATAATATTTCACCGTTATAAAAAGTCGTTCCGTAGGGTTCCTAAAAGGGTTAGAAATAATTTCTGATAGGTACAGTTTTTAAAAAATCTGTGAGTTAATTGTCATCTTTTTTCACTTTTCTTTATGCATTAGTTTATGGGCATAATGACTTTAAGCCTGCATGGGACATAAAATGGTTTGTCTTACTTTTTTAGCCAGTTAGTCCCACGTTTTGTCAGATAGGTAAAAATGTCTAGGTCTGTTGCTAAATATGTTTTGAGGCACACACAAATAGGAGACTGTTTTAGTTCGATAATAAAATCTGTAGATGCTAACAGACACTAAAGCTTAATCAGCATCTTCCACGGTGATGTTTGATTTCCATCTGAAAGTGACATGATTTGATTGTCTGGTTATTTCCGAGACAGATTTCAAAAAAGACTTTGCACGCGTAATGTTTCTTCTCAATCTTGCGCAACTCGCCGCTTGGCCCTATAATGCAGAGCACTGCACTAACGTCAGTCTCATGAATAAAACGAGTAAACACAGCGACACACACACACACACACACACACACACAGAAAGAGAGAGGGGCTTTGGCCCAGATCCCCCTCCTCTTCTCCCCTCTGGTCTGCCCGAGTCTGCTCTCAGCTAATCAAAGCCCGAGTCAGGCCTAATATTTCTCACTTTATTACCGAAGTGGCAGCGGGGCCGTGTAGCCCACCATCACACACCGCGCTACCCGTCTCACCTGCACTCCACATGATCATGTTACGTTAGACACTTCTCGCAAAAGGAGCAGGTCAAAAATGAAACGAAAGGAAATTACTAGCCCTAAGTCTTTTAACCTTAAGAACTGATAATAATAATAATAATAATAATAATAATAATAATAATAATACGCCTTTATCCTTTACTTTCTATTAATTACTATATCTTTCTTCGCATTATTTATTTATTTGCTTGATTTTTACTTGCTTTTATTTTTACTTTAATATATCATTTCTAAATTTTTTTTTTTTATATTAAAACCGTTCACAGTTAGTGAGTTTATGAGTCACAAATGTTGTTGATTTTGATCTTAACTATTTTTTACTGTAATATATTGGCTACAACACAACATTTTATTTATAAACATTAAATTCTAATGTCATTGATTTCACCGGAGGTGAAAAACGTGTACAAATCAAAGTAATTAGATATGATCTGAGTGACCATGCTGTAATCTGAATATACACAGGTGTGTTTTGACTGTAGAATACAGGAGCTAAAGGATAATTTTTGTTATAGATGAAACATCAGTGTGGAAAAGCAGCATCGAATGCTGCTGCCGTTTAACGCACTTGTGTATAATGTATGCGTACCTGTATAGGCAGGCTCTTAAATATGATGTCAGATTAGTAGGACACTTCTGCTCACCTGTGGAGGCGTGCTATTTTGGCATACTATTTAGCCCGCTGCTTAGGACACGGCGTATTGAGCATGCGTGCAGGCGACGCGCGGATCTGTCGCGGGAGGCATTTCTCCTGATCGATAGCTCCCTCTAGCACCGAGCCTTCCCCAAACTTCACACACTCCAGCACCGTGCTTAGGAACTGCAGTTTTCCCCATAGTAGCTACAACACAGTCCAAAATAATACGCTAGCCATTTAGTGGTTAGCTATTATTATTATTATTATTATTATTATTATTATTATTATTATTAATAATAATAATAATAATAATAATAATAATAATAATAATAAGTATTATTATTATTATTAGTAGTAGTAGTAGTAGTAGTAGAAGAAGTAGTAGTAGTAGTAGTAGTAGTAGTAGAAGTAATAGTAGTATGGTGTGTGGGTGAATATTTCTCTCATTTTGTTCCAGTTACATTACAACTCATACTAAATATTCATGTATTATTCTTGTTCATAAAAAAAATAAAATAATAATAATAATAATATGAAGAAGAAGCAGAAGAACGATGTCGAGCTATGTGCATTTGTTCATGCTTGTTTTTTTTTTCTTCTTTTTTTTCTAAAAGTTTGATTAAAGCTTAATAATACTCTATGGGAAAAGGCCTGTAAATTGCCAGTGACGTCATTAAGATGAGCTGAGCTAGCATAAAACGAAATTAGAATCGTTTTAAACAATAAAGTCTCGTCTTAAATTATAAATGAAATAATCATTCTTGTCTGCTCTTTGAGAGGGGCAAACATTTTAATATTTTACTGAAGTAGGATAATCATGGTCAGACATAGTTAAAACAGAGTTGAATTTTTTGTTTGTTTGTTTTATTTTAGTTTTTATTTCATTCTCGGTAATTCTAGTTAAATGTTATTTTCTCTCTCTCTCTCTGTCTTTATAAATACACATATACATACGTATTAATCTCTGCGCTTTAACGCTGTCACCTATATCCATGAGAAGCAGCGCATGTGTAAGACCATAGACAGACTCTGTATTGATTTCAGATGCGGATGGTTTGGGTACAGCCAGAACATATGTGGTGGTTGTGTGTGTGTGTGTGTGTGTGTGTTTGGTGGCTGACAATGTAAGACATTTCCGTTTGAGAGTAAGGCTCCTATACCTCCACAATTTTAAACACCTTATCCTCAGTTTACCTTAAAGGTAGTTAATATTTTCGGGTTTTTAATTTCGGACCAGGAAACCTGATTGTATTCATTCTTCTTTTTATATCTCCGTACCTCAACAAGCAGGCTGTATCAGTGTGATTTGTCTATAGGATGTATATTGGTCTATAATTGAAGCCTGGAAGGTGTGTAGGGCCATTAGGAGTCACTAAGTTGATCCAGCCTCCTGTAAACTTTAGAGCCTTCACGTCTTTCGCTTTCTCTCGTCCGACAAAAGGACCAAAGGAAGAAAGTATTTTTATTAAAATGGCCTTAACACTTGGTTGATTCAGCAGTGAGGTGATGCTGCCCATTGAGCCAAACAGCCTTTGAAATACGTCTTAACGGGAGGCACGTGCACCGATATGAGCTGCACTTTGTACTGCTGCTTGGCGGAAAAGTGAGAAAAAAGGTTTAGAATGCTAGATCGTTATAAAACATCACTCTTTATAATGTTTAAACAAAAACCAAAGACGGGACTCGAAACATAAGAAATGTCGCGCATTATTTTTAGAATAAACTAAAAATCTACTTTTTACAATTAAAAGTCTATAACATGCTTTTTTAGTAAAGCTAAATAAAAACAAAATAACTTGTTATTACAAAAAACAAGTTGATTAAGCAAACCGTTATTCGATTAGTATATTTCTGTCATAAAACTTCTCCGGTGCTTATGAAGATGCTCCAAACTAAGATGCTCAATTGCGACTAATAAGCAATGAAGCTTTATTAAACCAGTGTAGCTTGCTAGCTTATACAATTGCACAGTTGCACAATTACACTGAGGTGACGCATTTGCCTATATTAAATAAAAAAAAAAAAAAGAATCCATAAAGACGAATGCCTACCTTATGAAAATATTCTCCCCAGTCCTCTTTACCCAGTCGATTAAAGATCACTGGAGAATTAAAGAAAGGAAAAGAAAAGGGAAGGCACTGGCATACATCATGGCTCTGCGTCTTTCTGGCTATCCCCAACATTTACTTAGATATGACACTTTGTGGAGGGTTTTTTGCCAATTGGTTTCCTCTGTTCCCTATAAATAGGACCGAGTGCAGCAGCGGAGCGGCGAGGAGACAGCTAATGGTCACTTGTACGGAAAGATGCTGATTGGTCTCGACCTGTCGTGACGTCACGGGGCTGTGAATAAGTCTGGCTCGTGCGCTTTGCGGGAACATTCAGAACACTGAAGGCTGCTTGAGGAGCGTCAGTAAGGGAACGACCTGTCACACACAACCTGTCCTTTGTAGCATCTCTCACCTCTTTTACCTCACCGAGGAGGAAACACCCAACCTGAAGGAAACGCACTCTCAAGTTGCTTGATGGTTATCTTATCATACTGGAGCGCGCGCCGGTGGACACATGGACGTGGCTGAACTGAAATGCACCCAGCTCGAGCTTTGACGTGATCTTCTCGTTTGCTGATTCCGGTTGCATTCTGCATCTGCCAAGAGACACTGCTTCAGCGCTCTTTCTTCAATGCTTAACCTTGACAACAAGCGCAACTTGCCGATGCGTGATGATGTTCTACGTGTAGCCAACATCCGGTTGGTGATTTAACTTTACCCACGTGTACTGGCTTTATTTTCATTACTGCAAATGTGTTTGTGTGGAAGAGGACCCAAACGACTGACAGCTGACGCTCTGCAGGTTGTTCCTGCATGAGAAGGCTCTCGTTTCATCATTCGGGGTTGTTTTTTCTTTTTTTTTATTTGGACGAAACGCAGAAGTGGTGCCAATACCTGAGTGTTTTTCATACAACAACCGTTCACAGAGACTTGGAAGAGACTTGGAGTAATCTTTAGCGCTTTTGTGTTTTTGTGTGCGTGTGAAATAATACTAAAAGGCTCTCAGAGGTTGTGGAGGAAAAAACGCAGCAGTGGTTGCGGGAGAGCATCCAAAGACGATGGTCCACTGTGCAGGCTGCGAGAGGCCTATACTGGACAGGTTCCTGCTCAATGTGCTGGACAGAGCGTGGCACATCAAGTGTGTGCAGTGCTGCGAGTGTAAATGCAATCTGACTGAAAAATGTTTTTCTCGAGAAGGGAAACTCTATTGCAAAAATGACTTCTTTAGGTAAGTTGGAGATGAAGTATTTAACAGTCATAACCATTGCTTTCGTTAATGTTTAGATGGAGTCTAATTAAGAACCAATATACGTTTTTTTAATTAATAAATATTTTATATTATTTTGTTACTAGCTGCTTTAACATCATGTACTTAGAAATTAATAAATACAAAAAGGAAACACAAATGTTGGTTATAACATTTGTATAATGTTAATGTTTGTATAACAGTCATATAATAACTGTTTACCATCATCTGATTAAACATCTAACATTATACATATAAATGTAATCATCTGAAAACATTTAAATGTACGCTAATTCCTGATTACATATTTACCCACAGTGCTTGTTATTTATTATTTATCATACACTCTAGTTCTATTTTATTATATATCATTTATCCAGCAAAAATATATTTTTATGTAATTCTAAACTAAATACTGCACTTATTTTCTGACACGGAATTAACTGCAGCAATACATCTCTCGCTTTACTAACAAACAAAAAATCTCAGTGCGAAGTAGGAGGGTAAGATTTGTCAACAAGGTTATCATGTAGGTTTCTTTGATTATCACGGCAGTTAATTAAAGACTTGTTAATTTAAATTGTCATGCAAAAGAAAGAGCAGCTCCATTAAGGCTCTGTGTACTAGCTTACAGTGAAGTGTGTAAGGAAATCACACTTAGTGCAGGCCGAAAAACCACAGGGATCATTGGTCAGATATAAGTGTTTGTGTGTGCGCGTCGAGCGCGCATGTGATAAGTGGATTTAAATAAAAACACACTTTTGAGGTGAAAATCAGCAGGCTACACAATCAAAGACTAGGAATCAACAAAACACTGGACATCAGAATACACACTATTCAGTAGAGTAAATTTCGCAATAGGTGTGTGTCTAGAGGATATGTACTGAATGAAGGTTTTATAGTGTTTTCTTATGTTAATCTTCGCCTTACATATGTACATATAGTATACTGTTTAGTGTCGGTCATTATTTAACTGGTCCTATATTATCATAATTATTATTATTATTATTATTATGATTATTGTTGTTATTACTGTTGTTGTTATTATTCACCTACAATAAGCTCTTTGGGTTAGGTTTAAATCGCCTATTATTTCAAGTAAATATATGAAATCTGTTGTATTTCGCAGGCGCTTTGGGACCAAGTGCGCAGGCTGTGCTCAGGGCATTTCGCCCAATGACCTGGTCCGCAGAGCGCGCAGTAAAGTGTTCCACCTCAACTGCTTCACATGCATGATGTGCAACAAACAGCTGTCCACGGGGGAGGAACTCTACATCATAGACGAGAACAAATTCGTCTGCAAAGACGACTATTTAAGTAACACCACCGTCAAAGACACCAACCTTCTCTCGGGTAAGATAAAAGTCACTGGAAAATTAATGACACTTGTAACAGTTAAACCTCTACTGAATCATGGAAGTTACTCAAGTGCACAGTAATGTGATTATAATTCCGTGTAATGACTGCTGACGCATTTTAA
>JAQMYJ010000003.1:9962162-9985255 GCA_030014305.1 Clarias laeviceps | reverse complement strand
ACATGTGTTCATTCATAGTTTTGATGCCTTCAGTGAGAATCTACCAATGTAAATGGTCATGAAAATAAAGAAAACACCTTGAATGAGAAGGTGTGTCCAAACTTTTGGCTGTACTGTATATATATATATATATATATATATATATATATATATGATTCACTTTTCATTCCATACACTCATATCCCACACACAGACTGGCCAAAAATAAAAGTCTCACATGCATTTTTAATTACAGCTGGATCGTTGTTTTGATAACCTTGTGCAATGTCACAACATTTATTTCAGTCCAGAGTCGCATTAATTGTTCCCCAAAGATCTTGTATTGATGATGGGAGAGTCAGACCACTGTGTAAACTCCATTGATGGAAAAATCTGGTCATTCAGTATACTCAGGTAGTCAACTGACCTAAATTTTTGGGCACATAATGTAACATTGCTGAGCCTAGAACTGACCAACAGAAGCAATCCCAGATCATAACACTGCCCCCACAGTCTTGTACGGTAGTCACTGTTCATGTCCAAACCTACAGATGTGCTTAATTTCAAAATTCCACTGCTTATGGGTTCAAAGTTCAAAGATCTTTATTTTCATTCCAGTACACAAGCACATCTACACATGCTGGAGTGAAATGAAGTACTCCAGGTCCTAGTGATCATACATTTCATACATCCCCAAATAATCCCTTAACAAATAAATAATATATTCATATTATTAAATATATAAGTTAAAATAACTCTAAGAATCTGAGAGAAAGTCCTGTAATTTAGCAGCACTAAGGATGTAGAAGTGGAATGCAGAGTGTATTAAGTAAGAGTATAATAAGTCCCCACAGTGTGCAGTAAGGCTTAGTGGTGTTTTATTCATAAGTCTTATGGTGTCAGGGTAGAAGCTATTCCTCAGCCTGGTGGTACTAGGCCATATGTTGTGTAACCTCCAGCCAGATGGGAGGGGGCAAACAGGTTATTAGCAGGGTAAGTGTCAATTCTCATGATGCAGGAGACCTTGCATTTGGACCTACTGATGTAGATGTCCTCAATAGTGATAGACTGCTGTTTAAGATCCATCGAGCAAACCTTACCTCCAAATCCAGAGCAGCTGCTATACCACACTGTGATGCGGGTGGTGAGAGTATAAAAGGAGGTGAAGATGAAAGGGCCCAGACCAGCCCACTTCAGTCTCCTTAGGAAGTATGGGTGATGGATGAACTTCTTAACAAGACAAGCCATGGTGTAGCTCCAGGTTCGGTCATTCACATCGACGTAGAGGAGAAGGGAGGAATCGTCTCTTTAGTTTTTTTGACATTGACGCAGAGGTTATTGTGCTTGCACCAAGCCACCAGTTCAACCGCTTCCAACCTGTTTGTTGATTTATTGTTATGACTGAGTTATGACAAGTCACTGACATGTCTTCTGCAAATTTCACTATGTGGGTGTTTGGATAATGAGATTTACAGTCATGTATCAGGAGGTGGCTCAAGACGCATCCTTGAGGGGAGCTGATGTTGAGGATGATGGCAGTAGATGTGATACCATGGAGTCTGACAGACTGGGGCCTGACCAGAGTGTTGTGTTAAGTCCAAGTTGTGATAGTATGTTCACCAGCATTTAAAGAATTATGGTAGTGAAGGAGGAGCTGTAGTCAAGGAAGAACATGGGAACATTTCTTCTCAAGCAGAGTGAGAGCCATATGCATCGCATAGGCAATGACGTCAGCAGAAGAGTGGTTCTTTCTATGTGTATTTTTTTTCTCCCCAATACCAGCCTCTCAAGGCACTTTATAATTATAGACGAGCGTGCCTCCAGTGGTAGTCATTCAGACATGACTCTGTGGGGCTGTTATGGAGTGGAATAATGGTACAGGGGTCAACAGTGACCTCCTTATATCTGATACTGACACACTGAGGGGCAGCTTATTGGTTGGGCTGCATCTGGAACTGGTGGAGGTGTGTAATTCCTCAAAACAGGTGTAAAAATGTTAAGGGTATCAGATAGAAACAGGTCTGTGGGGTACTCTGTTTTATTGGTGTTATAACCTGTGATGCTCTTAATGCCTTTCCATATACTCCTGGGGTCACTGGTGGCCATCTCTATTCCTGCCAACAGGTTTCTCTTCCATGCCTTGAGTGCTGTGGCATCCTCATACCTTAATGCAGAGCTCTGAGCGGATCTCTGCTTCTTGTTCTGGTGACAGTAATATCCTTTATATGCTAATGTAGCTTATGTATGACAATGAGCACTCGCTGGAGATGTAAATAGCGACAATAAACACAACAGCAAACTCCTGCAACAAATAATGCTGTCTGCATTTTACTGTTAGTTGTTCTTCCAGCCCATAATTTCACTGACAGCTGAATCCTGTCTGCTCTAAACAGAAGCAGCCCCTCAAGTTGGAACGCGAGTCCAGCATGTTGATAATTAGCCAAGTGTCAGTAAAAACAAGAAAACAACATTTGCTCATCTCCTGATGGTCTGGTCAAATTAGATCCATTTTGATATCCAGTGCATGTGCATGGGACAGGAAGAGCGATGTTATAGCTGGCATGCTAGCATTAGAGCTTAGCATAGCCAGCAATCCAGCGCACTTGCCCACTTGCTTCCTTGCCTCAGAGCCACTGTAGTCTGCTATGCCAGTCCACTGTCCTCGGTAGCTGCAGTGTACAGATAATTGCTCTAAGCTTTAGTGGGAGTTGGGTTGTCAGCAGTATGTTCTTAATGTCTGGAAGTACAGCTGGACTATTCTTTTAATGTTTGAGTTTTGTGCCTTGACCCTGCTGATAAAATCCTTGACCCTACCCTTCATGGCAGCAATTCCATCAGTGCAGATACTGACAGTCCTTCTAACTTAATCCACTTTGTTTAAGATATTCAAAGGTAAATGTATTTTTTTGCTGTTTTGCATTGGTACGCAAAATAAAAAATTATCTCTGACATGGTCTTCATCTGAACAGCACAGTGGTGTAATAGTTGCCTGTAATAGTCGCCTTGCACTTCCAGGGTCCGGGTTCGATTCCCGGCCAGGTTCATTTCCCATCTCTGTGTGCATGGAGTTTGCTTGTTCTCCCTGTGCTTGGTGGGTTTCCCTCGGTTACTCCAGTTTCCTCCCACAGTCCAAAGACATGCAGATTAGGGTAATTGGCGTTCCCAAATTGCCCATGGTGTGGTATGTGTGTGTGCCCTGCAATGGATTTGCAACCTGTCCAGGGTGTACCCCGCCTTGTGCCCTAAATCTCCTGGGATAGACCCTAGGCCACAGGCGACCCTAAATACAGGATAAAGCTAGTGAATTAGTGGTCTCCATCTACAAATCAAACATTGGCCAAGCAATATGATGTGTGTGGCTCCTTCGCCTTAGATACTATGTTGGCTACTTGACAATGTCAATAGGATTATTGTTATTGAAGATGATTGTATTTTTACAAGCAACTAAATAGAATCCAGTTACACTTCAAAGTAATCAATAAAGCACCAAACCTTTGGCAAAAGACGTGGAGCTGAACCACAGAAACTAATTTTTATGTAAATGCTCAGCTCCCCAACAAGGCTGCTATTGAATTTATTACACATGTATTCTTACCAGAAATGCTCTATTCTCCTGAAACATACTACACATACAACATATTACACACATACTTACAAGAAATGACTCAGAAGTGTGAATTAATGCGCATATCAATAATCAATATGAGATTGATTTTGCTCCGAAGGAGGTTGCATTAAGCAATCAAGGATTTTAGGATGATCATCTGGAGCTGCTCTGTGAGACCTGGCAAGGAAACCAAGGAAAACTAAAGCTATTATAATGAACTAAGGAGACAGACCATAAATTTTAGACACAAAAGAGAAAATATATTCATCATTTGCTCTTACATTTATACTAACCGCTTTTTCCTGTCAGAGATTTTTTATTTTTTTTTTAAAGTCCTACCTGTGTTCCAGGATACTGGAGAACATTTACCGCTGTGCCATTGAGTGGTACAGCGTGGTACAGCAATTGCATTACTCAGGACCGTAAAGGCCTTTAAAGGGTGGTAAAAGAAAATAAAAATCCAACGAATCATTGGCACCCAGCTACCCACCCTGGAGAACATTCACAAGAAAGGCTGTCTGCAAAGGACATATATTTGCACAGTTACACTGTATTACACTGTATACCATTATAGACATATCCTTCTGTTTACTACAGCACATTCACTGCACAATGTTGCACAGCTTTACAACACATCACTATATCACTAATATGCCACTAATATCACAAATATGCCACTTCTGGTTAGATGCTAACTGCTTTTCATTGGCTATGTACATGTACTTCAACATGACAATAAAGTTGAATCTAATCTAATCTAATCTAGATGTGAATCCAGAGCCTACAACAGACCCAGAGAACACAGGTCCAATTCATGTGGAAATAAAAATAACTCCAAGCTTAGTATTAAACTGAGGTGGGAACACTTCCTACTGCACTGGACAAACAGTTTTCTATTATATTTCTCTGACTGAATTATTGGATTATTATACTGTATAACTGGTTTAAGCAATGCTATCACCAAGGTGGCACGCCTATACTATATGAACGAATCCTGTATTTGGCCAAACCTGTTATTTGTTGAATTCAGGTGTTTCAATCAGATTGCGAGCCAGGCTTTCTCGTCCAACATCAGTGCCTGAGTTCATAAATGCTCTACAGAATGAATGGGTATGAATTCCCACAGAAACACTCCAAAATCTTGTGAACAGCCTTTAAAGAAGAGTGGAAGCTGTTATAGTTACAAAAAGGGTATCAACTCCACATTGAAGTATATATAATTTTGTCCATATAGTGTAGTTCAATAGACGCTTACTTGAATATGGAAGATACAAAACAATTATAAATGTTATTACAGTACCCAATTTTTTGTGATTATGCAGCAAACTGTTAGTAGTGTGTTCTAAATGTATTACGTAATTTATAATTTAATAGCCTACTATTATATACATTTCTATACTGTAGTAAACTACAGTACAATATCAAGTATTAAGTGTGAGCACATTAATGCCATGTAATGTTTACTTTCTGTGACGTGGGGTATGGGATTTTTGATGGTACCCAAGGTTCACATTGTTTCGTTTTAAAAACAGACTTTTAAAAGAAAAAAAGAGTCTTTCTGTGAAATATATATGTATTATATGCTTTATTAAATAACCACAGACATTAAATATTCATTGTTTGTCAGTTTCTGCATTAAAAACATATATACCTGAATATTCTGATTCCTTTCTAATAAAAAAGACATGATTTAATGAAGTATTTAAGTCTAGTAAAAAAAAGTGATTGTGGATGTCTTAAAAATTAAGATATATACATACAGCATTTCATAATTTATATATTTATAAGTTTTACATAATAAAAAAAAATATTTACAATACCACATGATAGTATGTTACATCATCACCATTATTATTATCATCACAATTGTACTATGTAATCATAATGCGATGACTAACATAAATATGTTACAATAGTTTAGCTATGTTTGCCATTCACGAAAAAAGCCCCATACATGCATGGTGGAAAAAATGGAATTTCGTGGTCTTCCATCATGACTGGGTATTTGGACCTCTTACAAATGATAAATTGAGTGTTTGACATAACACGTCGGGGACTTGCAATCTTATCGCTTTCCACATTGTTTAGATTAATTCTGAAACTTTCGTCTCGAAGGGAGCTGAGGATGACGATGCTGTCTTTAACAGACAGATATTGGCTGGGTTCTTCCACTGAGCAGAGGCTGCCAAACTGACCATTTGAATCCCATTTAAACAGGTAGCTCTTAGGGAATTCATCCAGTGGCTTGGTTTTGGGCTCAAGCTGAAAAATTTGCATTGAAATTCAATTTACACACCTTTTCAATCAATATACCTATTTATAATAAAGTATGAAAGTTTTTTTTTATAGATGCAGCATATAATTACCCTCATTGAGACTTTTTCGGTGACCGTGTCCCGCTCTACTACAGGATAATATATATTGTCTTTCATCTTCAAGCTGATTGCCACATGGACATTTTTGTCTTCTCTGCTTGGAATTAAGTGCACAGTCGCTAAAGCATTAGAAGATACAACAAATAACAATTACTAATTTTAATAATGTTGTAGCAACCAGATCGTAGTGATACCATATAGTATAGAGGTGTTATAACAGGACTTAACACAACAAACAAATAAATTATTTGCTTACAGTCTTGCTCAATCTGTGTATGTTCAACGGTCAAAACAGCCCCTTTGACTCTTGATGACTGAATCTTGGCGCATCTCCCACCAATGACCTCTAAATGTGTTATGATTTGGACTTTTGAAGGAGTGATCATGTTTCTGTAAATTAGAATTAAAAACACATACACCCAACATTCATAACATAAATCAACTAAAAGGAAGTAAAAAAAAGACATGTAACAGTCCTTAAAGCCTAACTCACACTGCTAAAATGTCGTTCTTAACTGTGTGCCTCCGATACAAGTAACACTGCAGACAAAAAAAAAAAGCTAAAACTCAGCACCTTGGTCAGCAGCCAAAGTACCACAAAGTTTAGCACTCTTAAGATAAATATAGAACTTGTTCTTCCCGCAGATCTAAACAGAAGTAGCCAAGATTGTAATGTAATCTGCACAAATAGATTGTGCCTGAAAAACCATAATCCGTGAAGAAATAAAACTTCTTTAAAAAACTCAAACTCACTCGTTCTCTATACCACTTGTCCTGTATAGGGTCACAGGAAAACTGGAGCCCTCAGGGTTGGGTACATCATGGATGGAGTGCCAGTCCATTGCAGGGCACAAGAACACACAAACTACTTGCAATTTGGAAATTCCAATTAGCCTACCCTGCATGTTTTTGGACCCTTGAACCAGAGTACCTGGAAAACCTAATATACATGCGGATGCAAACTCCATGCACACTGACCAAAGTCAGGAATCGAACCCTTCATCCTGAACGTGGAAAGCCACAGTGCTAACCACTACACCTAAATCTCTCTCTCTCTCTCTATATATATATATATATATATATATACACACACACACACACACACACGGTGACACAGAATAACGGGAATGCGTATTGGTAGCACTGCGGGTTAGTGACATTTAGTTAAATGTACTTTAGTATTTCTACAAGTTTTAGGTTTCAATTACTATGAATAAAATTTATTTCTTTTATCACTTCTAGTTTTATTGGATTGTAAAAAAGTTCCCGTTTTTTTGTGCCACCCTGTACATATACATATATAAAGTGACACCAAAAATTTCTATATGTGTATTTAATATATGGTTTATTTTCAGGTATGGTAGCTATATAACAAAATACCAAAAAATGTGGACTGAAAAGATGTCATCTGGATACATACAAATCAATCAAATTTTCAATAATCCAATAAATATTTACCAACTGGATCTCTCCATCCAATTATTAATCCATAGGGTTTAATATGATGTTAGCCCACCTATAATATGATGTTGGCTGCAGCTATAACAGCTTCAACTCTTCTGGAAAGCTTTCCACAAGGTTTAGAAGTGTGTTTATGGGAAGTTTTGACCATTCTTCCAGAAGCGCATTTGTGAGGTCAGACACTGATGTTGGATGAGAAGGCCTGGCTCGCAGTCTCTGCTCTAATTCATCACAAAGGTGTCCTATCGGGTTGAGGTCTGGACACTGTGCAGGCCAGTCAAGTTCTTTCACGCCGAACTCGCTCATCCATGTCTCATTTATGGACATTGCACTGGTGCACAGTCATTTTGGAACTGGTGTGGGATTGTTTTTCAGGAGTTGGGATTGGCCCCTTACTTCCAGTGAAAGGAACTCTTAATGCTTCAGCATACCAAGACATTTTGGACAATTTCATGCTCCCTACTTTTTATTTTATAAATAAAATAAAATAAGGGAACAATTTGTCCCAGTTGGACTTGAAGGCCCCTGGTGTATATAAAGGGCGTTCAAGTCAAACTGGGACAAAGTGCTCCCTTAAATGTTTTTAGCATTATGGCAGAAAGATTCATAAGCTGTCTGATTGACATATTTTATGATACTGTTATAAAGTAGCTAAGATTGAAGAATTATAGTCTATCATGTAAAGTACTAAGTAAAGTTATATTCAGCTAATTGCTATTCGTTGTTATATGTTATAAATGAAAAAGCACTTTTTTATCCCCACAACTGACATGTTTTTTAAGTGTTGTCTAGTGTTACAATGCGCATAAAGCACACAGTTAAATAAATAAATAAATAAATAAATAATGTCCAGTCTGGACTACATATTATTTGCATATACATGTTGTAGTGTGACGTTACACACTTTACAGTGTCACACACTGTGTTGTACAGCAAGTATTTAAATCTGCCAGCCACATCTCCAGGCACCACTAGGACTGCTAGTCCAGTGATCTGCATGATCTGAACATTGGTGCACATCCATGGCACACACTTTAAATCATTTATCATTAAACTAGTTTACAATTAAACCTTCTCTTCAGCTTGGCTTTATTGCCAGGCTTTTTCCACGTTGAGAAGCGTTAGGACTTTCTTTGTGCTGGTGATCATGATAATCTGCCCCCGAAATGCCTGCCCTCTCTATCCATCGCCAGGTAGTGGGCCACCAGCATCAATAATCACTGACGCTGCTTTGTAATCAATGCCCACAGAAATAGGATTCCTTTGGCCAGCGGCAATTAATAAATTCGTGTCCTTTTTTAACACTAGTGAGCTGCAGCTTGAAATTACCAGTGACTGGCTTCACCTCATTTGCATATTTATTGCGGCGGGGAAAGAAAAAAAAATCATGGCGAATGATTGATGTGGAGTCTGCCTTCTGAATTCCAAACAGCATATTATTATGGGGTGGAGGGAGGTGGGGGGGATGCCATAGTACAGTTGATTAAAGTTGAAGATGGCAGGATTGGCGGCATCCTTTTTTTTCAGGCCCCTTTTTTTGGTTTCTCTGCTTTCCTTCTAGTGTTTTCCAAGATGGCAATGCAAAAATTAAAAGCATATTTTAATAGATGTTGACAAGAAGTGAACTAACAGACGCCCAGGCAGAGAATTTGCTTGAAAAGATTCAATCAGATGTGTTTGCTGGGATTAATTGTGGGTGGAGAAGGGGGTCGGAGAGTACGTGTGGAGGCTCTGAATAGGGCCAATTGTTTTTGTGGTCAACTGCGCTGATTGTCAGTCTGGGTAATAGTGTGGGAATAGCCTTTGAGTGGTCTGGGAGTTTTACTGTGAAACCAATGTTTAGGCAAAACAGCAGTCTTTAAAGCGTTGATGGAAGGAGGAAGATGCTCTGAAATCATTCCTGAAGTGGATGCTTCTAGTGGCGGTTATGCTTTTAATTTAAAATTTGTTAAAATCTAATTTCTCTAAATATATTTGGGCCTGATAAATCCCACTATATACATACTCATAGATTTGTATTTGGAAACATGTGCGCTATTTCTACCTGCCTGATTTGGATAGCGTCTAGCAAACTAGCAATACGTCTTGGATGATCTGATCAGAAGTAGGTAAAGAAAACTGTTTACACTTGGCATTTTCATTTATCTCATTTTTCAATAAAAGTAGCATTTTGCAGTTCTTTTGAAATATTTTGTTCTATGATTAATCATGCTGGATATAAGCTGTTAGTGTATTTTCAGAAGAACTGTAGTTAATGCAGGAGGAAGCACTGATCAAGATTTGGCCTGTCAAATGTGTACGTTAGATAATTTAGTTCGTAGCTCTTTGCCTTTCCAGGGGAAAAAAATTATTCTGTTAATTATGTTAATTGCAGAATAGAGAAAGAAAAGCCAATAAATTAGGGTTCCAGGAGTCATTAGAAAAGGGTAGTATTTTGCGGATGATGCAAAATTTGACCCATGGAGATTTTATTTAAGTGAGAAATCATCATTGACATCATAAATCATAAATACTAAAAATGACTTCTTTAAATTCGATTTCATTAAAATCTTGAAAATGAGAAAAACATGTCTTCCAAAGGGAATAATCTTTAAACTACTTAATTACCAACAACAATATTTCCTAATATATTAATAAGACTAAAAATATCTATGATTTAATTAAGTAACTATGCATTACTTGCTTATCAATAGTTTATGTTATTATAGGTTAAATGTCATTGTAGTTTAAATGTTATTGCAGTAGCTTACATAAATTCCATTATGAGTGATTAAGTATACAAAAGCGCAATAATGTGAAGGAGAGCAGTTTAGTAAGTGTGCAGACCATCACTCTCTCCTAAAACTTTCTCTGAAGTATGAAGAAAGTGGGATTTGTGCCAGGGAGTGCATATGCAGCAAATTGGTAGCTACATCAAATTATTCCGGCATTAAGGCCCACGTGGCCTAATCCACTGCACGCCCCACTGCCCCTCCCCCAACTTGTAACTTTTGTCAATGTAAACTGCAGATTTCATGCTCTGCCATTCATCTGTCGGATTACGAGTGCAATTCAGGAGGACTTAGATTTTAATGAATTCCTTTCTGGGCTTAACTTAGAGGGGGAAGTTGGAGAAAGAAGGGGCCCCTGTTGGACACAGGTTGTTGTCTCTTCACACACATACTCTCTTTTCTTTCTAATATATGTGTGTGTGTGTGTGTTTGTGTGTGTGTGTGTGTGTGTGTGTGTGTGTGTGCGCGCCCCCCGCTGCCGGCTCCCTCTTGGGTGCTGGAGTGCTGTCACACAGGGAGACACGAGAGCTCTCCATGGTGCTGACATCTCCCTGCGTTGAGATGAGGCTTCTCGGTGCAGCAATAAATTGAATGTCTGGAGAAACGGCATTTGTAAAACAAGACAAATAATAAATTATTGTTACAGCAACCTCTCCACCCCTCCCCACTGCCTCTGTGCATATCTGTATTCTGTTTCTATTTGTTGCCTAATGCTCCCTCTCTCTTTCTTCCCCTCTCTCTCCATCCATCTATGTATCTCACCATCTCTGTCTCCTGTATAGACTCTCTCTATTTGCATGCTGTCACGGTGCTCCAGAGCCATGGCTGCTCCCTGTTGCTATCTGGGCTAGAACACTACCTCCCTTCCTATGCTTTCATTAACTTTTAGCATGTCTCAGTGCAGCAGGCTACCACCAAACTAATGAAGAGCAAAAATGGAGAAAAAAAGATATAGGAGCATGCATGGTTTACACTGAAGAAGAAGAAGAAGAAGAAGAAGTAGAAGTAGAAGCGTATATTAATAAGAGAATGTTCAAGTATAATAGAGATAACTTGCATCTGCTAAAAACACTGCTTTCTAGGGAGATTGCAGCTCTTTTAGAAATAAAGAAGACCATAGCTTTTCAAGCTTTTCATTTGGATATATTTTAAAATTTATCTTTGGCCAGGCATTTCATGTCTCCTGAGATTTTCAGGTTTTGTCACCTTAATAATTGCACTCTAACTCAGCTGAATCCACTAAATTAATCCAGGCCCCCCCTAAACCCCATTTTATACATACACAAAGTGATCTATGTGGAATTTCTTGATCTATTTCTATCCTTTTCAAACTGGTATTCTGTAATCTGTAAACTGTTTTGGATAACCTGATAAAAAGAGGAAAGCCAAGGTGGAACTCTGTTCCTACTTGGTATTTTTATACATCTTTATTCATCTTCACTGGCTATCTATGATCACATTTTATCAATAAGACAACAAATCTGCCAAAAAAGGAGCCAGAAATACGAGCAAATACAGTAGGAAATAAAAACTCAAGGTGCTAAAATTTGGAAATGAGATGACATTTCCTAAATAAATAATACTGAATGAAAGTTTTAGCAATACTGTCACTACTTTAAATCTACTTTAAATCTATTGATGCAATAATGAATTAACAGTTACAACATGAATGCCACATGTTGTTTCTTAAGAAATAACTGTGAGAATGAGTAGATTGACACAAATAGCCTTCATTCATTCACCCTGTTCAAATCTGTATGTGTTTATGATCCAATCACCTGAGACTGATATTAACAGTAAATCAACATGATTAATATATACTTCAGTGGCGCACTGCACACATTTGTATGGAACAAGTCTGAAAACTTAATTCTGCTCTGATTGCCATTTCTCAAAAATAACTTGTATGGGGTATGTGAGCCACCCAAAGTAGAATCCTTGGCATCGCTTCTTTCCCTTCCCTTGCTTTCTTTGCTTGTCTTCATCTCAATCTTTGACACTAGCAGGCTTTAATGTATTTTCTCTAAGGACAAGTATCCAGTGCACATCACCTGGATAAGTATTTAAGTCCACTAAGTTCTACCTGAAGCCTATTTTGATGTCTTAACACCAGGCTGCTCCTGACAATAAATATTAATAAAGACCTGCAGCTGATTCGAAGTGTCACACACTACTATGGAATTTGTCCTTAGATGAAAATAAGGTTTTGTGGTACTTGGTAAGACTTTAAACAGAAGCTGTCTGGTGCCACTTTCAATAAATCAGCACACACACTTCAAGACTAAGATGCCATTAGCTCATAACAAAAGGTCTTCTAATAGAGTCAAGTAGCTAGTGGCTTTTGAATGTCAATAAAATTCAGCTATGGAGATTAATCTACAAATATTATAACCACAAGCCAATCTCACATAAAACATTGAAAGATTTATTACATTCCATATGGATGCAGTCAAAAGAACAACTACAAATGCTAAACCCTGTCCCAGTTTTTAACTGATGACAAAGTCAAGTATGCTAAATGAAGTATGAAGTAAAAATCGAGTAAAGGGATTGCTGTATTTCAAACATGTAACATACTGTGCACCCATCATTTCTTCATATTTTGCTTCCAAAGAGCCAGACTTTATTGTATTAGAAATGTAGTCTTGAGGAATAGTTAACCAGGGGTCTTGAAGGACTTTTCTGGCTCTCATTTTTGGCCAAAATTTTCTACTTTTAAGTCCAGGACTTCTGTTTTTTTGGTTGTTAAGCCACACAGTGACATATTAATCATTTAAGCTTTAAAACACATGTAACTAAAGACATGAACCAGTGAGAAACAGCTGCAGATGATGACAGATGATCAGTCCAGTGATTAGTACTCTGGTGATGCTGAATGCAGAGTGGTTGGAACAGATAAGAGGGGAAATGAGGAGGCTGCTGAGGTCGTTTCATAAACAAACAAATGTAAAATAGTATCTTCAGGCACTTTGATGACTGTTTGTCCCACATAATAACATTTTATTTAAGAATTCCTTTGCCCAATATTATAAGTATGAAAAGCAAGTTATCTGAGCCATTAAATAATCAAAATAATCAACAACAATGGTTGTAAACTAAAAAACAAGCAAGACAACAACAATATATATACCAAATCTGCATGTCTTTGGACCGTGGTAGGAAACCTGATTATGTGGAGGAAACTCGCCAAGCACGAGGAGAACATGCAAACTTCATGTACACAGACGCCAAGGTCGGAATCAAACCCAAACCCAAGAGAGCTAGTAAGAGGGAAAGAGAGAGAGAGTTAGCAGGACTCATCAGCTGACTCATGGTGCTGTCCCAAACTCCTCTTCCTCACCCCTCTCTGTGCCAGATTCATTACCACTTGCAGCAGGGGTATTAAGATATGGCGGCATTAACAAAGTTGTCTTGTATCTTAATTGAATCTGCTCCCACCCAGCGGCATCTGGGTTATGTTTACATGAAATATAAGCCACTCTGCACAGGAACATGGGCCCACTGATAAAACACTGGGTTATTCATCCCAATCCTAATCCTGACTGTAATTTGTTCCTGACAGATGTATCCACCAATTCTAAGCTCCAGACTGCTTTCTAAACGAAGCCATTCGCAGGTAGGTTTTTTTAAAAGTATATTTTGCAAGGTGGTTGCTTTTCAGCTTTACAGCTTAAGTCCTGCGCAGGACTACAGACAGTACTGGTGCTTGGGATCTAAAATGCAGATCCAACAGAAACTGTGCTTTTTCCATAGTCCACTTGTCCAGTATCAAATGTTTCACATAGATTTTGGCATCTGTTCATGGTTGGTACCAAACGTTAACTGTTAGGTGTTAATTTGATATGCTTACCGTCTTATGCAATGTGCAACGCCATACACTAAGATCAACACCAACTCTCAAAAAATTTAGCCAAACTATTTGAACAATGAGTTTTTATGGTAAAAATGCAGCACAATCAAATATTCGCTGATGATTCATTAAGAGCTAAATTTTGCCCTACTGCACCATCATTCTGTATCACCAATTACATTGTATTGTAATGTTGTATCATATCAAATTGTAACATACATAAGGTGCCAACCTCATAGACAACAATGTATTCCTTACAATTACATTTTCATCCAAAAACATGAAATTGTTATAAAGCTAAATTGAGATGAATAAACCTTAAGACAAATAAATAATGCTCTAAGAGGAATAATGTAACGATAGTATCATGGTCTCTTCACTTTGTGGAAAATGTACTAGAAGTTGATTCTGAAATTTTGATTGTTCCTGTTTTAGCCGTCTCATGACCATACATCCCCAAAAATTTGAATGTAAAGTTTACCAGAAATAGCTATCCTTCCTCCGTCTCCCTATTTTCACTCAAATTATTTTATAATGCACAATTTCCATGGCTTCTTTTCACTGCAAAAAAGCCATATTTTATTAAATGCTTGTAATTTCAAACTAACTACATTAATGAGGCAGCTTTGCTTGCCAGACATTTCAGCTTAAGCACCTTGCTCAAGGGCATTTGCCCACCAGGACTTGTACTTCTGACCCTGTGGTGTGGCCCTCAGAGTCAGGGTTAGGCTCTAGTGAGTGTCTAGGAGCAAAGGGAGGGGGTCTGCATGAGGGATGGCTGCATGTCAGAGATTTGGGACTATGCCATTTTGTCCTTGTCAAGGCCAGCAGATACTTCTCTCGACCCGACAGCCAGCTGGCTGAGCTCACTCGGAGACGTGATATGTGTGTGTGCAAAGGGGACGAGGAGGGCTGAAAGGACTTGCAGTGCCACCATGCTCGGGAACTTTTCAGTCAGCAAGTCCTCATGTGCATCATAAATCAACTTTGGTAGCCAAGGAAATGCGAATTTCTTTCCCTCGCTCTGTACAGCTCTACATCCCAACTACCATAAGCCTTCGCCACAAGTTTCTGTTAGTGTGTTTGAATGTCTGTGTGTCATGTCAGAGTTTCGGTTCTGTTCCCTGGGCACTAGTAGCCTCTCCCTCTGCCCTGCTTCTCTTAGAACAGATGCTGGGAGTGTGGTGAGCGCACGTGGGGGGAGAGGGTTAATTGGGGTAGTAGTGGGGGTTAATTTCAATTAAAATCTCAACTAATGGAGGTCAGACGAGTGGCTGCAAACACCTGATTAAAACAAATGGTCCTGCCAGTCAAAACTTTATCTTGGTCATCCCCTCCCCCCATGTGGAGTGTCCCTGCAAACTGTAGGGGAGGAGACTGGCTCAGAAATATAGAGGGGGTACTTGTTAGCATAGCATCTGCTGAGAGAGAAGTGAATGAGCGTGTATGTGTGTGTGCTATCAAGTAGGGTATATTCACTCGTATTCCAAGTCGATGGCAGACTTGCTGTGCTCACTGCTGCTGCTGTGCTTCTCCATGCACGCCACAGCAGTTCCTAACATCTGGCAGGGCCCTGAAGGAGCGCCCCCCGCGGATGCTAAATATGGCGCCATGTTAGCCTGGCACTCCCTAATCACTTAGCCAGTGTCTGCCAGCCATGCCACACGCTGCTCCAGCACTCCAGACAGCTGCAGTGCTGCCAGCCATTCTCTTTCCTTCGCACTCTGGTAGACTTTCTTTTCAGTACGTACATTCACAGTGTTACACTCATTCACAAGATTCTCATGCAGAGAAAGTACTTGCTATTGTAAGAGACTAATTGTATGGCTTTGTGTTAGAACATATGACCCCATCCTTGAACACACATTTTCAGAAGGTAGGAGTTATGGATGACAGTGTTCCTAAATTGATCCTACATCTGTAATCAAACAAATCACATTTCCTAACCAATAATTAAACATCTGAGAACCTGAGATGTCACACGGTTTACCAAAAGAACTTCCTGAGAAAATTTGGAGCCTATTCACAGAACATGGGGCACAAGGTGGGAACACATTCTTGACGCTGAAGCTAATTTCAGGAGTCCCTTGGAGTTTAACCCTGAAACAACAGAGTCTATCTATAAAAACAATGGGTGCAAAGTAGGAAAACATCCTTGATCCTGGACCCTGGAACCTATACCTGAAATACTATGAAATCTATCTCTGAAATACAGAATGTCTGCCATAAAATAACCCATAAAGAGTACCAGACAACGGTTGGACACACCTTTATATTTAATGTTTTTTTCCTTATACTTATTGTTTTCAACATTGTATATTAATACTAATATTATTGAAATTATGACAGAACAAAATTATGACACTGTTAAATAGCCCAGAATATGTCTAATATTTTTTTTATGTACCCACCTTTTGCCTGGTATTCTTAATATTCTCTCAGTCAGCCTCATGAGGTAGTCACCTGGAATGGAATTCCCAGATTCTGAAGGAATTCCCAGAGGTGTTGAGTACTTGTTGGTTCCTTTTCCTTTACTCTGCAGTACAACTCATCTCAAACTATCTCAACTTGATTTAGATTGGGTGGTTTTGGAGGCTAGGTCATCTGATGCAACCTGTTGGAAAGCAAACAATGGTCCACAAAATTCAAACCAGATGGCATAGCATGTCACTGCAAAATGTTGTTGTAGCCATGTTTCTAAACTGCGCCCTCAATTTGACTAAGTTACCAAGAGTGTCACCAGCAAAGCACCTCCACACCATCACAGCTCCTTCTCCATGCTTCACAGTTGAAAAAAACATTGTCCGGAATCATCTGTTTGCCCTCTCTATGTCTAACAAAGACAAGGTGATTAGAACCAAAGATCTCAAATTGGCACTCATTAGGAAAGGAAAGTTTTGTGCTGATCTAATTCCCATTCTTTGCATTTCTTGGTCCAAGCAAGTCTCTTCTTCTTGTTGTTCTTCTGAAGTAATGGTTTCTTCAGCACAATTTGACCATGAAGGCCTGACTCATGCAGTCTTCTTTGAACAGTAGATGTTAAAATATGTCTTCTGTTTGAACTCTGAGAAACATTTACGCATTATGTTAAGTTCTAATAAACATATCCTCTGCAGCTCTTGCTCTTCCTTTCCTTGGACAGACCCAAGTGTGTCTAAGCGTTTTTGGAGACTGGACTTGAGGATACATTCCATTCAAAGCTCTTGAGATTTTTTGGATTGACTGACCTTCATTTATTAAAGTAATGATGAACTACCTTTCCTCTTTACTTAACTGAGTGTTTCTTGCCATAATATGGCTTTGTGCAGTAATTGTAGTAGCACTAATAGGGCTATTGACTCTATATCCACCCTTCATCTGCACAAGACAACTGATGGTCTAAAGCACATTAAGAGGGCAAGAAAAGCCACAAATGAATTATCTACAGGGCACACCTGTGAATTAAAAACTGTGAGTGACTAACTCATGAATCTGAGGAGAGAATTACATAGTTGTGGTAAGCTGTCATCAAAGCTAAATGTAGTTACTTTGAACAATATAAAAAATAAATAAAACATATTATTGGTTGTTTAACAATTTCCTGTTCAACACATAATTCTATGCATGTTCCTTCATGGTTTTGATATCTTCAGTATTAATGTACAATGGTGAAAATAATACAAATAAAGAAAATCTACCGAAATAGGAAGTGTGTCCAAACTTTTGACTGGTTGTCTACACACATTTACACTCAGGGACATACAACTAGGGACAATCTGACATGGACAATTAATGTGCCAGGATGTTTTAGACGTTGAGAAGAGAACACATAAAGCAAACCCAAGTAAACATGGGAAACCCCAGTGTTCATGACGGTCTCAAAATCAGCCTTCTAGTGTGGTCCCGGTAGTAGATCCATGAAGAAGGACACACTGTACTGTATGTATTTGTGCTTTTCTGTGGTGGCTGCACTATTGTCTGGGAGAACGACGAGTTTTATTTTGCTTGGCCTTAGGCGAACCTGTTTACTGAGCCTTCTGTGCACCAGCTTTACAATGGTGCAGATGTGTGTAGTGGCAGATTTGGAGTTTGTATTTAGCTGCCACGAGTGACGGTGATGAAGTAGCGGTGATAAACTGATAGATTGGCTGCTAGCGAGATTTTGGTAGCAGGTCAGATAAACATGGCAGAGGAAAAGCGCTTGGTGTTCTGGTGATAATAAACTTTCATTCTATGAGGGCATTAGATTCTAGACCTAAGGAAACTATGGGGGGGGGGGGGGTGATGATAGAGAGTGAGAAGAGAGAGAGAATGGGTTTTACTCATGGAATAGCTTTTCTGCCATTTAAAATTACATCAGGCTGTCACCTCCATGTTTTAAGACTAGCCCTGAAGACTGATGGGATTTCAGATTGTTGACTTACAAATCATTAGCTGATGTCACTGTTTTATGTAGATATGTGGAAGAGGTTTCTCTCATCAAAAATAAATGAGAGGTATAAAGATGTCCACAGCGAACCTGCTTTATTTATTGCATTATTTCTTTTTTTTTTTTTTTAAAAAGCAAAATACCTGTTTAAACAAAAGGAATTATTTTCTCTACTTTGTGTTCATTTCACATTATAGACTCACACTTCAGTCTTGCTGTATGTTATTTTTTTATTCCTGATTATTGAACTAAGGTGGCACGGTAGCTTAGTGATTAGCACTGTTGCCTCGCACCTCAAGGGTCTGGGTTTCGGATTCCGGGCCAGGTTCGATCCCTGTCTCTGTGTCCATGGAGTTTGCATGTTCTCCCCGTGCTTGGTGGGTTTCCTCCAGGTACTCCAGTTTCCTCCCACAATCCAAAGACATGCAGATTAGGCTAATTAGCTTTCCCAAAATTTCCCAGAGTGTGTGAATGAGTGTGTGTATGTGTGTATGGATTGGCATCCCATCCAGGGTGTATCCCACCTCATGCCCTAAGTCTCCTGGGATAAGCTCCAGGCCCCCATGACCCTGTACACAGGATAAAGCGCTATAGACGATGAGTCAGTGAGTGATTATTGAGTGTTGTACTGTACATGTGTACCTGAAACACAACTGAAAATCTATGGGGGTGATAAACCATGCTGTGAACAAAAGTACAGGGGAAGTGTACCTTTTGTAGTGTGATGCTGTCTTAAGCACGGGAGTGCAGTAAATTCTTACCTATACTATGTAGCCAAAAGGTGAGGGAAATAAACCATGGAGGTGGTGAACAGTTCTGTAAATCTTCTATCTATAAAGTTTCTCTTTATATTTCCACTTATTTTAGGGGTTTATGGTTGAATTTCCAAAAGTGTAAAATGGAAAGCTAGTGCACTATGTAGGATATGAAATCTAATTTGTACTTGTTCCACATGACATGTAGTACCCTTGATCAGGGGTGAAAGAGGAATTTGGGATTCAGCCTTGTGATAGAAGCTAGTTAGCTTTGTAGCACATGCTAGCTGAGTAAAAAAAAACATGAATGGATCAGGGCCAAGATCAGTGCATCCCAAGGATGCTTAATCAAATTGGGATCTGGGGAA
Organism: Clarias laeviceps; assembly: GCA_030014305.1. NCBI lineage: Eukaryota > Metazoa > Chordata > Actinopteri > Siluriformes > Clariidae > Clarias > Clarias laeviceps. The sequence goes on along the minus strand of JAQMYJ010000003.1, from coordinate 9,965,681 downwards.
CCTGGAGGCTGGAGGATTGGTTAACAACCATGAACTCCTTGCTTGCTAAGCTTCAAAAGCCTGCTAAACAGGCCGTGATGCACTGGGTGTTCTGATACTGGTGATTTCTTTAAGAGGTTTGGAAAACACTGGCTTTTTTGTGAGATTAGAGTGGACAGGCTGGCCTTTGGTCCCCACAGAACCCAAGATGAGCCTCAGGTGTCCATGATCCTGTCACCAGTTTATATACCAATATTATTGAATAACAATAATCAATGTTATTCAACTCACTTGGTGGTGGTCTTAGTGTTGTGGATGAATAGATGTATCAGATATATAGTTCATACCTTGATACAAATCTAAAATGAAAAACTTTTCTTAAAGATGAAGTTTTCTTATTTGACAGTAAAGGTAAATCTTGGACACGAAATGTCGACAGGCTTTGAAAAACAGCGGCAGCACAAGATGCCGTAGTAAAGTGTTACACAAGGTTTATTACACCCTCATAAAAGCAGAACTCCTCCTGGCATAGCTGTCATGCCATTTCCCTATTTACTGACTGACGTTCCTGAGCTTTTACGTTCATGAACAATATATCCACCTTGCACCATATAAACCACACAGAATCTTATTCATCATGTTCCTGTATGTAGAAAATGACTACTGATTACAGTTCATGGACTAGAGTGGAATGCATACCATATACACAAAGTAAACAAGTAAAATTCATTTAGTAGCTGCACAAAATAAGCATCAGCACCAGAGGAGTCCCTGTATGTATAATTAAAACGTGTGCGCTGCCACTCAGGGTAAGATGGAACATTCTGTTCGTGTTCCCATGAGCAAGAATTGCTCTTTTAATTTTGCCTTCTGAAAGGTCAGAGGTAGTGTTCTCGTTTTCCTCTTTAATTGATTTTTTAAATGCAACTCAGCAAGTGATGTTAAGATGGAGAGGCAACACACAGTCAGCTCTGGCTATAAAGGTAAAAGTTGAATGAGTGCCTATTTAGCATTTTGCTGCAGATCTTTTCTGTCCATCTTGCGTGATGTGTTCTCTTCTTCAGAATTAACGTTTTGTTTTTTGCAGGGCATGTACATTTGCACAACACTGTGGTCTTTTGATATCAAAGATGGATTATAATCAATTGAAAAAAAAATCCTGTAACTTTCACTTATTAATATTTTGTCAATTTTACAAAATGTAAATGTATTTAATTGTGTTTAGTTAGTTTAACTGAAACATACAGATTTTTACCTTAATTTTTATGTAATGTTTTTTTGTGTGCAGATAATGTGTGCTCAATTTTTTTTATTAATATGTTTTTCATTTGTTTTGTCTGAAAACATAATGTTTAACACTTATGTATATATGCATTTCCCCCTGAATATTCTCAAAAAAAAAAAAAAAATCTCGGAATTTCTCTTTTTTTCTATAATACCTTCTCCATTTTCTACACCATGTGTTGCATAGTTTTGATACAGTGTACACAAGAAAGGAGAAATGCCTTTCCTTCTTCCTTCCTTCCTGAATAATTATTTTCTTTTTCCAGTTTGTTTAATAATGACCTTTTCTCACTTTATTATACATGTTTGCTTATTATGTGTCATTTCAAATACAAAATACAAAAACTGTAAAAACAACTGTAGAAAAAGGCGAATCATGGTCATTGTGTATTAGGGAATTCTTGAAAGAAGTGTTTTTATGTATTTTTTTCTGTATTGTTTAATAATATGACTATTCTAAAAAATTCTAAAATCATGCCCCAATATCGAAAAAGTCCTTTTTTGTTTTTAGATTTCTTTTGTAATACAACACAACAGCAGCATGTACCGTGCTTCAGCGTGTGCTGCTCTGAGGAGAGATCTTTGCACAGTGGGTGAGCAGCCTCTATATCCATCTGTTTACAGCACACCAAATGTTTGTGAACAGTTAGTGCCATTAATTTTGCTTTTATGGTGTCTCGGTGCCACAGAGGTTTATTCAGATAGATAAAATGCAAAGAAGCCAAGGCGTCCTTGATGTATTGTAATAAAGCTGCCTTTTGCCTGTTAGTAATACGCCTTTGAGTTTTAAACTGCAGACTATGCAGTGGGGAAAAAAATAACATTTCATAAATTATACCATAGTGTGATTATAATTTGTGCATGGCACACAGTGTGAACTTTCTCCTTCCATTTCAGGGCTTTTAGAGAGGTCCTTAAGATCAAGAGTGGAAGCTACTTGCTATGGCACACCAGAGTGATGCAAAGCATGATGGTTAGAGAGAAGCAGATTAATAATTTTGATCAGATATGCTCCTGGCTCCACAATGCTATTGACCTGCTTCTCAACCTTCCATCTCCTCTTATCAGATTGCTATTCCTCACTAGCGTCAAGCCTTCGCTATGGCCCTGACCCGCACAAATGACTAACAGTCCGAACAGTGCCAGTCCAGCACAGAGATCAGGCCGAAGGCTTGTCTCTCTTCCAAAAATAAAGAGGCTCAAAGTTAACTGCCAGAGAATGCTATTACTTGCAAGTGAAAGATATTCTTATTATCAGTAAATTGCTAGAAGCTTATGAAGAGCCCTTATCATATGACGTAAGACGACTACTATCATCCAAAAGATCTGAGAGTACTACAATCAAAACAAATGGCATGTGCTCTATCACAATAGCTACTCTCAATAATCAAATCCATAAGACAGCACTCTTATAAAATGGCATCCTTCAGGCCTGTCAGCTATTTTATTTTTTTTTTATAAGATTTGCAGTTTAAAGTGTAGTGCTTTGTAAACCAATCTCCATCTAACACCACTGCAGTGTATGAATGATTACCACAGACAATAATATGGGCATGTTTGCTGTACTGAGATAAGCACAGAAAATCATTTTACTTACATGCTCAGACTTAGAATATGAACCTCCTTGAAGGGCAGATACTGACTTCTACCAATAAATATTTAAAATACACAATTATATAAAACTGCATGGTGCATGGTGGCGTTTAACATTGTGGCCTCTGACCATCTGGGTCAAATGTTCGAGTCCTGCCTTTAGATCAGTGTGTGTGGAGTTTGCATTTTTCCTCCGAGTACTCCAGTTTCCTCCCACAGCTCAAAGACATGCAGGTTAGGTTAACTGGCATTTCCATATAGCCCATAGTGTGTGACTGAGTGGGATAGTGTGTGCATGCAATCCCTGCAATGGATTGGCACACTGTCTTTGGTATAACCTCCTATCACCCTAGGATAGGCTCCAGGCCTCCCACATCCCTGTACAGTATAAGTGGCATAGAGAATGAATAAGTAAGAGGAATTACATAAAATAAGTCTAAAATCATGGTATAATGATGAAAAAAATCTGTTAAAATTATTCGTACAGGATTATATCATAGCACTGCTGAATGTTTTTTTAATGATTAAAACTGAATTTATTTTTAACAGCAAATTTTTGTAAGGGGTCTTCAGGAGCATGACATCTATACACAGACACACACATATAAATATATATATATATATATATATATATATATATATATATCTATCTATATCGAGAGA
>JAQMYJ010000003.1:9937101-9959880 GCA_030014305.1 Clarias laeviceps | reverse complement strand
TGTGTGTGTGTGTGTGTGTGTGTGTGTGTGTGTGTGTGTGTGTGTGTGTGTGTGTGTGTGTGCGTGCGTGTGTGTGTACAGGGCTGCTCTGACCGAGCTTCTATCACTCAGGGGCAAAGTGCCAGCTCATCATCTTAAAAGAAGAGTAATATTATAGTTAGCTGGAGAGTTTTATTGCCTCATCATTAAGCTTTTCCATTAGTGTTTTATTGGAGGCAGGGTCAGTTTAGGCTGAGGTGAGTTAGAGTGCGTGTCTAAGATTTCACCGTTCTCTCCTAAGCCATTTCAGCTCTAGATGTGTTAAATGCTACAGTAGTTAGATATGCATAAACAGTATGTCATCGGTATCACCATATAATTTTGCCAGGTTATGGACATAGCTTAATTCTGTCAGTAATTCTCTCAAGGAAATATTAATTTACATCCATACAAATCTTTATGAAACAATAAAGCATGACAAATTTACAACGCAATGTGATATCATTTAAACTGTAGATAGATTCCATTTTTTCATTAGCATTATTGAGTCAGTGCGTGTTTTGCTCTGATTCGAACAAGCAAACTTCACACCAGCGTTTATTTTCTCATGCAATAGTGTAACATGGAACAGCTATTAATGCCACAGTGACATTTGATTTCAGATTAACAAAAACATTTATACAAATGAATTATACAGATCATTTAAATTGATAGGACCAGCCCTATACAAGATGTTGTCTGATATAACAACTTTATTCAACTTTATCAGTTAAATAAAGCCCAAACAATCATTGAATTTTTGATGTTTTGTTAAAGCATTAAAATAAATGTAAAACATTTTCTTTCTGACAGCACCATAGCACAGAAAATATCATCGATTGGTTATTCTAACTTGAGCGTTTTCCCAATCATTTCTATGATATGCACTGGATTCACAATTGCCCAGACATAGATAAAGAAGTTACTGATGAATGATCACACTACACATTATATAGTTGACTGTATAGATTTGGAATATTTTATTTTTTTACTGGCACTTAAAACAGAACACACAGATGAGTGAGGCAGGGCTTCTCAATTTTTGTTATTTTTGTGCCAATTAGTTTAATTTAATTTCATCAAATGGTTGATGAGCTCAAGCAGTTATGTAAAAGTCCACTGAGTGTTTGATGGCTGGTCTTGTAGACTACATTCTCCTTTCTTTCTAAAATTCGGTATATTTTTCATGGAAGAAGACATGTTAGGTCTGTAATTGGTCATTTGCAAAGTCAGTCAATTATCCCTTCCTGTGAAAGTTCTTATATTCACTGTGTAAAGGAATCAACCAAACTCTTAACTCTCATGGCTACATGACTGCATTACAAGATGGAAACAAGTAGAAGGTTGAAGCCAGTGGAATTACAAGAAGAAGACTACAAGATTCTTTACTTAAAAAATAAATCTCATTGCTACATCTCTACACTGCAATTGCAACGATTTTAGCTTTAGTGCTGCAAGATTCGATCAATTATGTGTTTGAGAGGAAAACTGGAGTCAGACAGCCACGTTTAGAACACACATACACACTCTCTCCCCTCACCTCCGATCCCCACCAGGGGTCAGCCTCATCTGCATCCAGATCGATAGACTACAGTAATAATTGTGATCTATTGCACTAACATTAAAGTGGCCACTGACCTGTACAAGGTAAAATAGTGGCCAACCTGCGCTGAGGGAGCTGGAGGGATCACGTCTTCTTCTTGAGACATGTCTCATGGGATGGAAAGGGCTTTGGAGACACAAGGAGAATGACATGGCCTACTCCCTCTATGAATGCTAATGTTCCTCCAGAGGAGCTGGGGACCTGGAACCTATACAGGGATGGGAGGAACCTTAGAGCATCCAACAGGATCACATGAACACATTAATGTCCATGTACGTATGCTATTTAATTTAAGAGCAATTTAATTTCAAAAAGGAACTTATGTAATTTTTCGACTTCATTCCAGGGAGTCAAAATCGGTCACAAGGACAGAAGACAAAAAGTGACTTTGTCATCTGGTCAAAGTGGTGCTGTTGGTTCTGTTGAATAGCAACGTCATTCCTTACAAAGTGTGCTTGACTTTATGAATGAATTCGATAATGATTTGTATCATTTTCCTAAGATTATTTAATAGTATTTATAATAATATTTTATAGTAACAAAGCACACATATCAAAATTAATAAACTGTACTAATGTTAATTTTCAGAGTGTAAGGTTACACAATATAATAGATGTTGACTTTGTTGTTTACTAAAACAACTTGCATTAACTTGCATAACTTGCATAACAAAAAACATGCTTCTAAATAAATTTTAAAAACTTTTTTTTATAGAATTTATAAAAAGTTATTACAAAATAAAAATACTTAAATTTTTTATATACATTAGTAAATAATTTACATTGGTAATGCTTTACTAAAATGAATAAGAGATTAATAAGACTGTTGGCCCTGCCCAGAGGTAACACAAATGCTGTACTAATTTATATTTTTAAGCAATAATTTCACCCTACCTGTATCTGTATGTTTATATTTTAGAACACATTATCTGTTAAATCTATTGTATTTTACATGCCAAATATATATCCATGACTGATTAACGCATCTGTGCTATGGTGCACTAGCCCACAGCAGCTGTGTCATTCCAACCAGGTGCAGAGGAGAATGAGGACAGTGGCCCACTGGCTTAACAAGCCTTCAGAAAGTTTCCTCTCACACATCTCTCTTTTTCGTTTTTCATCCTTTCATCCTCTTTGATGTTGCCCTCTCTAAACCTTCAACACCCCCATCCCACTCCTCACTCAGTATTCTGGACGTGGCAGCATGAGATGCTCTGTTGGAATAAGAATGCATGCATTATTTGATAATCGGAGTTTATTGTAATCCTTGACCCTGGCTCTGCATTTCAAACAGGGATTGGGGATTAGAACGATGCTCCGCTGTTCCTGACGGGCTAACTCCGGCCTCCTCCTAAGGGCACGTCTCCTGCTGCTTTACTGGTGCAGCAGTAGCCTTGAATCTCTATGTTACGCACTATCAGATTCATCCTTAGTCACTCGTGCTATGTTCTGAAGCTTAAATGTGCTGGAAGAAATTGCATTAAGTGTTTAAATACACACACATATATATATTAGCCAAGAGTAGAAACTACAATAAATTACCTCAAACACTACAAACGAGTGATTCGCATTAGTCTAATAGATGCATTTACACACACATACATATGCATTCTCAGTAGGAGGTACTTTCACAGCTTTCAGTCATTGTATTTGGCCATGACATGACAGTCTATCCAAGTCATAGTCTGGCTCTTTTTCATTAATGTCATTCCATTTGTGCCAAAAATATGTTGCTCAATGTGTTCCTCTTTTTTCCCAAAAAAATTCTTGGGCCATAAGCTAGTCACCAGTGTTGACTTGCTAAACCTGATCTTAAGTCTCATTAATCAATTCATAATAATTAAAATAAATGATAGCCATACAGGTGAAATTTGGTTCTTTTTAAGTTCTTACAAATAAAAACTTGCAATCAAAAATGAACACAATGTTATAATCTGTATGGTCACGTTAAACTATCTACCATATCAGTACCTTAGGTTCCCAACACAACCAGATGAAAGGCTGATGCATACAACAAAAATAATACAAATTATTATATAACAATAACAAGGTCATAGAAGATGATAATTAACATTGGCTGGCATCAACAGTGTATTGAACAAAGCAGGTAACAGCTGGAATATTTTTTGGCACCAATCCAACTACCAATTTTAAGTTAGCAAAACATGCTTTGTTCTTGTACAGTTATTTGGTTCAATAAATACTTCACCTGTTTATAAATATGTAAAAGAATGCACTGTACTAGTAATTCTGCTAACATTTATGAAGGGGGAATAAAAAACACCCTAAAAAGGTCCATTAAAGATACTGTTCAAGACGCGTGTTGAGCAACTCTAGTTTATATAGGTAAAACCTAGCTACATCAATAAACGCATGCAGCTTATTTATTGCATAATTTTATTTAATAATTAATTTCCTAGAATAATAAGTATGAAACTAGCTATCTAACTATTTCAGCTACCTGTTTAGCATCTTTTTCGACAATCCATTCCATGTAATCACAAATATATTTAATAATTTATTGGATCAGTTTACCAATAGGACTAGCTAGAAATTTCTTTATTTATAATCAACTTATTTATTATATGGTGCATTTATTATACCAACTGCTTGTGCTTTAGCTAACATAACTTTTGTGATACTAGTAATCACATTTTCAGCAAGAATATGTTAAATTCTTTGAGTATGAAACTACTAAAGACACCTAAGACATTTAACTATTAATGTTTAGCTTTCCTTTGAAAACCCCTCATTGTAATGCTAGCTGTGTTAATACTTTCTTTTATGGTGCTCTTGTATGCTACTGTAGCTATTTATGTTCAATTAATGTATCATTGCTTTTTTTAAAAATTTAATGTTATTAGTTAGCTAATCTGTTAGATTGTTATAGCAAACACTTTTTTTATTTTGTAATATTATAAGTAGCAGCTAAGCCTCTTGTATTAATACATTCAAGCTAATAATTTAGCTTCTCCATTGAGAACTCCTCAGTGCAATGCGAGTTGTATGTAATAGTTTCATGTACAATGATATTAATATGCTAGCTATGTATATTTAGCTAACATATCCATGTTGTATAAAGGGCTGGTAAGCACATTTTAGTTGATAGGTTTGATGGTCAGGCAGTTTTTTCCGTCAGGCCTAACGGTCTTAGATGGAACATTATGGTGCAATCAGTAAATATTTTTACGTTATGTAATAGTTGCTAGGTTAGCATACTCCTTATCCATTCTTTACACTGCTTATCATGTACAGGTTCATGGGAGGCCCGCAGCCTACACTATACCAGGGGACTGGATACATGGGCTGCCAGTCCTTTGCATGCACACACTCACATGCTTTTTCACACATTGTGGGCAATTTAGCTTAATCTGCTTGTCTTTGGACTGTGGGAAGAAACCAGAATACCCGGAGGAAACCCCCAGGTTTGAATATAAATTATTTATTATTATTATTATTATTATTATTATGTAATAATTATAAAAGGCGGCACGGTGGTGTAGCGGTTAGCATTGTCGCCTTGCACCTCCAGGGTCCGGTTTCGATTCCCAGCCAGGCTCGGGTCCCATCTCTATGTGCATGGAGTTTGCATGTTCTCCCCGTGCTTGGTGGGTTTCCTCCGGGTACTCCGGTTTCCTCTAACAGTCCAAAGACATGTAGGTGAGGCTAATTGGCGTTCCCAAATTGCCCGCAGTATGTGAGTGTGTATGTGTGCCCTGCGATGGATTGGCACCCTGTCCAGGGTGTACACTGCCTCGTGCCCCAAGCCTCCTGGGATGGGCTCCAGGTCCCCGTGACCCTGAATACAGAAAGTGGTATAGACGACGATGAGTGAGTGTGAGTGAGTGAATAATTATAAAGCTAGCTATTTATGCTTTGCTGATATTTTATGATCCTTTTAGTAAACTAGCTATCTGTCATATCTGTCATTAGCTAACATTAAAATAAAAGTTTTTTTACAGTTAGGAACAAGATAATGTAATACCACATTGAGTTTAAAAAGTGGGTAATTTCAGTTAATGTACACATGAACCTGTGCAGCAAGCAGGCCACCATGTTCACCACACAAGGTTATGTTCAATGCTACCTGTTTACTACCAGCTATTTAACCAACAGTGTTTAGTGTGCCGTGCTTTTCTTTTTAATATGGCCGCTTGCACAAAATGTGGCCATTAACCCAAAAATAATATGTGAATTGTCTCATGTCACTGCATTACATTTATTCTTATTATTTCCCAGTGTGAACAGACATGCAGTTTACATACAACCAGACTAATACAGTATACTAGGCACTACATTATGCTTTTTTGAGATACAACTAGCATGTCCAGGTGGCTCCTGTAATCTGATGGGTGCTGTGTGCATGCAGGGTCACTGAATTTCAGGCCTCAGCAGTCTGAATAGGACAGAAAAGCCCTTGAGGTGACCTCAGTTATGCACACAGCCAGCCGTAGACAATGCACTAGGAACAAAGGCATAGAGCTACAGCAGGAGAGACAAAGAACAAGAGAAAGAGCTGTGGGACAGAGACATGCAGAAGGAGAATTTGGAGTGCTTCCGCGCGTAGAATAATACCAAGGTCTCCAATGTTAACGTTCTATTGTAGTCCATACATGCTCACTAGTTCCCTGTCGACTAGGAACTGAAATACACAGAACAAGCGGAGCTGCTCTATCAAAGCCAGGCCAGACAAGAAAAATGGTGACTACATGGTTATTGGCAGGCTAGAAACTCCAACAACATGGGCTGAATGATTGGCTTTTAATAAATGCCTGAAGTGCTTAATGAGAGGAGCAGCCACTGGAGTGTCTTTTCATATTGCTCTCTCTCTCTCTCTCTCTCTCTCTCTCTCGCTCACTCGCCGCTATCTGTATGTGTGTGTGTATGTGTGCACACCACTTTCTCACTGACATTAATTGCCAGCATTAAAAACAACAAAATTCCAGTAAACTGTCTCATTTTCTGTGGCGTACTCTAACAGCATCGCAGCAGGATATAAATAAATCAGTGTGAAAACAGCCTTCAAGCTAACCTGGTGCTAATTGAAGGAGATGGGAATATGCTTTAACAGGTAGGTCTCAGCTAGGCATTTTCAAGCAGGGGGTCATGAATCTATAGCACATCCGTGGGCTTGCTGCCATACAGAAATCCTGATGGTCATGAAGCTTTAGATGCAAACAGATCGTAAAATGAAGTTTGTAGCGCACCATGGACAGCGGCTATTTTTTGTTTTCTGCAAATTAAGTGCCCTGGTTGCATTTTCATTAGTCACTAGCAGTTACTCTTAGGAAAAATGGGGGGGAAAATGCATGGAATTTTTTTTTCTTTCCTCTAGAGAAACACTATATGTACTGTATGAAGTGACAGTTCTGTTTAGAATATGTTTATGAATTAAAAAACAAACAAACATGTGTTTCTTTCAGGTGTCACTGTGGTGCAGTGGGCATCACAGCTCCAGCGTTCTTCAGTTCGATCCTGAGCTCATGTTACCATCTTTAATAATGTGCTTCAGATGTTCTCAGCAAGTCCATCTGGGTTACCTGCATTTTTTTCTAGTTTCCTTTCACCTAAGCAGACAAACACAAGCCGGTGGATAAGACTATGATAAATTGTCCTTAAGTGTGAATGAGCATGTGAATTTGTGTGTGTGCATCAACACCTTAATTCACTGTATTCTTGGGATAGTCTCCAGATCCACTACACTCCTGAATGAATGAATGTGGAACCCCTTTTTTTCCCAGGTTATTCTTTTATCCATTTTGATTCTTAAGCGCCAGAGTCCAGGTTCGATTCCTGCCCCAGATCTGTGTGCATGGAGTTTTCCCCGTGCTTGGTGGGTTTCCACTAGGTACTCTGGTTTCTGGTTGCAGATTTGAATAATTAGTGTTTCCAAATTGCCCGTAGTGTGTGAATGAGTGTGTGTGCCCAGCCAGGGGTCAGGGTGCCCTGAGTCTCCTGGGATAGGTTCCAGGCCCCCCGTGAACCTGTATACAGGATTATCTATGCAGTATAGATGATGAGTGAGTGAGTAAGTGAGAATAGAATAGAATAGAATAGAATAACATAGAATAGAATAGAATAGAATAGAATAGAAAAAATCCTTATACATACTCAAAAAAAAAAAAAGAACAGTCTACTGAATGAAGTGGCCAAATGCAAGAAGACATAATAGTTAATCTCTATCTCTCTCTCTCTCTTTCTCAGCCTTTCATTCTATTAAAATTTTCACCCCACATCACCTAATTTAGTCATAGCCATTTCCCTTACTAGCGAGTTATCCTACGGTGTGACAGGTATCCGTCTGGGAAGGTGAAAGATAACACTTGCTTCCTCTGCACATGCAACGTCATAGGGCAGCCGTGTGTATTTGGAGGAGAGTAATGACTGTACTATTCTGTATGCATGAGCTTGAAGATGTTCCCGATTAACCGGCGTCACTCTGATCAACAAGGGAGACAGGAAGAGCATATTTCCACACTGAGCCAATTACGCTCTGTCAGACTCCCAGCCTGATATGGCTTTGGGGTTCGATATCACAATCTCCAGATGATAGGGCAACACTTAACCACTGTGTCATTCATTAAGAAATCAGCTCATCCATATAAGGTATAAGGTAATGTCGAGCCTAGAACTAAACTGTACATAATCCTATATTGTTTATGCAATGCATTCCTAATATTTATTATGTCACAACTACAAATACTGTATGAATGTCTAAGATATAGCTAACAGAATCACCAACAAGATCTGATGTTGAAACATTTCGCCGGTGAATGAGAAAGACAAATGGCGGTGAATAACAAGTAAATCAGTTGCTCAGAGTTGGTTCTTCGCTCACTCAGGTGCCTCAGTTTATCTAGACCTGTCACACTTGCGCGCATGAGGTTACAGTCCTGGCATCTCAAACCTATAGAGCTGTGCTCACACAAATGTGCCACACTGCCATCTAGTGGTTGAAGAACCTTAAAACCTTTCTGTAAACAGAATTGTAGCAAAGCCTATCTAAGCACATCCATCCTTGTATATATCTCAATGTTTGTTAGTATCTCAGCTCATCTACCTGTGCTCCATCTGCTAGTAGGATGTGGAAATGTAAGGCAGTGTATGGCTTTGTGTTTAATTATACTTTTTTTTCTCCAGAAACGAACAGCCAGATGGGAACAGTGCGGTGAAGAAAGAGAGGGCAGAGGGATAAAGATTAGAGCACTGGTCCTACAGGAAGGCTTTGACCCAGGAGCACATGACTGGACCAGCTGGAGGCTTTCCACAGCCAGTGTCATTAAGGTACAGTGCTCCAAAAAGCCTTAATTAAACATTTTGGACGTACAGATGACCCAATGTAGCATTTTACCTGCATGTGTGTGTGTGTGTGTGTTGATCGTTGGATTAATTAGAAAGAGTGGCTGAGTGACTGAACTTTGACTTGGCTAATATAAAATAAGAGAGACAGAGAGAGAGAGAGAGAGAGAGAGAGAGAGAGAGAGAGAGAGAGAGAGAGAGAGAGGGGACAGTGCTTACCTTCCATTGCTGAAAAGCAGGAATTTTATAAAAGGAATGAAGGTGACCAAACACACTCCGGATATCACAGCAGCTTTAAAAAAAAAAATGATGCCATTATTCATAATACTATACACATATCTACATTCATGGGTTTGTACAGCTGATATAGAAAAGAAGAAGGAAAAATAGCAATTATATCTCATGATCAGACGAGTGTGTTACTTTGACTGACAAGTGTGCTCAGCTTCATTAACATGCACACCTTCTACATACCGCTTGTTGTCTTTCCCACTGGCGTATTTGTGGCTGCACATTTCTTGAATCCTGATTTTTTAAAAATCTTTAACCCCTAAATAAGTTTACTCAAAGCTCTCAATTCCACCTGCGTTCTACAGAAAATTTTACAAAATGTTGAAATTTATTACAGTACTACAGTATATGTATTGTAGAATTAAGCACACTGCTACTGTGCTTCTAGAACTGAAAGTGGTACAAAGCAAGAGATTCTATAATTGTCAAATTGTATAAATAAATAATCAAATTTAATCACTAAAAGTTCCAGAGAACATCCAGAATTCTTCTCATTTCTCTTGCAATTTAGTGGTTTTTGTTATTATTTTCTGTGCAATTCATTGAATACCTGGAAGGCTAAAGGGTTCAAAAGTTTAATTTTCACTACGTTTGACATAAATGAAAAAAAAAAAAGGCTTAAGAATGAATAATAAATGAATAAATCACTAGCACATGTGCTTGTGTCTGTGTGTGTCTATATATATATATATATATATATATATATATATATATATATATATATGTTTGTGTGTGTATACATAGTATATGCTGCTTTTATACAATGCATGGAACAGACAGTGATTGGAATTCAAATGTTTGCAACTCTACACCACTCCACTGCTTCAATACAGATGTCAGAATTGTCAGTATGCTCATTCCATTGCCCCCACTCTCTCTCTCACACACACATGCACAAACAGCCGGACACACAAGTACAGCGACACACACACACACCTCGAATGGAAAACACACTGTCCTATCCTTGCTCATCTTCTCGGAAAATTTCTCCTTGGAAAATTTTCTCCCCTGCTGATTAAAATAACTTCTGCGACTGCTGGGAAGAGTGGAGGTATTTGGAAATAAATATTCCCCCAGGGAAATGATGTGCAGCTGGGGCTTGCTGATGTCTTATCTGCCTCCCCTATTTCCCTGCTCTTTATCGAGGCCTGACACTTGTGCAGCTCGGGTAATCAGAGCGCCCGGTCGCCATAAAGGAAGCCTGCATTCTAATCTCAACTGTTGCATATCTAATACTAATTGGAATCCTGCAACTGGGTCACTGTCATTGTTTTTCAAGTACTGTCAAGTCGGAGGAAACATACGAAACTGAAATTACACCCCGACGCACGCCGCCTGATTGAACCCTCTCTCCACCACTGATGTGCTCTCATCCGTTCTATTAAAATATTCAATCTGCCGTCCCCCGGTCTGAAGGGCCGAGCCGGGAAGGACAGACAAAGAGGTCTCGTCAAGCTTCCCTTTTCTTTCTCTCCCTATCTGTTTCTGTTTCAACATCCAGCTGATCACTTTAGAAAACAGTTCCGTCTTTCTGGCCTCTGCGGGACTCGTTTTTAGTTAGTCACTGCTGGGTGCAGACATTTTGGTGTTGTCATTTATGTTTATGCATAAATTAGCAGTCTAAATTTCCCAAAGCAATAACATTACAAACTATCATGGTGTCAGTACTGCATAGTGTATGTCACTATACACGCACATACTGTACTGTAGTTTGTCTCTATCATTATGAGGACCTTGTAGTAATATTATAGTGATTAAAACAATTAATTAATGCTATGTCTATACCTTAACCTAAGCCTAACTTTAGTCATTAAAAATAAATTAGTAAGTTTTTGTCATATTAATCATTTTAAAATAAAGCTGCAGGTTTTGATTTTCTTCACACAGACACATCCTATCCTTGTGGCTCAGCCTTGGTCCCCACCAAGACATAAAAACACACTCATACAGTGTCCACACGTGCAGCTTTATTCTGAGTGGCTAGTTTAGCCTAGTTAATTTACTAAAGACATGAGCTTTCCAAGGCCATCAGATCTGATCTGAAGGATGTATAAATGTACAGCTTATGAAGTGACAAGTCAATATGAAATTAATACCAGTTCAACCGAAGTGCAGTGATTTGATTTTGTCAAAGCTGCTCGCAGTGCTTTTTAATGCGGTCTCTGATGGGCCGATGTGGGGACGCGACTGCTTGGCCAATTTGGCCACTAATTAACTGAAACTGTCAGCCAACGACTCTGACTCTGATGTCACACAGCGCTGCTGTCCCTCACTGATCTCATAGACATGGACATAGATGCTGTGCTCGATGTTTCCATCAACTGATACAGATTTCATAAATATGCTGTATTTTTTCTTTCCAGTTGTACTGTCCCATTTAACATCAAATCTGGGTTTAAAAATTATCCTAAAATGCCCCAGCAATCCAATATTAGTCGGCTCTAAGCAACCTTACCGAAATTCGGTTCTAGTTTTAGATCACTAATAAGCAAAACAGAAGGTGACAGCAACAAGAAAAATCATCCTGAAACAACGGAATAAAAAAAGCTTTGAGAAGAACCAGATTTTGTGCAGTGCTGCTTCTTCTTCCTTTTTTTAATTTTCAAGACAAAGCCAAACAGTATGATATGCATTAAAAAGCTAAGGGTAATATGAGAACAGTGTGAAGTGTGATGTGCATATGTGATGGGCATAAAGAATGTCTAGATTGATGGAGGCTGTGTGTAATCATGACGGAGGTGATTATCTGGGGCAGCCTGAAAAGAACCAGGTAAAATAGAAATAAGCCTAAAAACTAGGTTCACTTTGTGTTGCAGCTTAAGGTGAAGTCAGTATTGCACAGAATGGCTTTAAAGAAGAGTCCTGATTTTTCATATTTAGGAGGATACCCATAGTATAAAAAATGTATCATTTGAAAATAGACTTTTATTGCATTTATCTTTATATCGTTAAATCAGTTTATAATTGACTGAATCTTTAAAAATACTGTGCACAGAAAACCGCTGACTAAAAGAACTTTTTTGTAAAAATCCTTTCAATGGTTTTGCTAAATATTGTTGGAGGAGAGTCATGCTTTTCCACACGGCATCCCAGAGGAGTAATTCCATCCCTCCATCTATCTATTACTCTATGGAGGAAAAAGAGAGAGAGAGAGAGAGAGAGAGAGCTGTCAAGGATTTTAAGGACATTTTGCCACTTTTACCTCTTCCATGCACAATGTCCACACTTATGGAGAGTCACTACGCTACAAGTCACCTCCAAATCACCTTTTGACTTCACTTGAGAACATTACTATAGTTTATCATAAATTATTTGCCAGATTTTCTAGACTATCTGGCATTCTCAAAGTCTCTGGTAATACTGTATTTTTATAAACTCACTTAGTTAAAAAAAAAGCCTTAGCATTTAAAATGTAATAGTTTCACTGCTGTCATTCAGCTATAGCATGCAATAACCCTAAATTTTAAAATGTTTAAGATATTGCAATAATTTCTTCAAAAATTATATTTTCCCTCACATTTGATATGTTAGACTAAAATCTTTAGTATCAAAAACAAATTGTTATAAACACATATTTCTTTACTTTGTTTTAAGTATAATGTTTTCTCCTTGTTTCACTTATGGTAATCCTAGACATCAATGTACTGTTTAAGTGTTATGTGCTTATAGAAAATGTCAAACTTTGTATAATGTGCAATTCAAATAATAGAAAGAATCAATGTGTTTTTTAATCACTTGTGCATGCAAGAGTTAAGAAAAATGTAAAGTAATTGGCAAAAATACTACAACAACTCC
The DNA here is from genome assembly GCA_030014305.1 of Clarias laeviceps. NCBI lineage: Eukaryota > Metazoa > Chordata > Actinopteri > Siluriformes > Clariidae > Clarias > Clarias laeviceps. The sequence continues at coordinate 9,946,875 of JAQMYJ010000003.1, read as the reverse complement.
TCCTCCTCCTCCTCCTCCTCATCTTCCTCCTCCTCCTCCTACTGCAATAAAATCCCCAGTGATGATTTAACAGTCAAGTGTACCTATGAGACCAGCTAGACCTAGATAAACATTGTAGGGTGTTAATTCAACACTGGCAATTTTATTACTGATAATAATCATAATAATAATAATAATAATAATAATAATAATAACAATGAATGGGATATTGTTGTTGTTGTTATTGTTATTGTTATTATTTAGCAGCAAGAAGCAGCAAGAAGATCATTGTTTACAGTGTGCAAATGTTCTCTCCAAGCATTTCATGTCTAGCATTAATCTCCAGATGCTAAAAGCTGAATAAATACTTTCTGTGACAGCTGTACAATATTTATATAGATGTTCTCATAATCTGGGAGGAATACATCAAGCCATTAAACCCTATGCAAATACACCCTTCCTTTCATTCTGTTCTCATTACTCCAAAACATGCCCAAAACAGAGAATTTCAAGCCTTACACTTTTTCATCATTTTAATCAAAACTCCTGCAGAACAGCTATCAGCTTAAAGCAGCCAGCGACCTGACAGAAACATGTCCATACCCCCCCGGGTTATGATTCCGATAATTTGTTCTTGTCACCATCGAATGCACTCGCAAAATTACAACAACAAATAAAAATGCATGAAAGACATGAACAAACATGACCACACACTTCCATCTCATTTTTGTCTATCTCAGCATGGCCTCTGTTCTCCTCAATGCTGAAAATGGTATTTGGAGACAAACAACTTCATTCTGTGGTGCGTCTGTAATTAGCTGTGGAATTAGCAGCGCTGACGGGCCTCCATAGATCAGTGAGGCCCTCGAGGGAGGCTGCAGGGAGCGCGGGAGCCGCATTTCCAATTATTGTGTTGAACTGCTAATTTAGTTATTGTGCCGCGCGTAATTGTGATGGGTATTGGGTGTGCGATTCAATTTGTTTTAAATATTTGTGGGCTGGCGGATTGGTAATAGAGCTGACCTATCTAGCGGCCCAGTATGAAAGTAAGAGAGCAAAAACAAAGGGACGAGACTACAAAGATGTTCTTCCTCTCTCACTCGGAGCTTTTCTTTCTTCCCTTCTCTCATCGTCTCAGTTTGATCTGCCTCATCCCTCTTAAGACGGTTGAAGTTAAAAAGCTTGAAATTCACAAAATAGCACTTTGATCAGTTGCAGGACGGAAGCATCACACATTAGAGGAGAGAACATTGAGGGCTTTGGTTTGAAGATAAGCAGGGGATGCCTGGTTCCCAAAAAATGTACAGTGGACCTATAAGACAGGAACAGGGCTTATATAAAGGTACATGCTTTAAAATGGGTTCTAGGTACCCGAGCTCCACACATGACACATATACACACACTGCTGATACACCACGTGCCCTAATTTCACACTGGCTTCTGCTCCTTACTGCTGCTGTTCCGCTTTTACACATAGCACATCAGAATAAATAACTCGCTCGTCAGAAGCCCGCTTTCTGCTGTAGAAATGAAATGATTTGCACTCTGGATGATGTTTATCTGTTACACTGTTTGTAATAAATAGAGATTCAGCCACAAAAATGATGCCATCAATGCACTTATTTACACAAACAGCAAACAGGAAAAATAGCTCTGTGCAGCTTATATGACGGACACATCAGTTCAGGCCTTTGAAATGGATCAAATTATGCACTTGAATATGACAAGATATCAAATTAAAGCTATTTAGCCACCACAGATGGATGAGTGCTTACCCCATTACTAATGAAGTGTTATAGTAAACATTCATGCAGACTCTTCACACATACGTATTACAGCTCTCGAGTTATGCTTCTAACATGAAAATATACTGTATTTCTACAAAACCCAATATGAAAACTACAAGAAACAAAACAAACAAAAAAAAAAAACACGGGTTCATATTCACAGACTTTATTAGATTATATTAGAAATTATATATTGTATAGTGTCTATCAGTTAATCTCAAGACTAGACAGTTCTTGGCATTATATATATTTGGCATTATATATTTTGTATGCATAGAATGGGTTTTAGAATGAAATTATTTTTTGTTTCCTTGATGAACTAGTTGCTAGCATGCAGCGCTGTCACTGCCACAAACATGGTTTGACTCACAGTCAGGGAACCAACTCCAGTCACTGCAGGGTTGCATGAGCCAGTGCACCTCTATTGCCGTTCCCAAGACTGGATAAATTACGAAGAGTTTTGTCAGGAAGGGCATCTGGCATAAAAACCTGTGCCACATTAAATATGTAGACCCAGTGATCTACTGTGGCCAACCCCAAAATGAGGAGCAGCTGAAAAAGAGAAAAAAAAGGTGCATATAAAATAATTTTACTTTAATTGTTTGATGTTTAGTAATATGTTTACAGAATATAAGACAGAAAAAGACTTTAAAAAAAAAAGTTCCAAACATGTTTTGTTATAGTATATATCATATATAATGTGTGTATAATGTGTCATACATAAATCCACTACAACAATCAGTCATAACATTAAAATAAATAAATAATCACATTACAATGGCTGCTGTAAAGGCATGGAATATACAGTATTAATCAGCAAATAAACAGTCAGTAACCTCAACCTTAATGTACGGATAGAAGGAAAAATCATCAAGCAAAAAGATCTGAGTCACTTTGGCATGCACCAGATTGTGACGTGATGGCTAGATGACCAGGTCAGAGCAACTTTAAATGCCAAGTCTTATAGGGTGTTTCCGGTATGCCATGGCTACTGCTTACCAAATGTGACCCAAGAAAGGACAAACTTATAAACCAGCAACAGGATCATGGGCACCCAAGGCTCACTGATACACGTGAGGAGTAACAGCTAGCTTGTCTGATGTGATCTCACAGGAGACCTACAGATGAGCATAAATTGCTGAGAAAGGTAATGCTGGCTATGATAGGAAGGTGTATGCAGTGTGTGGTGTTTAGGCAGTCAGAGTGGCCATGCTGACCCCTGTCCACTGCAAAAAGACCTGCCAGAACCGATGCCAAGGATCAATGAGCAATGGCCTTGTCTGATGATTCATGTTTTCTCAAATATCATGTAGACGTTTATCCTGCGGAGACGTTGCAGAAAGACCAGGTGAAATCTGATGTAAATATTATGCGACATGAAGTCTTGCTCTCTATTTTCATGATTTAACTAATTGTGCTGCTGCCACATGATTGGCTAATTGGATAATAGTGTGAATGCTCCTATCTTATTATACTTCTGATGAAGTATAATTTTATGTATATTTATACATAAAATTAATTATTTTAAATGTGAAAGACTCATTTTAAAAACCAGTAAGCTAGATCTCTATGGTCGTAAGGTAACAACTGGTCTTGTAGAAAAATTGTGTCCATTCTAATTCTAATGCAGTGTTTCAGGTCATATTTATCCATATTTATCCTTTTTATGCAGTATTAAACTGGGACATGCTTACTGTAGTCACTCATACTCCTGCTCAAATGTATAGTAACCATTTAAACTTCACTTTTTTCATATTTAAAGCCGCGATTTATGCAAATTCTCTATTTGTGGAAAGATTGTGGAAACACTTACAGATAGCGGTCATTTCCCTGAACTAATGTCATTTGCACATTAAACAAACATCCATGTGTTTTTGGTGGAGAGCAATTTTAGCTCTTCAGAAAGTGTGAAAGCTTGTTTTGTGTTTGTGTGTGTGTGTGTGTGTGTGTGTGTATGCTCTCTTTCATGTCTGTTTTGCAGTGTGTGTTTGCGGTTATTCTGCATGAACCCTGGGGTCAGTTTGAAAGGCTCTGCCCCTGAATGAGGCCTCTTCAGCTTTCTATCTGTGCTTTGAAAACTGTCTCTCGCTGTCTCTCACCCGCTTACATGCGTAGACACCCGTGAGCACACAACATCTATTTACACCTTCTGCGTTTGATCATCAATTAAGTGCTCCTTTGATTCCCCTCATGTGCTGCCACCTCAATCAATCCTCAGCACTTATTGATGTTCTAGATTGTTATCATCTCTGACTGAAACACGCAAACTTTCAGAGAAATATGAAATAACAGTCCACTTGTTCTTCTTTGGTCTATTCTGTAATATGTAGATGAGGTCAGTATGAGAATAGTTGGGCAAGGTGAGCGGATATGATTGTTGTGGTATGTTGTCAGCAATGACGCTATTAGGGTTGAGTGATGCATCATATGCTGTGACCAAAAGCAAAAAAAAAAAATTTTAATTTAATTTTAAATTTTAAATTTTAATTAAATTTTAATATTTTGCTTTTTATTTTACCCCCAAGATGTCTTAAAAACTAACAGTAAAACATCGGATGCAACGCGACCTAACACTATTTAACTTTTTTCTTTTGGGATTATGTGAACTCTCACAATCGGTACAGCATATTCATTGCGCTGAAGAAGAAATAATCTCTGCATGCATCTGACAAACTAATGCATGCACATACACTTCCATAGTGTCCTCTATACAGTATATATCAAACACTTCAGTAGGAAAGTAACATTCTCACTCAGTCACACTCATTACTTCTTATCCTGTTCAAGGTCATGGGAAGTTTATCTCAGGGAACTCCGGGCACTAGATGGGGTGCACCCTGGATGGGGTGCCAATCCATCACAGGGCCAAGCGCACACACACACACACACTCACCCACTATGGGTCATTTGGAAATCAGTTACATCAAATGTTTTAAGTAATGATGTTTACAGTTTTAAGTAATCAGAACTATGAGTTCTTGAGTTTGTTGTACCCATTCATATTAATCTTTCTTTACTTGCATTATTGAGTAGCCTAACTCATACTATTTAATAGCAATTATCTTTTTTTTTAGTTGTTGCAAATCAAATAAATTGTTGTTGGTCTTTCGGCTGCTCCCGGCAATGGGTCACTACAGCAGATAATCCGGTCCACACACAAGCTTTACACAGGTTTTACACCAGATGCCCTTCCTGACACAACTCTCCCATTTTATCTGGACTTGGGACAGACACTTCATCCAGTTGTTGGGAATCGAACCCGGGCCTTTCGCATGGCAGGCGAAACACCTACCACTGAGCCACCAGTGCCCTATTGCCCTGAGACACAAAATCACTAGTCTGAAAGATTTTTAGTTGATGGAACTTTAAGGTGACAGTTACTGTTACTTAAGTACTTACAGATACTTAAAATATCAAATTTGTTCAGCTAACTTGAAAAGTGTCATTTCTACAAACTCTCAAAAAGTTCTAAATACTCATTAAGGTCTATTAATTTGAACTAATTGTAATTATTTAACTTAACAGTACTCAATATGTTTAATTACTTTGAGCATTAGGGTTTACTGTGTATGTCTTTAGTCTGTGGGAGGAAACCGGAGTACCCAGAGGAAACCCAACAAGCACAGAGAGAACATGCAAACTCCATGCACACGGACCTGAATGCAGGACTCAAACCTCTTGACCCTGGAGTTGCCAGGCCACAGTGCCACATTAGAAAAGTTACAGTGTAACTATTTTCATTAAATCAGAAAAAACATCAATCTCACAAATCTGTCTTTTGTCCTTTGCAGTATTTGTAACTGAACAATGAGTGCGACTTTTAGTTTCTTCTCCAAAACCATCTCATCTGTACAACTTTATCCTGTATACATATATATATATCTTATCCCAGGAGACGTAGGGCATGAGGCGGTGTACACCCAATCCATCACAGGGCACACACATATACTGTACATTCACACACTATGCACAATTTGGGAATGACAGTTAATCTAATCTGCAGGTCTTTGGATTGTGGGAAGTAACCGGAGTACCCGGAGAAAACCCGCCATGCACCCAGAGATGGGCATCGAACCCAGATCATGGAAGTGCAAGGAGACAGTGCTAACCACTACACCACAGTGCTACCCCTCCAAAACCATTTCAAGGATAAAAGAGTAAATACCCTACTGTATATCTTTTTTTATTCTTCAATGCGTCTAAGAATATATTTCAGATGCTGATTGTGAATCACTGCCATTCACATGTTACTAATGTGTCAGCAAAGCAAGCTCAAAAATATAATCTCATTATTACTCTGTGTGATCACATGACGACTGTCACTGATCATCTGAGTAAATCTAAAGAAAATCTAAAGAACATTATGTACTTTTCTTAGTCTTGGACTTTCCTATCATGATGGCTATTGGTACTCAGTAATCTAACTGTGGTCTTGTACATTTTTACAAAAGGGAAATAATGGGAATATGTCAAAATAGATTATTAATAAACTTGCGGAAATTAACGTTGACTTAAATGCACATGCTAGCATTCAAATCTTATGGCGGAAATGCTAGTACAGTAATATTTGATTGACAGGGAAACTACCTCTTGGATTGCATTTTCAGCACACAGGATATATCCACAGCCATATGTGACCTACGTAGGGGAAATGTGCTCAGTCACACGCATGGAGGGAATTTCTGAATATTTCTGTTTGAGTGAGTTTAATAAATCAGACCTGCACAGCTCCACACCAGACATGCAACAATATGAAAGTCCACTCTGTAGCCATTGGACCACTTTTATGAGTACAGCTCTATCTCACAACATCCCCCCACAACCACACGCGCACACACACACACACACACACCAGTACACACATCACCAGTGCAGCCGCCTGCTCACGTGTGTCCGTCATTAATCTGCTGATGATTGATGACTAGCGTTGAGGAGAGAACAAGCTGTGAAAGAGTGAGCGCATGAATGCTTCCCTCTCTACATATATCTATATATCCTTCTTTTTTCCCCCCGCCCCCCTCTTTTATGATTTCCTCCATCCTTGTTATTCATCTCCTCCTTTTCTTTTCTCATTCCCGAAACACTTGCTGATAGGAATCAGCTGGGAAGTCCAGAGAGAGAGAGAGAGAGAGAGAGAGAGAGAGAGAGAGTACGGGGCCAGAACAGGAGGCTTCTGCCGCACCACAAATGAAATCAATTTGAAAAGCGGTCGGGTAATTGGTTTCTAAACAGAATTCTGTCATGACCGTCTGCTACCTGTTTCCATTTGGCACTTGCGTGAAAATAACTCCCTGTACAGAGATGACAATAAAATCACCTTGTTCCTAATTCTGTACTTCTTCCTTCCAATCAGGCAGCTCAGGCAGCATCACTCGCATATATATATATATATATATATATATATACTGTATGTATGCATGATCAAATGTATATTTAATGAAAAGGTCAGGGGGAAACCCTATATATATATTTACATAGGGTTTCCCCCTGACTGCTACTTAAATTGACTTAGTTTGGTGATGAAGCAAGACACAAAGTTATGAAAGATATACAATGCAGACAGATATGCATAAAAAAAAAACATAATTTTTGGATGTAAATGCTAGTGGAGTACAAAATAAATAATGTGATGGCCATCTTTCACATTGCTGTCCTACGTGAACTGTACTTTGATTAAAAAGTCTTCTGTGCCGTTTTGTCTCTCCTTTTTGTTGTTGTTGTTGCAAAATCTGTTACTTTATTCTTATATCTCATTCTTTTTAACTCGGTGTCAGACATTTTTCTTTTACAAATATTATAATGATCCTTACTCATAAAATCTTTAGAAATACTATATTTGTTGTCAAACAATTTGATGTCAAGAAATACTTACAGATTAAATTTTTAAGCGCATTTATTTTGAGGGATTTAAACACTTTCCATTAATACTTTATATATGTATTATGATTCCTTAAGGTAAAATATAAGCCTTTAAATACATAGAGAAATTACATTGTCAGGCCCTTTTTGTTATCCAGGGCATAAATATGTAAAAAGTACACCAATATCCTTAAGGTATAATTAGGTATGTACCTTATGTGCTTAAAAGGACTTTTAAAGGTACACTACATCATCCACAACCTTTAACTGATCACATGAGGTTCAGTTTAGTCTTTTTTTTCCTCAAAGTAAACTTTGCTACATTCAACTTCACTTTAATAGAGGGAAAGATCTTATTGACAAAACTCCTTAGTATTCTCATCAAAAATCAAATTAACAATTTCATAAGCAAAAATGTAATCACCATGAGTCATGAAATTAATAACAATGACCACTGTGAAATGACATTAATATTCAATTTTGATGCTGCAATTTACATAAATGTGTTCAGACATCTAAACCCCGGTGGGGTTGGTAAAATTATGTGAACAGTAATTCTTTATTTCTGCCTAATTTCATTACCTACAGTCTGCAGAACAGGAACACAAACAGACACAGCATCAGATACAAATACAAATGTAGTATGTGCACACAAACAGACCAACAACCAGCCCCCCCCCCCTCCCCTCCGCCACAAAGCAGTCAAATGTTAAAGGCAAAGGGGAAAATGTCCAAATCAAAAGTCAACAAGTTTCCCAGCCACCAAATGCCACACTGATGCCTTTTTTGACTCACCATGATAGAGAAATGCATATGCATGAGGTAAGCAACTTCTGATCCCAACAAAGTAAAGCTCTGGCTTATGAAGATTGGGGGAGCGTTAATGACTTCTTCGTTTTAAGCCGGCATAAGAAAGCTAGATTCCCCATGCTTGTAGTCCATGAGAATATTTAATACCCGTTATTAATCATTTTTAATCCGTTTGCTTTTAATTAAGAAACAGCATGTTGCTGTCCTATCAGCGCATGCCAGGGTGCAGATTAATTGTAGCTTAAGATAGCTCACCGTGATTGGTGTAATGTATTAGCTAACAAGACGCCGGCTTCTAAAGATACTTGTACACTACCTTGGGAAGTTGGCACTACTCCAGGGCTTCTCCCCCTCTCCCTGCCCGCTCTAGCTATCTTCTCCTTTCTAGTGCCGTTCCGTTTGAAGGCGAGAACTCGAGAGCTAGGGACAATTCTATCATCTCAGCATGGCGCTTTATTCGTACCTTCATTACTGGGCTGCCAGTTTTGGCCCCCGAGGTGTTGCGTAAAGATGTTTTCTGCTGACATGTTGATGGTGGAGGCATTTCTCTCTGGGTCTGACCACCATATGCCCACAAAGGGCAGCTTCTCGAGAGGAAAAGTCAGGAGAAGTCACAGGGGAACTGTGGTACAATGACACCAGGTCAGAATGTGCAGAATGTGTGTGGAGCTGGAGGATGTGTCTAATGTCAGGATGAGGTAATCTTTATGAAAGCTTTACGCAAAAAAAGTCTTATGAAGTAAGATGATGAAAATGTTTGGAAATTGTTTGTTATGGGACAGTGATAAGTCTTCCTAGGAGGTTGAGTGATTGGTTGTCCAAAACAATCCAGCCATCATGCCAAGAAAGTACTTATGTGTAGTGTAGTCTAGTCTAGTCTAGTCTAGTCTAGTCTAGTCTAGTCTAGTCTAATGGTGTTTAGTGTAGTGTAGTAAAGTGACATGTAGTGTAGTAAAGAGACATGAAGGGTAACTGTGAAGAGTAGTATACTGTAGTTGTGTGGTGCTCAGTGAGTGTAGTAAAGTGAACAGTAGTGTAGTATAGTGTAGTGCAGAGTAGTATAGTGTAGTGCAGAGTAGTATAGTGTAGTGATGTGGTGTTCAGGGCAGTATAGTAAAGTGTAGTGTAGTATAGTGTAGTGCAGAGTAGTACAGTGTAGTGCAGAGTAGTATAGTGTAGTGCAAAGTAGTATAGTGTAGTGGTGTGGTGTTCAGGGCAGTATAGTAAAGTGTAGTGTAGTATAGTGTAGTGCAGAGTAGTACAGTGTAGTGCAGAGTAGTATAGTGTAGTGCAGAGTAGTATAGTGTAGTGCAGAGTAGTATAGTGTAGTGCAGAGTAG
>JAQMYJ010000003.1:9916812-9937001 GCA_030014305.1 Clarias laeviceps | reverse complement strand
AGTAGTATAGTGTAGTGCAGAGTAGTATAGTGTAGTGCAGAGTAGTATAGTGTAGTGCAGAGTAGTATAGTGTAGTGGTGTGGTGTTCAGGGCAGTGTAGAAGAGTGTAATGTAGTATAGTGTAGTGCAGAGTAGTACCGTGGTGTGCAGAGTAGTGTAGTATAGTGCAGAGTACTGTAGTATAGTGTAGTGGTGTGGTGTTCAGTACAGTTTAGTAAAGTGTAGTGTAGTGCAGAGTAGTATAGTGTAGTGCAGAGTAGTATAGTATAGTGCAGTGTAGTATAGTATAGTGCAGTGTAGTATAGTATAGTGGTGTGGTGTTCAGGGCAGTGTAGAAAAGTGTAGTGTAGTGTAGTGTAGTGCAGTGCAATGTAATGTAGTAAAGTAAAATGGAATGAAGTATAGTAGTAATGGAATATAGTGTAGTGCAGTGCAGTGCAGTTTAGTGTAGTGTAATGCAGTGTATTGCAGCAATGTAAACTGTTCTGTAGTGGTGTGTAGTGCAGTTTAGTGTGCTTTATATACCGTGGTCTAGTGGCGTGCTGTGAAATAGAGTAAAGTGAACTGAAGTGCCCCGTTGTAGTGTGCAGGTTAATATAATGTAGTGAAGTAAAGTGCAGTGAAGTATACTCATGTATAGTGTAGTTTAGTGTTGTATAAGGCAGTGAAGTGACATGAATATAGCATAGTCAAGTAAAGTTTAGGTGAAGTGTCGTATGATATAGTGATGCACAGTGATGTGTAATTTAGTGTAGAAGAGTACTGAAGAGATTTATACAGTACGTCCAGGTTTTAAAATGAGCCTAAAATGTAGATGTATGCATATGAATATTTGGCCATTTCACTTTATATAAATATTGTGCGTGAAATAAGCACAGTAGTCAAGTCATGAGGTCCTTTGTGTGTGTGTGTGTGGGGGGGGGGTCTCCCCTGACATAGACAGCTTTTAAATTTCAGTATCAATTGAGTGCAAATAACTATTTGCAGAAACCTATTTGCTTTGAACTATTACATTTTGAATTATTATTGAATTATTAGAATTACTAATCTGACCTTCCCAAGTGACTTAAATCTCTTGGAAATTGCCCAGTGTGTATAAATATATGACAACTTGTGATGCAATGCCCAGAAATCGTAGGTTACAATAGATTACATGTGAAGTGCTGGACAGTAAGCAACAGTTTAGCAGGTTTAGTTGCCAAAGAGAGTCTTGTTAATTGCACCTAAAAGAGTAATTATATTTAATAATGACTTTGTTCACATGACAGCTACATCAGTGCCACATATGGTTCACACCAGGAGGAATGGGAACATGCTTGCAGTTAAGTCTTATCCTGTCATTTCATGTTCTAGTCCTGTGTAACTTCTAGCGATTCTGGGTTGTATCCCAATCTGTCATGCATGTTCCACGGTTTTTCCTTCCCTCTGCAGCACAATCAGGTCACTGCCTGCTGCTTGCAGTTCACACTGATCCTGCAGGAAGAATTTAAAACAGATTTAAAGGTATAGGCAGTGATTCTTACTTAAGCTAGTTGTTAAGTCAAAAACGTGGTTATTCAGAGTTTTATCTTAATCCACACCTAGCGATGTGTCCTGATCATTCAGAACAAAAGTGAAAAAAGAGTTTCTTCTCTAACCACTGATTGATATACTGTAAGAATGTGCAAAGAAAAAAAATAGATTTTAAAATATTCTGACAGCACCCCCTAAAATACCCAAGTAAAGAAGAGAATGGAAGACAGAGATGGTCGTGGCGATGCCGTGTTTGAGCAGACTGCTGCAAACTTTACACTGCACTCTCCACTGAATGAGTGAGCCTGTGATAGATGGCGGTACATGACTCTCCTGACCACACACACGTCACGGACCAGTATCACTCTGATACGCATCTATAGGCTACTCAGAGGCGCAGACTATATTGCTTTTGGCGGGCGATCCATCCTTATCGTTTTGATCAATCAGAAAGCAATAGAGCTCTCTGTGTGAGGGGGTTGAGGGCAGCCATTGGTAATTTGGTGTATGAATGAATAAATAGATGGATATTTCCAGCACTAATCTTTCAGGTGACTAAAATACTTCTCTCCTGCGAAGAAGCCTATTGTGTGTGATGAGAGTTTGATTGGATGTCTCCCCCGGGGTGCGCTCTCCATTAGCTAAGGTGGTATAACAGGTAATCAGGAGATAATTAAAAGGCTTCATTTGTGTGCATGCTATGGGGAGGAGGGAGGGTTCTGTCACGGAGCATTGGACAGGCAGCGGGGATCGCATATGATACACTTTCACTGACACACTCACTACTGCGTGCCCAAAAATGATTTAAGTTCGAATGCATTCCCCGCTAATAGGTTTCTCCTGAAACTTTCAGCCCATGCACTTTCTTTCTTTTTTCTTTCTTTCTTTCTTTCTTTCTTCCTTTCTTGCATTAATATTAAACAAAGAAAAAAAAAAGCACTGATTTTCTTTGCTAATTTAACAGCAATATATTATTAATATATTAGAATGATCATTTGTTCCCTTATTAGCTACTCTCTTTTAAATGGTCATAAATGTGGATTGTGTTAATAAAAAGTGAGACAATAAGTGAGAGCTTTGGATCCACATTTGTTAGCTTAACAACACCACATCATTTAACAGACCTTTTTTTCTTCTTTACAATAGAATGCCTTTAAAGTCTATATTAGCCAGTTTTGTTGCTGTTTTATCTTTATGCCACTCCGCTTTAAAATAAATAGTCTATTTCAACAAACTACTCATTATTTTATCCGTAACAAATACGAAAAACTACTCAGTTGTGGCTACTAAATGTAAAACAACCGATGCGCCATTATGCATGGACATATCATTAACCAAATTAAAAGAAAAGTCTAACAAAACCTAATTAAATGCAATAATAGAGACCGAACAAGTTAGCTCATATAAAAGCTATGTTCTAAAGTGCTTACACATGACTGATCACTTAGAAATCCCATTAGTTGCAAGTTATGTCACCTAGCTGGATGTTTTTATATTCAAGATGTTAAAAAATATTACCATAATCATGTTGCTCTAAAAGTAACATTACACTACCATGGATACACACTCTTTCTATTTGTCATATTAGTTAAATATATAATTTAACCTCCTCAGATTGTGCATAACTAAAGAATTTGGGACTGGGGAAAAAAGAAAAATACATATTTTTCTGTTTATAATATACAGTACTTGCAGCGTTCTTTTCTGCTTATAACATATCTATATCACATGTATTCTTCAACATTTTCTAACCTTGCCATTAGTGCAGCAGTTAATCGCATAGAAATCAAAATCGCAATATGAACTACAGTATGAATCAGATGCAATTTATTGCAGGTAATGTAGTAATACATAGTCAGTAACTCATGTATAGTTTTGCCTGAAGTGTACTGAGCATGAGCTATGGACTGATGCTAAAACTGTCTAATCAAAAGCCTCATTCATCAGTGCATTTGTTTTAAACTAGTGCCGTGTTGTGGTTTTGGTGACATGGCAAATTTAGTGCTCTTTGAATAATTAATATACATAATTCATATAAAACCACTTGGAGGCACCATTCTGAATGAGAAAATGTGACAAGAGAGACATGAAAACCACAGATGCTGTCACATATTATTTAGCGAAGGATATGGTGCCCATGTTGTGAAAGTGAGATTTCAGAAACTAATAAACATGAGACGTATAACTTCATAAGCCCTCAGTCTAGTGACATTATTCGCTTCAAGTCCACAGAAATAAGGTTCAATACTAAATGGTTAATTAATTAATTAATTCATTCATTCATTTATGACAGGGTCACTGTTAGCCTGGAGCCTATCCCAAGTAACTTTGAGCTACCCAGAGGAAACCCCCAAGAACATGGAGAACATGTTAACTACATGCAGACAGATTTGAAGTGGGACTCAAAGCCTTGATCATGGAGTTGAGAGGCCACAGTGCTAAACATTATGGCACCGTACCACCTACATGGTACTTTTAATAATTAAATATTGTAGTTTAAATTGCAATTACAATACATGTGCAAGCCCAAGTTGCCATGCATTTCTGTACAGTTTACATAAGTTAGACAAGATTCCAGTTTAAAGATATATGTAGTTTTCATGGATCGCTTTGCTATTTTTTATGTTTTTCGCTACTGTATATTTAAGTTAATAAATACAGTTGCTTTTTAAACAATAACTTTGGTTGATTTTCATTTAAAATGTTATAACTTTACTATTAACTATATGCCAATGGTTTATTTCAGTACATACAGTAGTATTCTGCAGTTTTTAAAACTTTATGTAGTCCCATCCAACCATCCATCCATCCATCCTTTTTCTGAACTGCTTATCCTGTGTAGGATCTGGAGTCTATCCCAGGGAACTCAATGGCACAATGCATGGGACATTCTGCATGGAGTGCCGATGCATTCCAGGATCCAAGCACAAGCACGAACACTTAAACCCAGGCATACACCAAGAACAATTTGAAAAGCCAATCCCCCTACAACAAATCTCAACATTTGTGAGAGGAAACTGGAGTATCAGAAAACCCAACAAGCACAGGGAAAACAAACAAACTCCACACACACAAAGCAAAGATGAGATTTAAATCATTAATTCTGGATGTATGAGGCAACAGGGCTAAACATTACGTCAATGTGCTGTTCACGTTCTGGATCTGTTACAAAAATAAAGCCCTAAACAGGACACTATATGCCTTTGAACCTATTTTTTGTAAATGATGTTTTCAGCTTTGATCATAATATTATGGGATGTGGGATTGGTACAGTATACAGTAAAATTCCCAAAGGTTATTTAACACATTCAGAGTTCATTTGACTCCAACAGGACATATACTGTATAAACATTATGGTGTAAGTGTTAATTTAACACTCTGGAGGTTAATTCAATACTTGGGATTTTGCTGTGTAGAGTTATAAGTATTGGAAGGTATCTCAAACATTCCTCATACTGGGGTTCGAGTGTGAATTGCTCACTATACTGTAAATCCCTTACAGGTTTCCTAATACTGACAAATGAAGAGATAAGGTAACATATTGTATAAGAATATCTTGCTGATGCTCATGGGAACAACTAGAAGAATTGTAATCAGAGCTACATGCCACAGCTCATTCATAGTTGTTCAAAATATCACAAACATATTACATATAGCCACAGACCACATGTTTGCTATTAGAGCATCTGCACACTGTGAGGCTCGCTTGCTATTTTGAAGCTCTGTTAGATAAATTTGGTCACACCAGCACCTCCTGCTAGCTCGCTCGGTGATTAAGATGGCATTAACGAATATGTCAATGTCTATTTTCTGCTCAATTTAAAGCCTTGCCACCATAAAGATTGGCTGCTCTCATTCTCGCCAAACAACTACAAACACCAAGCGAGAGAGAGAATGAGAAGAGTGCTGCTCTGGGTGTGTATGAGATAGTCATGGGGTAAGGGTCGAGCAATGGGCCCAATCGATGCGTGAGCAGGCGGCGCTGATAAGGCAGAAGACAAGCCAGTGCACATAAGTGCAGCTCTGCAGAAGAACAACCGCCAGTCAACTGAAACATAATATCCAAATTATACCCGTTCAGACCAATGTGTATGTGGATTCAGCTGACTGGAGCTTTTAAAGCTCTTCTAATTACCAATAATCGTTAAAGGATACAAATAAATCAATAAATAATTACGTCTTGAAACAACATCCTTCTTCCTTCATAATAAATCATCAGCAGAAAATTGGGGGGCTTAGTTTAAGTCAAAGTGGGCAACGGCGCAGTAAGACTGTTGGCTAAACCTTGTTAGTCCATCCAAACATGCCCCCCTCTGGGTTTGTGGCATGCCGAGAGACAGATCCGAAATTCCCTTTAAGCGTCTAATCGGCTCAGTAATTACTTAAATGACCTCAGGCCTGAGGATCACTTGAAATAATTATAAATTAGGAGGCAGGGAGAGGGGCTCTCCATCAGGGAGAATCAGAAGGGGAAATCTCCTTGTTGGAGGCAGTCCTTCACATGAGCCCGCTGGGGCACCAGGCAGCCAGGAGCGGAGTCGCACACTGCTCCAGATTCATCTGACTGCTCTTTTAGCAGAGCACCAGACTCACAGCTAGAACAGTCATGAAGTTTTTTTTTGTTTTTTTTTTGTGCAGATTTCTGGATTTAAAAGGGAAAAAAAGAATAAAATGCTAATAAAATCATGAATACTATTCTGTGCCCATCCCAGGACAAATTTTCACAATGTGCTCACACTGAACTTCCTTTTCAACACATTTCTATAATAATCTCATTATCCAGTGTTAGCCAGATGACTCCTTGACGAGTCCTCCTCATGTCATATCAGGGAGTTTTCTCTTGCCACTGTAACACTTGGCTTGATCATTATGCATCCAAATCAACTTATGGATTTCTGGGAAGCTACTTTTTGACTGGCTGAAGGCTACCCGTCTGCATGTGTGGAGTTTGAATGCACTCACTGTGCCTGGTGGGTTTCCCCTGGGTAGTACTCAGTCCAAAGACAGGCAATTCCAAATTTCCAATAGTGCATGAGTGGATGTGCGACGTATGTTGCAAGATGGTTTGGGTCCGCAGCAATAAATCTTTCCCTTCCACTTGACTACTAATGTGAAGTCATAGGTCATTGCAGCTAACCGCCTGTTAATGATAATGGTTTTGGAAACATTACTGTGCAAAAGTCTTGCACTGCCCCTCAATCTTCATGTTTGCTTCCAAAGCGCCAGACATTCTTGCATTTGTTAATGTAGTCTTGTGGAATTGTTCTTCAGGATTCCCTATTCCTTCTGTCCAGTATCTGAACCTGTGCAGTTTCAGAGGAATGTTTTTTGTTTGTTAAGTGGTCTATGAATTGTTCAAGCATAAAAAAAAAACATGTGACTTAATGCATGAACAGGTGCAGATGATAATAGATGATCAAGCTGGTGATTAGTATACTGGTGATGCTGAATGCTGAATGGTTGGAACAGACAAGAGGGGAAATGAGGTTGCTGCTGAGATTGTTACATAAACAACCAAATAAAAAAATTTATCTTTAGGCACTTTGGAACAATTTCTTTTTTCCCATTTCTTTAGTATCACATACATCATTTAATTTAATTTGAAAATATGAAGGTTGGCTTGCACAGTACCATACATACATATAGTTTTGTGTTATTTAATACTTTCGAAAAAAAAAAAATCCAGTATTGTTCTAGAATTCAGAAAATAAATCCAAACTTTTGACTGGTGTGTCCAAACTTTTGACTGATACTTAGATTCCTAATAAAATTTGTAATTATTTAGATTATTATTATTTTTTATTTCAAATCATGAAATGTATTTATTTATTTATTTATTTATTTTATTTTTTTTCATTCATTCATTTTAAAAATTATTTTAATGTATGAAGAGAAAGCTCAACCAATAGGCAGATTTTGTGCAAATTGACAACGGAATTGATTTCATGTTAAATGAACTTAATGTTTCAAATGCAGAAACACAATTAATTAAATCAGTAGTCAGGCAAAAATAATAATAATTGTGTCATGGTCGTTGATTGCGGGGTTGGAATGAAAAGGTAAGGAGTATAAGAAAGTATGGGATTTTAATGACATTATTAGTGAGTAAAAAATCCTACTTACTTAGGTAAAGAGATGAATCACTTCAAATGATACTTAGGTATAATAACATGCTATAATGACTTAATTATTTGCCTAACACAAAGGTTTGTGTGTGTGATTGAATAAATGCTTGTCTGTGGGAGGAAGTTCCTACAGACAGTAAGATTGCAGATGTGCACATCTGTATGTCAGCATGTATATAGTATCTGTAACTATATGACTATGTGTGTGTGTGTGTGTGTGTGTGTGTGGCATCTCTCAGCGTGTGCTGCTGATGAGTCTTTTTCTGGGTAATGTGGAGCTGGCTGCCTGCTCCCCGGACCCCCGGCCCATCAGCTGGGAGATTGATCTCTGTCAAAAGCAATCCGTCAAGCTGCACCCAGGCCGTCGCACACACCCGACACCAGATGCCTATTTTCAGCTGCGAATAAAATCAATTGCAGGAGAATGAAGAGCATAATCAGCTGCTGATTGATCTGCAGGCGCCCAGATTGACACGTTTCCCCAGGGAACAGCCTCCAAAGGGTTACGCCGGGAGATGAGATGGTTCACACCATACACGCACGCATACACACACACACACACACACACCCACACACACACACACAAAAAAAATCTTAACACAAAAATTAAAAGTTATAAAAGACAGAAACTTTTTTGTCCCATAGCACACTGATATGGAGCATGAGAAAGTTAGTGATAGAAAAAAATGAATTTAAGACTACATTAAACACAAATCATAGTACTTTTTTTCTGTCATCACTTATTCAGGCGGTTGAGTCGACATACTGTATGCTAGCGCACAGGCATTTTTTTTTTTGCTATGCTCAGTGATAACTTGTGATATTATTGACATGACATTACATGATGTCATTAGTTAATATTTTTCTTTCTTCACGTTTGTTTCTATAGCAATATCATAAAAATCAAAAGGTTGGGGAAGTCACTGCATCTTTAATATATGAGAAGAGAAAGTGATTGATGATGATGAAATTTGCACAACATGGCCATGATGACATTGTCTTGATTTCAGATTGTTTTTAACCAAAGGAGGACATAAAAGGAACCAAAGTAGTTTGTTAAAAACCATAAAGGACCATACAATAAAATGCCATTATACTTCAACCTTAACCCATCAGCATTCAGTAAATATATACTGGAACAATTTTTATACAGTATATAAAGCATAACACAATTGGTTCTTCTGCACCTACCTAAGATATATTATATCTATTCAGGGCCTACTGTACATCTTACCATAGGGTGCATATCTTGCTATCATAGTGTAGCGTGTAGGAGGATGCTGGTGGCGAAGTGCCTGGAGATGCGAGGGTTAACCTGTAATGAGTAAGCATTCAGCGGCCAGGCAAAGATAAATGGAGCCGACGCTCTTCTGCAGCAGTCAGCAGGAACCAGGGCCTGCGGCTTGTTTGGAGCAAATGGAGTGCGCAAAATATCAAAGGCCAGCGATCCAGAAGACGCCCTGGTTTGACAAATTTTAAATTAGCCAGAAAGAGAGAATGAGAGAGAAAGAGAGAAAGAGAGAGAGAGAGAGAGAGAGAGAGTGCGGGAGAAAGAGAAGGAGGTAAATTATGCAATCTTTTGTGTTGCCCAACACAACTGAAATCCATACATTCTCTATCCCACTCTCCGTTTTTCTCCCTCTATCTCTCGTAATCATCTGCTATTAGTGCCATTACGAAAACTGTTATTATTCCGACTGCCTTGCTCCAGGAATTGCAGTCGTCAGTGTCAGGACATGGGGATCTATGAACGTTTATCTCTTTAACTGCTCTGCAGCACTGGGGTATGGTGATAAATTAAAAGTACCACTGTAGATTTTTCACTACTTGTGTATTTATCCTTTAACATGTGTGTGCTTTAGATAGGCAGTATGTACAGTATTTCTCCTTCACTCTAGTAAATGACAACGTCCCTCGCACCGATAAATTTCAGTAATATTGCGCTACAATTTTAATCTTCTCCTTTCTGCTTTTTTAAATTTTATTTTGACAAAATATTCCAATATCTTCTAACCATTACTTTACAGAATTCGGTTACTGATTCCATCTATAAAATTGTCATTACAATTAGATTGTTTTATAACAGGACTTTGTTCTTTTTACTAAAAGGTTCCATTATTTTATCTAAAATAGTCAGATGACATATTATTAATTTTTTTTTTATTATTATCAGAGAAAGTATTAAGTAGATAGACTGAAACAAGGAAGCCAGTCATTACTATGAATTCTTATTACATTGATGATTATTTGAAAGATCGACTGACCTAAGAATCTTAAAATTTCCAAAATAATGGAGTTGTTAGCCTTTAAAAACCCAGAACATTTTAGCCACTTTTGCATTATTTTCTTATAGTAATTATAAAGGGGTCAGGATTATGTAATATCAATCACCACAACCTAGACATGAAGAATTTAATTAAATTTTATGTTATACAAACTATACAAACATGGCCGAGCAAAAAAAAAAAATTTATAATAATAAAAAATTATATATAATAATTAGACACACAGGCAAAGAAATAGCACAGATACATACAGTATGATTAAGTTTTTTATGGCTGTTTTCAGGTGTTTCTGTAAAAATAATAATAATGATAATAATAATAATAATAATAATAATAATAATAATAATAATAATAATATGAGCGTTTGGTGAGTTTGACTTTTTTGCCATGTCATTTTCCTGCCACAGAACCATGTCAGATTCACTGATTTAAGTTACATTATTAAATATAATATATTACTTAATGTGTAACAATAACCTAAATCATCAATTAGAAGCTTTTGAGTGGTGCAACAAACATATTTGCCACATTGCTGGAAGATCACAATGATGCCACATACATCCATGGTCCGCAAAACAACAACTGATGTGAGGTTTTTTTTTTGGCGTCCTGTTACGCTTTTTCTCTCTCCTTATGAGCTTGACACTAACTAGTGATGGGCATTTCTGAGCTCATATATGCTGAAACACAACACAAAAGATACAGTTTTCTGGCTTCATATGTTACAATGTATAAATATGCATGTGATTTACGTATGCATCAAACGTTATCAAAAAAATTGAGACAGAAATATACCAGCAGGAGTGCAGGAAATCCCCAAAAAATACATAAATAAATATCAGACTGGCTAACTTGTGAAGGGAAGTGAGAACATGTAACACTGACCATGTTAGAATGGTGGCAAACACCAAGGGACAAAACAGGACCGAGTACGGTGAGCGATCAGGGACAGAATCAGGATGTGACAGAGAGGATGTGACAGTTTTCGTGTTGCGCCAGGGCTCACAGAGAGACTGCAACCGGCCTGGAGTCCCATCAGAGAAAATCAGCAGCATGGCCAGTGACCACAATAGTACACTTGACAGCCCCTACGTGCATGTGTGCTCATGGCGGAGCCAGGACCAATCGGCAGCAGCTAAAAGGTGATGAATGTACAGTGTGTCCAGGAGACAACAGATGCTATGCTTGCGTTTTCAGGCCAGCAATTAAACACCCTACACACTATGCATCAGTCCCACTTCTGCTCTAATGTTTTTGTTATGGTTTGTTTTTTGTAACCATATCTTGTCTCGTGCGTTTGTATTCATGCTTGTTTGGGCCTCACCACATCACAGCTTTCATTGTTATCAGTTTAATTAACACTGAAACACACTGTTTGGTACAAAACAAGATGTCAGATTGGAGCTGGGATACAAAAACAGTTTACTAGCTACAGAAACCTAACTGTGAAATCATATCTTATCTGTTCAATATCCATAACGGCTTCTACGTTCATGATCGTAACGGCAGATAGGAACAGAGGATTAAGGAAGTATCAAAATCCCCCTGAAAACTTTACAACATTAGGATCAACCCGCCTGTTTTGACTTGTGAATTTAGTTCATTAGGTGCTCAAGTTGTTAGAAAAACTTGTTGGTTTCATTAACAGGTGACAAATTAAAGGGAAAATCAATGTCATTTTGCTGCCATGCTTTAGGTCTGTTTGTCCCGTTATAGGGAAGCTTCACTTAAATCTAACTAGTCATTACAATGTGAAGCGTAATGTGATGAAATGTTTCATGTCCTTATGGGAGTGAATTTATCCAAATTGTCTCTGAATTTATTGTGAATAGTCTCTGGACCATCCGTGTTGTCCTGTTCAGGTCCTGTTCAGGTTATTTCTTTTGATTGTTAAAAGCTGCTTTGCGACAATAACAATTGTTAATGGTGCTATACAAATAAAATGTAATTTAATTTAATTTAATTTAATTAATACGAGCTGCAAAGCTAACAAGCTTCTAAAACAAGGCTGATTCCCAAATACCTCTTTAACCCCATATCAAGGGCACTACTGGTCTGTGGAACAACAAATTCTTTCCCTTTAATGCTTTTTGCTTATAACCCAGAAGTTGGCTAATATTCTAAAACGGAATAAGTGGAAATATAAAGATAATAATAAAGAAAATTAATATAGTTAATAAGTTTCTCAGGACTGTCCACAACCTCCTTTTTTTTTTTTGGCTGAATAGTACTGGTAAGAATTTAAAATTACTAACTGGTTGCCAGTCACATTCAGTTCCACTGGGTGTAGAAGGATTTGCATTGGTGGAGCAAAATAGCTGGTTAAATGAACAAAAAAATCATCTTTTGACAATAAATGGTGTTTGCGCAACTGTTACATTTGTCACACTTGAGGTTGTGCTGAATAATCATGTGATATTGCTTAATTATAATGTCGATAAGGTCTCTATACCATTAAAAAAATAAATCAGACTTAAAAACCACAAAAAAAAATCATGTTACTGCTTCAGACTTCAGAGAAGCCTCTTCCCAAGCCTGATGAACCACTAGTGAAACACATGGTGATGGAATGGTGTGAAGAGTTCTTTAGACCCATACACAGCTGCGATGATGACCCTGCGTTTCTCATCTCAGTGTCCAATGAAGAATCTGCTCCTCTCCCCTCCATCCTCCTCCACCCTCGCTCACTAAAACATCTCCTCTCCACCTCTCCATGACCTCTGACACTCCAGCATGCTGTACAGGTGTGTGGTCTACTGAAAAGCACAGGCTATTATAGAAGCAAGAGACGATGCCACTTCTGTTCCCAAAATGAAGCTCTTTCTGAATGGAGCAAAGGTCACTCAGTTATCTTCCTCTCAGTCAGGTCTCTGTGAGCAGTCACTCATTGCTCCACATGCACATGCACTTCACTACTCCACACTACACTCCATTATACTACTACACTGTTAGAGCCGCTGTTTTGTTAGTGTAGCATGGTTCTGAATGGCGAGCTGTTGGGTTGGTGAAGGTTAAGCATGTAAATATGTCCGTGCTTTGTAAATCTGATGCACCCCCCCCCCCACCCCCATCTTGCTTTGACAGCCAAGACAATAGGCAGGCAGTGTGTGTGTGTGTGTGTGTGTGTGTGTGTGTGTGTGTTTTGAGACAGGATGTCAGCTTGTGCTTTAATAGCTTTTTAAATGGAGACAGCTAGGTGTCAAACATGGCGCTGTTTAATTAATTTTGTTTGTCCTGCCAGGGTTTCTCATAGTCATGGGCTGCCCTGTTGGCAGAGTAGACAGGAAGGGGTGGAGCTTATGCATCCTGGGAGGTTCAATATCTGCCCCAGGTACAGCCTTGGTAATGTAACAGGTATTTGGCTAAAATGTCTAATAATAATAATAATTATTATTATTATTATTATTATTATTATTATAACAAGAATAGAGAAAGTTTTGAAATTATAATATAATAAGATAATAAGAACATTTATAATAGATTTAAAAATAACATGAAAAATTAAGTATATAAGAACTTTAAAAAGACAACTAATATCTATCTATCTATGTATCTATCTCTCTATCCATCTTAGGAAAATGGTGGCATGGTGGCTTGCACCTCCAGGGTCTGGGTTCGATTCTTGCCTTGGGGTAACATTGGAGAAAAGTATTGAAAGTTAAAGCTCCTTGTCAGTTCCAGACTGAGCAATTTCACATTTTAGTTATAAGAATTATACAGAAAATCTTTAAGGGTTCCTCCATATTGACAAATTCGCAAATGATTTTATAAGAGTGTAATGATGTTTCATGTATGGAGTTTGCATGTTCTCCCCGTGCTTGGAGGGTTTCCTCTGGGTACTTAGTTTTCCTCCCGCAGTCCAAAGACAAGCAGATTAGGCTAACTGACGTTTCCAAATTGCTTGTAGTGTGTGAATGCGTGTGTGAAGGTTGAGCGGAGGTCCCACCACAGTCGTAAAAATGGTAATAAATACACTGGTAATCACTACTGGCCTCCACAGTCCCTAGTTGGACTATAGAGATTCATAGATGGATGGATATTGGAAAGCATCTAAAGCGTGAGGAAAAGTTAAAGTTTTGATAAAATACAATATACATGCAATTTGTTCAATAAACATATACCCTAAATAACTACTAACTAAACAACTGATCATGTGATAACAAACTTAACTAAACACTGTTCAAGGACATAAAAGATTTGTGACTTTTCTCGAGCGTGGACCTAAAATAAAATAAACCTTTATTAAATAAAATTTGTTCTGTTCCATACAGTTAACAGAGCTCAGGTGTGTTGTGTTTTGGAATTTGCAGTTGATATTTTTTTATTTATGTGTGTAACATGCATGAATTTGATGTCATGTATATTAAAGCTTGTGTGTTTGTGCTTCTGCTGATGCAGATGTGTATCCACATGTGTGCACTGGGCTGTGCCTACGCTGCATGTTTGCACTGAGATGATGCAGAGCCTCCTGTAGTGTGAGTATGCATACAGTTTAACACCCTGTCTTTGCAGGATACAAGTTTTCGGGGCGCTCAGGGAGGGCTCTGATTATTCATAGAAAACAGAAAATGCAGCTTGCGAAAATAGGGGTGGAGGCTGGTGTAAGTAAATAAATAAATAAATAAATAATAAACAATCACAGCACTCCTCACTGCACACACAGCGAGGAGCCAATCGCTGTGTTGGCCAAACGACTTGGAAATTGTGTGTAATGAGTAGGAAAAGATTAGACGTGGCTCTTGCTAGGCTGTAAATTGACATTAGTAAAAGAAAACTCTTTACCAGGCGGGCGAAGCGTCCTAATTTAGGCAGTAAAATATATGAATGGGGGGAGGGGGAAATGAGACTGAAAAAGACAACAACAAAAAGCTTACAGCTTTGCTGTGTGTGTGTGTGTGTGTGTATAGTGTCTCATATTCTGTGCTATTGTCCCTTTTTTATCCCAGAGCTACACAACATAATCTATCTATCTATCTATCTATCTATCTATCTATCTATCTATCTATCTGTCTCTGTTTGTCTGTCCGTCTGTCTGTCTTGCATTTTAAAAGGAACACCTGTATACTTTTCATTTCAATTTAATTAAATTTCAATTCAATTTTATTTGTATAGCACTTTTAATTGACATTGTCGCAAAGCAGCTTTACACACTCAAAAGAATTAAGTTTGTATGAAATGTGAACGTGTGTGAATTCAAATGATAAGACTGTCCCTGACGAGCAAGCCGAGGACGATGGCAACAGTGTCAAGGAAAAACTCCCTGAGATGGCAGTAGGAAGAAACCTTGAGAGGAACCAGACTCAACAGGGAACCCATCCTCATTTGGGTGATAACGGATAGCAGGGATTGATCTGCATCATACTGTGTGAGACTGGAAGTTCAGTATACTGTAACAAGAGATGTGTTTAAGTTAAAATTGAGTCCAGTTCATTATTGGAGGCTCAGGTAGACTGTAGTCCTGAACTATCGAGCGACTGAAATCACGAGTCCTCAGAGAACAGCTGTCATCATCAGCCGAGGACAGGACCGTCTTTGTGGAAAAGTGGAACCGTCCCCAGTCACCACACGCATACCAGGCAGACCACAGGGGGCATCCATGCGACGAGATCTCCAACCAGAAGCAGGACACCAGGACGAGTCAGACAGGTCCAGAGGGCAGAGGGGGTCTGGATCACGACAGCTCAGGAGCGGCATGTGTAGCTCGACAGAGAGACAGGGAGAGGGAAAGAGAGAGAGGAGGAGAGAGCAGAAGAGATGGAGAGATGGCAGTTAGGTACGGTCACAGTCAAACAATGTATAATGTGAATGTATTTTTAGTGCAGAGTGCAAGCAGGGACTCAGGCAGGACTAACCATGACAGCATAACTAAAAGGGAGAGCCAGAAGGAAACACAGACATGAGGGCTCCCTGAGATGTAAAGTGACCGTCAACAAACCTGAGTGATCAATGAGAGTGAGGAAGACAGCATCCAAACACACCAGTTCACCATAATACTCTATGTCCATGAGTCCCCCAGATCTGCTCCTTTACCTAAGGCAAATCTATTTACAAAAATGCTTGGCTAAATAAATAGGTTTTTAGCCTAGACTTAAACACTGAGACTGTGTCTGAGTCCCAAACATTAATAGGAAGACTATTCCATAACTTTGGGACTTTGTAAGAAAAAGCTCTTCCCCTTGCTGTAGTTTTCATAATACGTGGTACTGACAAGCAGCCTGCATCCTTTGATTGAAGTAGGCGTGGCGGAACGTAAGACACAAGCAGTTCACTCAGATACTGCGGCGCGAGACCATTTAATGGTTTATACATCAAGAGTAGTATTTTAAAATCGATGTGAAATTTCTCAGGGAACCAATGCAGTGTGGATAAGATAGGGGTGATGTGCTCATATCTTCTGGTTCTAGTGAAGACTCTCGCTGCTGCATTCTGGACTAACTGAAGCTTTACATTTACAGTATAAGGGATAACTACTGTCATGTTGGTGACTTTGTCCGTGGCCTGGTTGTTTGTTCCGCGCAGACAGGTCAGAGATCTTAAAAAACTTCTGATTTCATTTCATGCATTTCGAACCAGTTTCCTGGTGAGGCTGGCCCTTTTAATTTGTCACCTGTTAATGGAACCAACAAGTTTTTTTATCACCTTGAGCACCGAATAAACTAAATTCTTAAATAAAAACAGGTAGGTGATTCCCTCCCACTTCTGAAAACATGCTGGTTGATCAACTGGTAACTAATGTACAAGAACTTCAATAGATTAAGATATGGTAGAGGGGGTCGGAGTTAATCTGAAACAATTTACTAAGGAGACAAAGTGTTGTTTAAGTTGGCATAACGTTAACATATCTGTTTTCATGCTAAAGGAATTTGGCAGGCAGCTGCTCTCTCTTCAGTACTGTGGACCGTACCGCCCTACTTTCACCCATGCTGGCAACCGACAGCAAGTGTAATTAACAATTGTTAATAACAATTAATATCACCAACCGAGGAATGCCTATCGTCCAGTCGGAACAAACTGCAGTATAATGTATCTTCAATTATAGAGGCAGAGCAATATGTGAACGTCTCAACTGGCTCCAATTTCTCAGCATAGATGTAGTAGTACATTTGCAACCTATTATGTAGAAAGTTGCTTCCTCTGAGACGAGTGCATCTTTCCAAACCTCCATGTAGATTTGGATGTATTATGTGTAGCATGATGTACCAAGTTAGCTCACCAACCCAGAGCTATATTACATCAGTAAGAGGATACACAGACCTTCACAGACTTTCCATTTAATATACAGTTCCTGCTCTGATTAGCAAATTGATGAATTGTTAAAACTAAAATTTAACAATGCAAACAGAATGTATGAAAGGCAAAGTGGACTGAGAAGTTTTCCCTGACTCAAAGCAGGTGTCTGAGTGTACCGCGTAAAACAAAACACATCATTCAGACCACTGTAAGCTATTTTTTTCGCACATACCTCGATACTAAATACTAACAATGACAAATGAAGCATGGAGAATCATACTCTTATTTGAGGAACATACAGTACCACATTAGTTATTCATTCTTCATTGTATGTGGTATAACTTTCTGGCTACTCCTGCTGTCTTCAACTTGTACAGCTTTAATCATTCGCTAGACAGGTGACTACTGGACAGATACAAACGTCAACCGAAACATGGCAGGGAGCTATTCCACCCGCCTGCCAATCACCAGCATCATGGACCACTGTCACTACAGACAGACATCAAAACCCAGGTCCCAGGAGATGGAACTTATCTGTTCACACATACATACAGACACAGTGAGCAGGATGGACACTGTGCATGAATAAATATGCACAGAATTCACTGAGAATGCATACAGAGACCACAAGCAGCATTCAGTCAGGATGTAAATATGTTTCAAAGTGACAAAGACGCATGACACTTCCACTGGTCAAAAAGGGATGTGTCAAAAAAAAGTAGTCAGCGACCTGTAGCTCCAGCTCTACCCCAAACCAAAAAAGGAAAAAAAAAGAAAGAAAAAAAATCATTACCTTCAGCAGCTCGAAAGCTATTCTAGGTATTGAGGTAATTGTGATTTTTCATTAAAGAAATACAAGAATCAGGAGATGAAATGAAATTGCCTCATCATTCCGAGGAGGAGGGTTTGACATTTGCTGGAACGGCATACACATGTACACGTCTACACACACACACACACACACACACACACACACACACACACACACACACAAAGCACGTCCTACACGGGACAAAATTGTCCCTGCACCTATAACTGCAGGCTCTCCTTGCCACTATTAGCCTCTGAACATTGGAAAAGAAACTGTCCAGAAGAAAAGGGAAAAGATTACAGGACAAAATAAGGAGACAGGAGAAAAGAAAATGAAAGAGAGAAAGAAAGACTCTGAAAGAACGGGTTGTGATGACAGAGCAATCCATTCAGCTTGGATGAGGGGAACAAATAGGAGCGAGTGTTGAAATGAAAAGACTGAAGGAAATTAAAAAAAAAGAAAAAAGGGACGATTTGGACAGAGATGGCACAGGGCATGACTTATTGGCATTGCAGACTATTAAGTTCTATAGTTTTTGATGCCAGGCCAGTGTGTCTACCAAATCCTTGGTCTCTTCGATATCTGTCTTAATAACATTGACTTCCGCTTAATTGCTTTCCGCTTAAGCATTTAAATATTTTTAAATTAATTAGTTTGTATATATTTGTAAAAATTGATTATCATCAGATTGTGTTGAGATGGCAGCAGAGGGAGACCTGTAGTCTGCTTAAGACTGCTTAAGACCTGCTTACACATTTACAGAGCTGCTGTTAGGTTGGTGTTGGATCACACCTGTTCAGATACATCAAACATTATCAGGCCTGAAGCTTATGCATGAACAAGTCCCACAGTAAAGTGACTGGCAGGAGAGAGCATTCAACCAGGAGAATGAGAGAGAGAGAGAGAGAGAGAGAGAGAGCAGATAATTACTTGATAATTAAGAGTCAAATGCTTGAGCCATGTCCCAAACTGGATATAAGCAGTATGCCAGGACAACATAGTCATTAGCTGCGTTTACATGAACTCTAATATTCTGCTAATAATCAAATTCAAATTCAAAAATTAAAATTTCAAATCAGGGGCCTGTTTCTCGATAACGCCCACTATTCACGAGCTAAGAAGACTCTTAAGATATTTCTTACGTTAAGTGATAACTTTTCTAAGTGTATTTCTCGAACTGTCCCTTAGGCGTCTTCCTGGATTGGAAGGTTCTGAATTGGCTGACATCGATTGCTCAGGAATCGATTTTTGACTTCTTTTGCATGACAGCGTTAAGAAAGACGGCACTTTCTATGCAAATTAAACATTGCACTAAATTCTTTTAATAACGCTTATTTCGACATGGTTAACTTATCAATAGCATGCCATAATAGACAAATGTATAAAGTAAATCACCAAACTGTCGCTAATATTTTCATGTAACCTGTAGTGTCGGTGAAACAAACCGGGTATACAATCATATCGTGATCGTAGGATCAAAGAATGTAGGCCCTCTAAAATAGAAAACGAAAATACATTGTTGATAAGCATTGCAAATTGTTTTGAGCTAGGGGCCCCACGGGCCCCCTGCACCCCAAGGCCCCCTGGGCAGCGGCCCCGCTGGCCCGGTCCGTAATCACGGCAAAAAAATAAAAACATGTTTAACATGCGGAAGCTCGCAGACCTTGCAGATCTTCGCGGAACGTCGGGCGGGCACTCGAGGCGGCTCAAGGTGCCTAATACCCCTATCTCACCTATGTAGTTTGACTCACGGTGAGATGCGATGTTAGGCACCGTGAGCTGCTGCGATTGCCCACCGACGTTCCGCTAATGTTCCTCGAAGTTCTGCAAGGTCTGCAAGCTTCCGCGAGGACCGGCAAAAAAATTAAACGTTTAATTTTTCACGTGGAAAGATGGAAACGTAATCACAGCGCAAAAACTCACGTTGGCGCATAATGAACCCTACTTACGGTCACTGCACGAAACCGCGTAGGTGATATAGGGATATAACACAGTCTCTCACAGAGTCAAACCGCATAGGTGAGATAGGTGTATTACACATTACAATCACTCAGAAAAATGAATGGATGCGGGGTTTGAAACTCCCAAGTTTATTTTCTCACTTAACTAAATCAGTTTTATCATAAAATAAAACGTGTCAAAAGAAAAATCCATCCAGTCATGAATGATGGCTAATAATCTATGAAACATATTTTAAACAAAAAGCAGCAAGCAGCTGGACATCGG
>JAQMYJ010000003.1:9886451-9909926 GCA_030014305.1 Clarias laeviceps | reverse complement strand
CAAAATCAAATATACAAATGTCAGGGTGGACATTTTTAAGCGTTTTGGGCAGACAATCTAAGCATATAATTTTATAGGAGGGCTTTTATTACAACTTTACACAAAAAAATTATTTTATCACACACAGGTTAAAATTGTTTATGTCCTCTGTCCTGCATTGTGGTTTTTAAGTGCACACTGCACTGTATTTTGCAATGGGTTTGGCACAAGAGGGGGCAACAACAAACATGGACATGTGGCGAGGTCTTACGGAAAAGGGGTAATTTTAATTAGGGAAGGAAATGGTTAAATGAGGGAAGAACGGAAAAAGGGAAGAAAAAGTGTGCACGTGCAGATCTGGTGGGCAGTGCCCTGCTGGCCTGCGGGCACAGGCTGGTGAGCGGTGGCGGTGGGCAAAGTGGGGCGTGCTAGCGGCTGTCCTTGCCACAGTGATCAAAGGGCCGAATACCATTCACGAAGTCCTTGGTTAATGTATATTAGACAGATATAAACCATAGAAAAAACTATTAAAATCCTTAAAATATACAGTATAATGTGTGCAATCCCGTACAACCAATAATGTTGCTACCGTAATTTTTATGGTAAATTTCTGGCAACCACAGCTGCCAGTTTTTTACCGTAAACTGTTTTAATATAACATAAACATGTAAATTAGATGGCTATAAACCGTAGAAAAAAATATAAAAATTCGTAAAATATACAGTATTATGAGTGCAATCCTGTACAACCATAACGTTGCTACCGTATTTTTTATGGTAAATTTCTGGCAAAATTATATGATACATCCATAACTTTTTTTAATTTTACTGCAATAAACCATATTTTCATATGTTTTTAACTGTTAAATTTAAGGTCACTTTGTAAAACTAATTACAGTTTTTCACTGTAAATTCTACAGTTATCCCAAGTTTTGTGAAATACGGTTTTATTCTTTAGCATTTATACGGTATTTTACTGTTAAAATTACGGACATTTTTTACAGTGTAGGATAGGTTCAAAGGTTGATGACAGGTCGTGAAACATCTATAAAAAGTCTAGTGTGGACGATCCACATAAAATTGTACCATTAAGTCCAGTCAAAGGTTGCATTATTTGTGTTTTTCAGTTGACTAGAAACCTAGAGTGAAACATTTATCCCAATTGCTGGTGTGCACAACAAGCCACCAAGCAAAGACTAGGTCCATAATTACACTATGTACCAATTCAGAACATTTTTTTCTTTATGTAATTGTACATAAGTGTGTTCAAATGGGAAATAATTAATAATGTATGCCAAACAAGTAATAATGTACAATACACTTATCAGGCATAACATTGACATCACAGAAAGTAAATTGCAGAAAAAAAAAGTCTTTGATAGAAAGGCACCAGAACACCTGGTGCACCATAGTCTGATGCACGCGGTTTCCCAGAAACCAAGCTCCCCATCCCAATCTGATTGAGCAAAAATGGGATGTGCCAGGCAAACAAGTCTGATCCATGGAGGCCACACCCGCAACCCACAGCATCCCGAGGATCAGCTGCCATCACCTTGGTGGGAGACACCAGCAAACTCTCAGACGTCTTGTGGAGTCATGCCCCAAAAGACCAGAGCTGCCCTGGTGATACAAGGGGATAATTGTTTAAGTTGTAATGCTATGGCTAGTCGGTGTATGTGGCCATTAAATTGAACATGGTGCCATAGTGAACTAACCTGCCCGATCATGCACACAAAACCACAGGGGAGGAATATTGAAAAGTCTTCAATTATGAACATACTCATTTTTTTTCTTTGCTTTTTGTTAATACAGTACATGCAAAAAAGGAAACTGCTTAAGCTCAAAAAGTCTATAGTTTTAACTATATATAGCAAAAAATCTTTGAATTGGTTTTCCCAAGCAGCCACACAAATAAAATACTTTTAAAGACGGCTTGTGTTTCAGGTATAGGGGCTGTGAATCAGGAAATCATCAGATTCATGGATCATTAGGTGTTAAGAGCAGTCAGGTGTTTCAGGGCTTGAAATTGAACAAATACTCTATAAGAAAGGACTGTAGGTCCCAACAGACAGATCTGCGAAACTGAAAACTTGCGCTGTCTGATTACTTCCACTATGTCCTCACCACTAAGTACATTTAATATGTTTCACTCTCTACCGTTGAGTGCAGAATATGTGGAGTGCATGAGAGTGCAACACGGATTCCAGTCCAGTCTTCACACTCTACACCAGCACTGCAGCTGTTATTGTTGATTGGGCCTGTGAAGTCACCTGGAACTTCAAAGAAGTTAAAGAATGACTTCTATAGCATTTATACTGTATACAGGTGAGATACTATAGAAACTTAGATTTCTAAAAGATGTGTGACAGTAAGTTAACCCCTGAATTTATTTTTATTTTTTTTCAGACTGTACGAAAGTTACATGTTCAAGGCCATACAGGGGTGGATGAATCAGTGGTCTGGCCCCCTGGGACAGATTTTATGTCTAGGTTATTATTTTTTTTATTCTCAGTTACCTACATCAGTTATCTACAACCAGTCATACAACCAGTTTCAATTAAAAGAAGAAGAAAAACCCTACTCCTATTGACTTTCCCAAACAAAGGCTTCCATTTGCTGTGCATGTCCATTGGGTGCATCTTACACGTTCTGATTTACACTGAATTCCAACATCTGCTGCACCAAACACATCAACAGAGGCATGATGTGGTTTACAGTGGACCATTTTTACACCACATAGCTTGAATGAATGAGAGATAATCAATCTTTTGAGAATCTAAAACATATCTAGTTTTAGATATATATGGTGCAAAGCAAAACTCTCCTTCCCGCACAACATGCAGTTACCTTGCAGGTGAATACATACTGTAGTGATAAAATAAAGACACCTGCCCAGATGTCAAAGAATGACAAGTTTAATACATAATACGGGAAGAAAACAATCATTGCTCATAGCCGGAAAAAGTTTTCTAAGAGACTTGCTGATCTTTTGCTAAGGTCATAAGCATAATGTGTTAAATTAGAAACTTTGTTAGACGACCCGGAGAACTGTAAAACCACTTAGTGTTCTATTCATTTAGTCTGTATTAATTCAATGAACTAATAAAGTACATCACCAGATTGCATTACATTATGTTTGCAACACTTTTGAGGCTTTTTGAACATATTTTTTAGGGCAACCATAAAATCAGTGGGCTAGTTAATCAATAAAAAATTTGATCTAATGCAGGTAGGATTTGGTTATTAACTAATCAGCTTTGTGATCCATATCATATAAATTATTTTCAAATTGTTGACAATTTCAGCATCCTTTAATATCCTTTTCAAACTGTTGAGCATTTAATTAAACTTGATCTCTACGCCCCCTGCCTGGTCAGACAGTGAGGAAGTAAAATGCCCTCCAGGCTGTGCTATCTCGTCATTGTGCTGTAATCTGCCTCGTAATCAGTCCATTATGAGACAGCAATGCTGTGCGTGTCAGCAGGGCTTGGTCCTCACAGCTTAGGATCAATAAAGTGTACACACTGGGGTGGATCTGGGGCTCTGCAGACCCTGCGCCCTGAGGGACGTCGATGGTGTCGATTGGGTATTAAAGAGCACTCCATCAGCCGCAGGTCTCACAGAGGTGGCCAAATAACCTCCAGTGTGTATTAATACTGGGGTGTTCTCTTGTCTGACACCCCATCCTTCCTGTGAATCGACAGGTTAGGTCCGAAGAATCTCCTCATTGCTGAGAAGCCAGACTAAGCGAAAGAGATTTAAAGAGAGCTAGAGAGAAATGTTATCATGTACTGACAAACTTTTGTACAGTATCGTATGCATTTGTACAGTTTGTATTTTTTTACACACATACTGGACTATAGCTATAAAAATGTACATAGAAAAATACTTACATAGAAATACTGTCATTTGCAGTACTCCCATGCTCTTAGAAATATTTTTACTTTTAAGTTTCTTTTTACAATTTTCTAGTCCAGTAATTAGTCCATCTGGAGCTGTCCACTTTTCCTTAAAGCCAGATCATAAGGTGTTTTTTTTTTCCCCTTAAGGAAAACAAGTTGGTCTGGTGGAATGAGAAAGGAAGGAGGGAGATTCCTATTGCAATTTGCCTCATAAATAGTACAACCCATCTTACACGATCACCAAAATGCTAGTTACAAATTTATTTATTTTGTTCCTTTAGTTAGATGACGAGATAATATAGTCTCCCTTAAAAGCATATATAGTCCATGTAATATGATCTTAAATACAAAAGCAGTCCCTTATTCACAGAAATCTACCTGTACAGTGTAAGAGGGAATACATCTTAGATTGGATCCCAGTCCATTACAGGCTACTACAGTATGCACACACACATTGAAAAACACCATCAAACATAGGCAAAGCTTACCTGTAGCATATACAATCAGTTTCTGTGAGGATGGAGGAAACCAGAGAATCTGAGGGCACAAAGAGAACAGGGATGAAAACTCCAGACAGGCAATAACAGAAGCTCAGGATCAAACCCGGGACACTGGAGATGTGTGGCAGCAACGCTATTCATTGCACCACTATGGTATGCTGCCCTGGAGTAAACTTTTCTTTTACTAATACAATAAAGAATGGTGTAATTACTGATACCCCAATGTAATCATTCTTTCCATAAAGGGTGAAGTACTGTAAAAATAGTAATATTTTTAATTTTGTACATTGAATTTGACTGTCAATACATTCAGCATATCAAAGACCATGTCTCAGAGGATACTGGGGAGGAAAAAAAATGGTCTTGTATAACCGACATTTCTTGCTGAGCTCTCAGGACCACTGGCGCTGAACCTTTCCCGCACTCTCATGCCGTCACGGCTCTTAGCTCTCCCACACAGGAGCAGTGACTCTCATTGAACACACTTTCCCAGAGCAAACAGCTCTGTCCATAAGACAAAGTGATACAACATCTAAATGATTGCATCGAGCTGAATGTGTATCTGTGCTTATATGGGGAGAGCTGAGTTCATGTGTAAACAACAGCATGTGTGTTGGAGGAGTACAGAGAGGTCTGTGAAAGATGGCTCTGGGGCCAGCGAACTCATTTCCACTCCTAGTCTGACCCCTGACCTGCAGGCCTCATTAACCTAGCTTCCCATCATGCCGAGGGGTACAGGTTGAAGGTGGAGTGGATTCAGGGAGGGGTAGGCTGGAGGCCAGGTGGAGATTTTTGTTTGCAAAGATCGGCAGAGGTGGCGGCTTCACCCTTTGTTTTAACCTCTTTAACCATCATTTATTCTTTTATTACCTCCGTTGGTTATGTGCTTGGCCACAAATCTCGGTCACGCTCCTAAAGCTGTCAGTGCTGCCCGGGGCCTGTGGCAGCCAACACGGTCACCTTGACAGCAGAAAGCCAGGGAGAAAAGAGACACACTCCATCACGAGTACTCAAACACACGCACACACGCACACACACACACACACACACACACACACACACACACACACAAGCGACACATTAATAATCCTCCATGGGAGAGGTTTGGGTTAAGGCACTTTCTTTTCCTTCATTCACTCCTTTTTCTTTCATGGTTTCTCTCTATAGGGTGTTAAACGTCCCCAGATCAAGATAAACCCCTTACTCTTAATTAAGCGAATACAGCCTCTTGACAAGAGAAGCTGCCTCAACGCAGGGACCGTGGGGGTATTAGAGCCTCCCAAACCACCATAGCCTGGGTGCTGCCTACTGTACCACTGGGCCAGTGTCTTGGTGCACCCAGCAGTCCTTTCTGCCTCAGTGAAAAGCATACTGTATGTGTGTGTGTCAGGAGATTACAGGAACACATGAGGAGGGGTGGTCATAGGCGGAACTGGAACACCATGACAGGGTGTGAGAGGGGGGACACAGTGCATACTATTCCCACACTGCAATAACATTCTGACCTCCAAAGGAGAGCAAGGAACACAAGGAACACTCATAATGTTCTGCAAGGCATAAACGAGTATGTGGAAATGCCGTCTTGATAATGTTCTTGCTTTCTGTAATGGTTTTGTTTTAGCTTCCTGGCTAGGTAATGGCAAAATAAGTCTACTCGGACTGACATTAGCATTTATATTTGACAAGGACTCCCTGAATAACATTTAGAATTTATTTTCACTCTCAGTACAAATACAGAAATGCAGAAACACATTTTTATGAGATCATTAGTGCCACTTCACTTGATAAAGGTAATGTTAGCAGTCTGGTGGATAATAGCTGACACTAACACTAGGCATTCCTCATAAGACATGCTAATATACACTAAATCATCAAAAGGTCAATTTGTTATATTGTCTCTGGGGGTTTCTAAAATGCTACTGAACCACAAATGTAAACCTGGTGTTATATAAATTTTTTTCATGAATTTGTTGGGAAGAGCAAGAAGATTATAGCAGCTTTGTCTGCTAGCTAGGAAACAGCTGCTAGTTAGCATGATGGATAATAAAGCATGCAGGAATCTAATGATTGCTGTTATCTTATTGTCATCAAATACAAATGACAAAACAATGGTGTTTGGGTTATTATACATTTACTTATCAGAAATATAAATATCTGAAATACTTACTGCTGGAACTACTCAAAGTTGACTACATGCTTACCAAGTCTCAGCGAAATTTAAAGCTAAGCTAAACATCTAAAATCCAACAAAGACGTGAATCTAAATCTGACAAATATGTGATTCTCAGACTCTGTATGGATTTCATCGTCACTGTGGTGTGCATGCGTTTTTGATTTGTAGAATCTGCAATACCTGCAAAATCAACTGGTACAATCATCATCCACGCCATGGTCTTCTACATCTGCCTTCTCTCTCCATATTTAAACCATTTACAGTGTAACCTTGGCATACGTATGCCCTCCCTTCCCTTGCCTTACGGATTGAAATTTTCCAAGAAATTTGCATTAGCATACGAATCATTTTCGGTATACGAACGAACAAACCGAACTGAACCAAACGCCAGCAAAGTGACGCATACCTTACATCGGGGCACTGTTCAAAACTTGTTTACATCAGCGGAAAGAATACAGATTTTCACCCTAAGAAGTCGCCTCCAGAACGAATTAAATTAGTATGCCGAGGTTCCGCTGTACTTGCATTTGCATTTCAAAAATATTTCTGTAGAAATGCACAGACAGGATACTCTGTTCAAACATGCTTTTATGACATGACAACACTGGCGTCGCATTGGATAGTAGGGTGAAAAGATGTTATAACACTGGAAAATGCGCATTTCGTCCCCCTGGAATTATAAAAATCTGACGTTTTTGTTAAAATTGAGTAATTCAAAGTGTAACTTTCTGTGACAATGTATTAACATAATGCTTTTTAAGTGATATTCATTTTGAACTCTTTATTCGGAAAATACAGAGCAAAGCACAGCACAGTTTTGTTCTATGGAGTACAAAAACTTTGAAGCTTAATATCACAAAACCACTCAGAATTTAGATAGAACTTAGGATGATATTTGAACATCTTAAAAACTAATTCTGTGAAATTATGCAATACTCACTGGTCTATTAAAGGTTCCATATCCTAGAGCCATAAACATAGACCAAGCCATATTTGTCTCTGTACACTGTCTACAGGACAGACCCTGCATGGAGCATGTGTGTGTGTGTGTGTGTGTGTGTGTGTGTTTGTGTGGTGGGGTGGGGTGCTGGTGAGGTGGATGGCATCAGTTTGTGTGTCAGCAGGTCAGAGGAGGCCACTGGCACAGGCCTGGCATGCTGCCCCATGCCTGTCCAAGCATATCAGCCACACAGGCACACAGACAGCTAGCCGTGTCTCTGCTGTCACACACACAGTGCCAAGGACAGCGCAGAGAGGAGACACACGCACCAGGGGCGCTAGTGCCAGGGCGGTGAGGAAAGAGTTTTTCAAACAACAGAACCAAACCTTTTTTGTTCCCAGAATGTATGAACAATGTAGATGTCTTCTCAAGGACTCAATGGTGCTTCATCTGTTATGATACATTAAGTTTCAGAATCCTGCAGCTGAGTATTCACTGACTACATAGAAGCTTGGTTCATTAGAGCAGTTCAATGGAAGAAATATTACTCAGTCTCTTGTTCATGGTATCTTCCAAATCTTTTAAAGGTTTTTAAGGCTACCAAACATGATGTAGATTGAAATTCAACTAATGAATAGAGAAAGCAGTTACATTTTAACACACAAACATTTGTTCATGGCTATAAATAAGACATCATGCTAATTCTCTAGGCTGCGTTCACATTACCAGCACGCTGTTATTCAAATTCGATCTGATTTTTATGCCTGACTGAATGCACAAATCTGATGTTTTTCAGCTTGGATCAGTTTCATATATGGTCCTACTGTAGATCGAATACATTACCATGGTCATGAGAACATGGAACGAGAACAGGCAGATCGGATTTCATATGATCTTTGTGTAGAATATTCAACCATCAATCATCAAAACCATAGAGATTGCATAGCAGTCCTAGTAACAGCTGCTAAAACAGCTAATGCAAGGCATCTGGGTTACTTCCTTCTTCTGGACCTCAACAAAGGTTGACAGCCAAGTAACTGCTTGCCATCCTCCAGAGCAAACTCTCAAGTATATTTTAGCTAAAATTGCATCCACTGTTTGAAATGAATGAGTGGTCACACATACTGTATACGTAGTGTTTTTTTATCCAGATGTTGCAAGCAAAGACTGAACATATATGACTGCATTGAACGTTGCTTTTCACCATAGGTACTTAATACTAGTGAAATACAAGTGCTTATACACAGTAAAATACAGGTGCTTGTATAAAAAGTACTCCACTACAAGTAGAAGTACCACCTTATTTTTTTTTTACCCAAGTAGAAATAATAAGTACAGTACATGTTCTAAACTGTATTTAAAGTACGAAAATACAAGTACTCCATAAATAAATAGATTTTTCTGAATATCTATTTGATTGAGTTACTAATAAACAGTATGACATTATTTTGACTAATAAACATTGTTAATAACATGAATGTGCAAGTCTAGTAGAGATTTGTTTTCTGCAGAAATCTAAAATATTTGTTTTTTTGTTGTTGTTTTTTAGCCAAGCTGAAAAGTACAAATTAACAATGAATACATTAAATTGTTAATTGGCTATACTCAGATGCTTTACAATTTTATGAAACCCTGCATGCGTTACATAAGATAAAACATTTTTGGCCAATGTGTTTAAACAATGTATAAGAAATATGCTTTGTTTCTATACAGATGACAAAATGATAACTGAGAGATTATTAAGTTACTGAAGCTAATAGTAAGGAGGCCCATGGACATGATGCCATGACCTGTTTATAGCGATCCTGATATAGGATTTGATGTTAATTAAATGAATGGGCAGAAGTGAGCAGAATTGGTAGTGTCTTTCATTACTTCAGTAGTTTAACTGGTTTGTTGCTACCATTGCTACCGTGCATAATGAAAGTGGTGTATGCAATTAAACACGGCCCTACAGAATATATAAGGTGAAAGCTTTTTAATTTAATTTTTATTAAAATAAATTTTATTATTAAAAAAAAAAATGTTTTTTTTAAAACACAAACCAAACACATAAGTGTTTACAACTCTTTTGTTTATTATGGCAACTATTTAACTAGATCATTTTTAATGTTAGCTTAAAAGTACCGGAGAAAGGAGCCCAGAGACCAAGTGGATCCCAAGTGAGGGTGGGATCTGTTGACCAGGTAACCGTCAATCACTTTGGTGCACTAACCAATCTGTGCTTTTCCTGCCAGACATTTCTTTAAACTAGGATTTGTGAAATTGCTTTGTTCCTATATTTCCCACGTTGAATAGTTTAGGTCAAAGTATTGTGAAAATAACAGCGTAAACACTTATATATAAATATATATATTTATATTTATATTTTGGAAAATCACAGCACTTTTGTGTGATTGACGGCTGAGAAGTAACAATTATTTATTTAAAATGTAGAAAGTAAAAGTATAGTTTTTACAGCAAAAATATAGTAAGTACAAGTAAAAAGTATCACATACAGAGAGTAATCAAATGAAACGCAGATTTATGAAAAAAGAATCCTTAAGTACAGTAAGTATGTACACCTTTGTTTCTCACTGATGAAAGTTCTGTTCAGTTGTATATTTTTGTACATTTTATTATGGATTTGTATTTCCATGAAAAATATAACTTCTGGAATCAGACCAAAGATAGTAGACAAAAAAATATTTGAAAGTCTAAAAGCTTTTTCTTTCTTTCATGGCAGTTAAGTAATTTACATAATCTTGGAAGTCTGAACATACAGTAGGATCTGTTCTGCGACAGCATTTTTCAACCCAAAATTTAACGATTAAAAAAAAAAAAAACAGCAGGTGTGCCAGGTGCTGCCTCGGTGACAGGTATCTGCAACAAAAATAGAAATAAAAAATAGAAAGTCTATTTCTTAAATACACAACTACAATCTGACCCAATGACTTTTTTTTTTTCAAAGCAGCTGAACCTATCCAGTGCAAAATCTCATAAATTTAAACTAAAATGATTTACCTACAATTCCCTTATCATGGCTTTAAGCCCAATATTTAAAAAATACTAAATAAATGTAAAAAAAAAATTATGGCAAGCATGCCTAAATGACTTAGCTACTAATCCTCAGCCATCACTGGGAGAATGTATGGCTATTGTAGGTGTGTGTTCAACAAAATGAAAAATGACTCTGCTCCATCTATAATGCATTCTGTGCGTGAAAAGCCACCCAAATAAAAGCTGTGGACCGGGATGTTTGTGACCAGCACAGGATATAACACCCCACCCTCTCTCACACCCCCCCCCTAGTTCAGCAGAGCTACAACACACACTTCTATTACAGTCTGCAAATTGAAATTTACATGTTATTGCGTCCTAGCATGCAACGATTTGCGACGTGTCATCTAATTTTAAATCGAGCTGCGTTAATTCACCATGGGGAAAGAGTAGACGGGGTGGGGTGAAGATTGTACGGCGGGGATTGAAGGGAGGCAAGACGGGAACGCGGAAGGGGAGGGAGACAGAGATGGGGGTGGGAGTGGGGGCAAAAAAAATCTCTGTCTCAGCAAAAGTTTTCATTAAAATTTTAGACAAATGATCTCTGTGTCCTTCTCCCAAGCTGCCTGGGGCGTCATGCTATTTCTATGCAAATAACAACCTCACGCCTTCCGCCCTATTATTTTTACTGGAGCTGCTACAACATGACCTGAGAGAGAGAGAGAGAGAGAGATGAAGTGTTAGATGAGAATGAAAGAGAGAGAGAGAGCATGTATGCATGAGTGCAGCAAAAGAAAGTGAAAGAGTGAAAAAAGAGAGATATGCTGCAAAGGGAAAGAGAAGAACAGAGGGTGAGCAAAAGACATTGAGGGAGAGAGAGCGAGAGAGAGAGAGAGAGAGAGAGAGAGAGCGTGCATGGCAAGGCACATGAGAGAGCTGGAGTGGGGGAGTGTGTGTGTGCGTGTAGGGTGGATTCACTGAGGTGTGAAAATATATAACACCAAGAGTGTGAGAGAGACAAGAACAACACAAAGACACCAGGATAATTTGTTTCTCTCTGCCTCCCGTTTAATGCATTATAGCCTTCCTCTGACAGGCCGGTTCAGAGCCTAGTGCTGGTTAACTACTCTCACTTCCAACCCCACCACCTCGTGCTTTTCCCACAGCAATAATTAAACACACACAACACATACATATAAAAAAAAAAAAAAACAACACTTGCCCTGAATGTGTACTCGGTTTATTGGACTTTTATGTTCATTCTGCACAATTCACTTTCTCACTCACTCACTCATCTTCTACACCCTGTATACAGCGTTGCGGGGGGCCTGGAACGTATACCATGAAATTTAAGTCACAAGGCAGGGTACGCCCTGGACAGGGTGCCAATCCATTGCAGGGCACACACACTACGGGCAAATTTGGCAACCTGTATGTCTTCGGGCTTGTGCGGCTGCACAATTAAACTGTTACTTAAAAGTTACTTATTTTCTATTGTTGTCACTGATGGTGGCACCAAGATGGATGGATGGATGGATGGATGGATGGATGGATGGATAGATAGATAGATAGATAGATAGATAGATAGATAGATAGATAGATAGATAGATTTAAACAAAAGTATATTTGCAAGGAGGAGTGTAAGATGTAAATCTGATCACAACCAATGTATAGATACGTTCATGTTTTTACTAGGCTTAGGTTAACTGCATGTATTTTCCCAAAAAAATATTTTATTCATGTACTTGTAATATTCTCATTTATAATAATAATAGTAATTAATATTCTCACAACTTGATGGTCTTGAAGAATTCAAGTAACCTGCACCGAATCCTGACCGCAAACCCCATCGAAGACTTTCAGGATGAACTGGAACCCCGACTGTGCACCACACCTCCTTATTCAACACCCGGGCCTGACCTTACTAATGCTCTTGTGGCTGAATGAACACAAATCTCCACAGCCACGCTCCAGAAACTAGTGGAAAGATTGGAGTGGAGATTATTATAACATCAAGGAAACTAAATCTGAAGCTGGATTTTCAACTAACACATATGGGTGTGGGCGGTACAGTGGCGGAGTGGCTAGGTGAGGGTTCGATTCCCCCCATCGGGTCTGTATGCATGGAGTTTCCATGTTCTCCCAGTGCTTGGTGGGTTTAGCCTCAGGGTACTTTAGTTTTCTCCCGCAGTCCAAAGACATACGAATTAGGCTAATTAGTGTTCCTTAATTGCCCGAAAATGTCAAATGACTTTTAACATCAACCACAAGGACAATTCTTTGACTGAAAAACATTTCAGTCATTTCAGTTTTTATAGTGTTCAAGTCAAACTAGGACTTTTGATTGCACAGAACGACAGAACACATTTATGAGAGGTAAAAAATCTACCTTTATTTCACTATATAAGCCCCTGCTACATTAATGCAACTTATCAAAGGTAGAATGTTTTCTCAGAGCCATGATTGGACTGCCTGCTTCATGTCTAAAACACTGGCCTCCCAGGAACTCCTGTAGTGCCCCAAACATGTGGAAATGACTTGAAGTGAGGTCAGGACTGTACGGGGGATGTGGCAATAACTCCCAGCCGAGTCCCCGTAATGTGCAAGTGGTGTTTGTGAATGATTGTGTGTACAGTTCCAACAGACAGATGCGTCTCTTAGTTATCTATTACTTTTCAAAGATCAGGCATTGAATGTTCATGGGAACGACTGCAGTGGGCTCCGAGGCTCCTCACCATACCGGATTTGAAGTCTGATGTAAATGTTGATTGGTTATATTACTTTAATCACGAGAAAGTTAATCACAAATCCCAGATTGACTCGAACGGCCCTTATGTGTGCGTGTATATATATATATATATATATATATATATATATATATTCACATACACGTGTATACACATATGTATATTTGCCTGAACAAACAGCAAAATTTGATTATATACACATGATCAGAGAAACAAACAGATGCAGTGTGTGTATGCGAACACACACACACACACACACACACACACACACACAATCTGGAGGTAATCCAGCAGGGAAAGTGTTGTCTTGGC
This sequence comes from Clarias laeviceps, assembly GCA_030014305.1. NCBI lineage: Eukaryota > Metazoa > Chordata > Actinopteri > Siluriformes > Clariidae > Clarias > Clarias laeviceps. Next base: position 9,896,395 of record JAQMYJ010000003.1, on the reverse strand, counting down.
TGGATCTAAACTGTAAAGCAGGCAGTCAAAACAGAAGTCTGATTAGCCGCTAATTGCTGCTGGCTCCATTAGGGGGTTAATGACCTCAATGTGCAAAAACAGAACGTGCAAAGCAAGAGTCGTGCCTAGGTACATTTTCACTGCCAGACACAATTTGGGATTCCACATCAGATATGATCCAATTGAGCACCGAGCAGACGAGGACGACCTGCAAACGCCCCTTGACACCCTGCACACGTGCGCACACACACACACTCACGCACACACACCGAGTGCCTCCTTTAAGATTCAGTGGGGGCAAGGCGATGGCACTCGATCCATCTGCTCCACATTGTCATTTGCATTTCATGCCTCCCGGCTTTTTTTTGAAGTGGCAATACTTTGATGCAGTCAGAGGGACACATTATCATTATTTCAATTTCCGTGCCAGTGCAATGTGGTGTGGCGTGGTGAAGCCGGAAAGAGTCAGCGTGACACGAGACTAGCGTTGAAAGATCCAGCCAGAAAAAAGGGACAGAAAGAGAACTGTCAGAGATCTAGTTATAGTTACAGTTAATGTTAAATGTGCCATTTGGAAAGTGTTTACAAGTGTTTCTAGAGGTATATGTCAGGAATTATTATAAAGGTACCTTGAGACAAACTGTTGTTTGCAATATTACAGTGTGATATACTTTGTATAGACCCAGACGTAGCATCAGCGCTATCCTGCTCAGCTCTGATCCTAAAAGTCACTCTCAAAGTCATCTCTTCCTAGAAAGGAGTTTGTCAGCAGAGGGTGCTAAACAACACCGATGGCTTCTTTAAAGCATTAATCCATTCAGGTTGAGTAAATAAATTATTTCTTATTATCAAGGTAGTCCTCGGTTTAAAGGTCAGGCAATCAGGCTCATATAACTGCTTTTAAAATGGTACAGTACCAAATTTACTAAAGGTAAAATAAAATTTCTTACCACATTCCACCCACTTCCTCTGACCTTGACAACTGCTATGAAGCTAGAAGGCTGAAAAAAAACATAATAGTAGTAGCAAAAATTTAATACCATAAACGTTTCATTATTTTAGCACCCAAAGGTCTGAGACCTTCACCAACTTCATCAGTTATATAAAAACTAATACCATTTAGTCAAATTACATTTCTCAATTAGTAATATACAGTAATTACAACAATCTAATCACTAATATAAATCAAAACATTTTGTACTTACGATATAATTGAATCCATAGCGGTCATTATGTATCATGAATAATGGACTTTAATTAAGATGCTAATTACGACAATAACAGGTGTTACCCATTAAGCAGACAAAAAATAATTAATGCTGTGTTTGTTGTTATAATGTACGTCTTACGATTCAACTAAAATGTTGCAAATTTTATGATAATTGGCATTATTTTATTTTCACAATAAAAAAATTTAACTAACTAAAAAATAAACATTTAATAAACGTAGTTTTTTAAATCGACCTTGTTGCACAAATTCACAAAGCACATACTGTACATTAACATCCCGACTACCATCACCTGAGCCTGTGCAAGTTTCATCCGCAGTAACCTCCATCAAATGCCCTTCAATTGGTCTAATAAAACTGTATTTTTACTACAACAATAATTTCTAGAACTTTTTTATCTGTTTCAGTTCTATTTCATTTGAATAAACGTTATATAGAGAACCTTCAATCAGACAGAGGACTTAAGGTCACTTCAGTTTAACAATTTTAATTCAATTCTATCTTTCCAATTTATTTAGAATTTTCTGCAGCGGCTTAAAGACCAGACCTGCAATGAGCATGATGACACGTTTTGTTAGATAAAAATTAACACCTTAACCTGCATTCCGTAAACAAAGGCTTTTTATTTTAAAAAGTTGTCAAGGCTATGGTCATTGTGTAAAGGAATCGCTGTGTAAACTGAAGACTCTCATAATCCACAATTGGATCCACTAATATTTCTCATAATCCACAATTGAGTGAGCTCATGACACACTGCTTCTAACAGTCATGCCAAGTGAAATTCTATACCCCAAACTGTTAAGAAAAAAGAAAGAGAGGTATAAAGAAAAAGGCAAACCAGCCAAGAGAAATAGAACAAAGTAGAGATTTAATAGGACAGGCAAGGAGCTTCTGGCTAAAGCCACTCTTCAGAAGCACTCTGAGGCAGCCCTCTCTGTCTCGCTCCTGCATAAATCCACTCCTCCAAGATAAGCCTGGCTGACCTTGCACACCGAGCCCCACACCATACCCACTGGCAACTACAGGCCTGTTGCTGGGGTCTTAAGGCTGTCTGGTGCCCTTCCAGTGCCCATGAGGTCCACAAGCTACAGGACTAACATCGTCAGTCCTGTCTGTCTGAAACAGAGTCTGGAAAGAGCAGCAGTGAGGAGTGAGGAGAGGAGCCTGCTGGCTTAAATTCAGATTCATTTCATGCTCACTGAGAGAAAAACACAGAGAGAGAGAGAGAGAGAGAGAGAGGGGGGGGGGGAAGAAAGCAAAAGCAAGTAATAGAGAATCTTTGAGGGTTTTTTTTTTTTTTTTTTGCAGTGATCTATAATCCATTGTAATTATCATAAAGAATTTTTGATCATTTATGTTGTCTTTCAAGTCCGGACGTTCTCAACAAAGATACTTCTCTTTTGCCCATCACTGAGATAAGTCCCAGAGTATGTCTTTTGCACCTTTCATACTTTTTGTATGTTAAACTTGAAAAAGTAAATGTGATGTACTGTACCTGACATTACATCCTAAATATTGTTTAGGTGGCTTGTATTTTACTTTTTTTTGGTAAAGGTGCAAAAGAAATAATACAGAACTGTAGTATTAATCTAAATGATATCATAATAATCGGCTCCTATCTAGAGTTATTTGTATTTGAGGTATACTACGAAATAGTCCTATAAAATTTAGCTGAGTCGGAGAATAGGGTGAATGCATAAAGACATCATTAAACTGGAATCAGGACATAACGTTAATGTTACGCTCTATCAAAAGTTTTTTTGCTAGCAAGCAGTTAGAAAGCAAGCACCAGGGGGAAAATGATACTGTGGAAAAGAAATATACAGTATGTCAACAGATTTCCTACAAGAATAGCAGATGAGACGCTGCCGCATAAAAATAATGACAACCTATTTGAGCAATATTTGAATGTCTTTCGTTTCATTCCAAAAACTTTCCTCGTTAAAGTGGATGTGAGTCAACTTCAGCACTACTTCAACTGTGACACACAGCAAGGCAGCGTGCTCTCATTCGAGCCCTTCAGAGTGCACAGGATTAACCCTCTGTTCTTCCATTTAGCCGTCTGTTGTTAACATTAAGGTTGATCCTTATTCTTTATACCACCTTCTGGCCAGAAATGCAGCTGCATCCAAGGCTACAGTAATTGTAGCTAGTCGGTAATCACCATCAGCGAGATCCACCCCAACCCTGCTTTCCACCGGAGCATCCATGCAATTTGAAAGAAAATGAACAGCCGTTGTATTGGTGGGCAAAATCATATAGGATATTGTTGTTAACTATGTTTTTTTTTTTTTGCCTGTTTATATGTACGTCTAAATTCTGTCATCGAAAAGAAATGACTGTATGTATGAAATGACTACAGGGACAGACTTTGGGGGGTTCTGTGTCATCAAGAGCGCACTGTTTACTGATGAGCAGCGTGACTGAGAATGAGATACACAAATGTGATGCTGCCCTAGAACTCGGTCAAAGCCAACATTTGGAAAGAAAAAGAGAGACACCCATGGGCCAGATCTCAGCATTGCATGGATGGAGAATTGCTCAGTGGCTGTTTTGTGTCAGGGCTGTGGACCTTGTCGAGAAGCAGAGAGGAAACTCATAGAGAAAACTCTAGTGAAAAATGAATGCTTGAAAGCCATTATGGGTGTTGTGATAATGAATAAGGGTCATTATGGGTATTTAAAAATGGTTCCATAACACTTATAGAAAGTGATTAGACTCATTCCAATAATAATAATAAGAATAATAAAAATAATAAAAACACTTATTTACCATATTTTTTTAACATTTCTTGTTTGTCTCAGCTTTTGGACTTAAATATGAGGTTAAGAAACACAAGATCCTCAAGATTCATGTCATATTCACCCCCCGGGACATTTTACATGCAAACTGGGACATTCAGAAAAACAGACAGGTTGATTTCCAGCACTGACGAATCCATCGTGCAGTTTTTTTTTTTACTTTACACCAACAAGTAAATTTTTTTAAACCTCTTCTAAATATACAGATTACAGCATCACCATATAGCATTAAACATTTGATACAGTAAAAAAAAAAAAAAAAAAAAACTCATCTTAATATTAGAGACTAAGATCGGGACACTCAGAGTCCAACCTCGCTCCCAATAATAAGTTATAGCTCATTCTGAACCAGAGCACATGACTGATCTAAAGCTGCACAGCTCTTCTCTCAGTGCCAAGCCTTCATCCCACTTTCCCTCTATTGGTCACAGGGCTGCAAGGAAAGACTGTAAAAAAGATTTTTTTTATTCTTTTTGACTGAAAAAGGAAGCATTGTCCATAAATTCACAACTGTAATGGTTCTATTATTCAGAAGCAAGAATGAGCTTGCCTTATAGCTACAGTGGTAAGTGTTAATTAAGGAGGCTGAATACAATGCAGTGCAACTGGATCCTTATTTAATGCCGCCTGGCAACTCTAAATAGGGAGAAAATGAAATTCTCTCTTGCCCCCTAACTCCTCGCTACAGCCACTTTCCTGTTTATGGAGCGCCAATTACAAAAAAAAAAAAAAGAAAGAAAGAAAAAAATTACATTGCTGTTTCCAGCTGTAAATGTATTATTCTGCATATGCAGTGGTTATTTTGGAGCAAATGGGATATCTCTATATAAGCGGTGGACGTAATCATATGGAGCCATCTATGGTTTGAAATCTGTCTGCAACACTAATGAAATGCACTATTACCAAATCACGCACATAAAATACGGTACATATAAGTGGTGTTAAGGGTAGTTTAGACAGTGTAATTTAAAGGCTGGTTACATTTAGAGACAAATGAATTATTCACCTGCATCTGAAAAACACACAAACCCTCAAAACAAACTAATCAACTCAATTTATTTTATACATATCCAGCATGTTAATATATTAACACTAGGAATAGCGATAGAATGTATAACACAAATGTAGTGGAGCAGAGCTTTATAGTCATTATACCAGTACAATGAACTAAAGTTTACATCTCCTGTTGTTATAGGTGAGGAATAAAAAAACACTCCAGACAGCTGTTATAGGAAAATAATCAAAATAATCAGGATGGTGAGATGCAGTCAGATGCAAAGCAGATTTACTTTTACAACCCTGAAGTTTATTCTTTTCAACCAACAGCTCTATCAAATGTTTTATTCCCCTGGGACAACATTTACAAGTTTTAATTAATAAAGAAAGATACATCCCATGTTTCATTTCCTCAGAACAAGTTAGTTCCTGACATTGTGACAGCTATAAACTGTTGTTCATGCACTTTGTCTTGAAGTTAATATGACAAAAAAAAATGCATCTTGTTAACAAGAAACTGCAAAGCGCAACATTCGTCATCCTTAGAACTTCCTGCGGGGGAAAACAAAAATGAAATGCTTCACTTCTGACTGTTATATGATACTGAAACTGGAGACTCCTTCAATGAATTTTAAACTATTTTTTAATTGTTCTCATATTAATAATTGCACGTATTTACAATACTCAGTTAAAATGGTGAAAATGGTGGCTTTGCCATTCTCTCAAGGTTGTATTTAAATTTAGTTAAAAAAAAAAAAAAAGAGTGACATTATTGTGGCAGTGATACAGTATGTTGTTGGTCTGCAGAGACACAAAGATTTGTATGCTTTAGATGAGCCTTTAATAAGAATCCTCAAAGAAACCAGAGTTATGTGTTAAATCACCTGGTGTAAAGTTCAGTCAAAAAGTTTGAGCTAACTACAAGCCTGAACTCCTAAAACACTTGTATTCAACTTCAGGTGCATGATGAGGCCTCAGTCTACCTGCTCTGTGTGATAATGGAGAGATATTGACTGCTAGAAGGATAAGGAGTTTATTGAGATGGAAAATGGCCACAAGTTAAGCGTCGGGGCTAAGTAAATGAAATAAAGGGCAATCGCATCTTATTAAATGAGACTCGTTCCTCTCAGCGAGGCAAAGTAATTATAAAGTTCATTACTGTAATGAGTTAGGCCATTCTGGAGGAACAAGCCAAGGCCATCAAGGAGAGAAAAGCTACCATTGATCAAACCGTCAGATCAGTCAAACTCACAAAGCGCAGCCAGAACGCCTCGGGCAGTGCAGTTTTGAAAACGCGGAGAACGAGAACATGACGTCATTTTGCATTTTCTGCTTAATCGACCCAAGCCAAGTCTTTCCATGAAGACCATCAACTCTACGAACTTCTTCAACTACTGTTTACAAAAAGAAACAATGCAAAAATCCAGGTTTAAATAATTTTTTTTAAACTGCTCCAGAGAAAGATGGTGCTCACAGTTTGAATTTTTTATTTCTTCTTAATGAACTCTGTATCCAGCGGGCAAAACCTGATTAGAGTAGATACTCGGCACTGATACCTGGTTGTCACTGATGCCTGCTAGATACAGAATTATATCCAGAATATCTGCTGAAATGCGAATAATTAATGTGTGTGTGTGGGGCGGGGGGAAGGTTAATGTCAAAAATTATTTTTTAAATCCCATCATACTGTATATCTTCATGTATCTCATATTAATAAGTATCTCACACGTAAATAAGAATTCAAATATTCAAGCTATTCATTATACGCTATAATATTTGCACTTCTGGTGGATGCTAAACAGCATTTTGTTGCTAAGTACCTGTGATATACAATGACAATAAAATCCAATCTACAGTATATACTGTATCTATGAATGTATGTATGTATCTATGTATTTATGTATGTATGTATGTATGCATGTATGTATGTATCTATCTATCTATCTACTGTATCTATCTATCTTTCCAAATACCAAGCTACTTTGTGTTGAAGTTAATGTGTGGGTCCATCGGGTAGTTAGACGGCACTTCTTTAGCTTGTGCAAATGACCTCTGAAAAGACTCTTGGACTCTTGCTGTAGATCTGGCAGGGACACAATACTCCCTGAACAAACACACAGAGCAGCTGTTATGACAGTTATAGAGAGCAGCGAGGCTGGTGATCGACACCGAATCGATATGACTGACTCTCTCCTCTCCTGCCTAATGTTGACTGCTTTGGATCCTGACCAGGTTGGCAAGGACAGAAGAAAAGGGAAAATAATAAAATTAAAAATTTATAATTAGACACTCAGAAGGCTCTAGGAGTGCATATGTAAAAGTTGAAAACATGGAACAAACAAACATCATCAAAAACTTATAAAATAATTGTAATTTTTTTTTAAATTATTAATATATTTATTGATTTGGTGTTTGTTGCATTTTGTGTCTGAACGAGAACACTGCAGTACAGACTTTCTAAGAATGGCATTGAATTAGGAAAGCCTGTACTGTAATGTTCTCATTTAGACACAAAATGGTGCAAACAAACACCACATAAATAAAGTAATTAATTCATTTTAAAAAATCAGGACAGCGCCTTGTTGATTATTGAGATTAAAGGGGTATCTCAAGGTTTGACCTGACAAATAAGCACCCTTTACAACCTTAGTGAGCAAAAATTCTAATGTCAGAATGCACAACAAATCAGTCTAATCTTCAAATGTCCAATTTTAATGAGTGTGTACTCACGATAGCCTTAAATTTCCATCCTTGCTCCACTAAAGTGGATTTTTTTTATAAATCTATACATATTCTATAAATCTATATATATATTTATATCCAAAATGTTTATTAATGTGAAGCTGATTTGTGAGAATGTCTAATGTAAAATGTGCTATACAGATAAGATTGGCTTGAACTGAATTACATTGAATTGAACCTGGTGTGCTCATGCCGGCTCCTGTAGCTCATTCACCTCTAGGAAGGATGTGCTCTGCCAAAAAAGCATTAAGAATATATTATTCTCCCATTCTGAAACTATAATATTTATTAACATTTACAAAAACATTATAAAGATCACTGAGTGCTTCAAGTGAATGATGTGTTAAATTATTCCCCATTAGAAGTTGTAAGACATTATTAACTTAATTTTTTATGTAATGTGGAAGCAGTTTCTTCCAAATTAAGTTTCAAATTACATTTTATAGGGATATTACAGTCATTACTGAAGTTGGCAATTATTTTCAAGCCACATTAAATAAATAAAATTAAATAAATAAATACATACATACATACATACATACATATTTACATACAGTACATATATACACACACATATATACGTATACATACATTAAAAACAGGTGGGTGCTTCTCAAAAAGACGACTCCAGACTATTTGCTCTGTGTCATTTTTTGGAAGCAAAAATGATATTTTGATTATTTTAAACGTTTTATAAAAGTTAATAACAATTTTATCATTTTCCATTCTTACTGTATGTATTGTATTACTTATTTATAAATCTGGAATCCTATGTAATTCCATAAATTACAACACTTTAATAAGTTGCTATAAATAATGCTTTTTGTAACTTATTATCAGGTTGTTTTATAATTATTTACAAGTTATTCATTAGTTGTAAGGTTTGTGCAGAACACTATACAGTATCACAATGAATAGTGACACTTACGTTACCTGATTATATGTAATAAAAGAACTATTCATAGCATATTAAGCGCTGGGTGTCATAGAAAGGATTACCACCAAGACTTTTTGGATGGGATGTATTACTAATCATTCTCACCTAAAAATGCTCGATCTGCTCTGAGCGAGGCAGAAAAAAAAGAAAGCAGAAAGAAAGAATGGATGTAAGACTAAAGCTAGTGGGCCGGGGCAAGTGGGTCCCGCTGGGTGATAATCTGATCAGCGTTATGGAAACAATCAAAATAATTCCCTTAAATTAGCCTGACGCGGCACCCCGCCAACCAGGAGATTGGAAAGCGATCGCAGAGAGACCCATCCTAATAAGAGCGCTAGCTGTGCAACCGGGCCGGAAAATTGGGTGCCTAAGAGAGGAGGATTCCTTATTGGCAAACACATGGTGTTCAAATTAGCCACTGTAAATACAGGGGGTGGTATAACAAAGACCCCCAAAAGAGCTTCAAAAACCCATTGTCTTATTTGGCCTAATTCAGATCGTAGCAGAAATAATTTTGCGTAATGTGACACTTTTCATTCATTAGCCATAACAAGAAAACTGGAACAAGCTACTTTGTGAAAATTGTATATAAGCACTCAATTATACACATGTGCAGTTATGAACAAATGACTTTAGATTAGAAAAAATGAATCATGGAAAAAATTATACATTAGAAATTGGAGACTATTTTGTGGAAGGTTTAAGATATCTTTTAGCACGCCACTAAGAAAAGCCAAGCACTAGCATTAGGGCTTACAGCTTAGAAGCGTAATGTACTAAATGTGATAACCAGTTCGCATTTTCACCAGGTAAAGCAGTTTTGAATGCATTGTACCAGTTACAGATAATGCAGAAATAGAGAGCGAGAGAGTGAGAGAGAGAGAGAGAGAGAGAGAGAGAGAGAGTACTTTTTTTGTGTACATGCAACTAGCAAGGAGAAGCTGAACATTTTTTGCACTCTTTTTCGGTGATTAGCAGTTAGATTACCTAATATCATGGGTAGCTTATCTATCTATCTATCTATCTATCTATCTATCTATCTATCTATCTATCTACAGGGTGGGCCATTTATATGGATACACCTTAATAAAATGGGAATGGTTGTGTTGGACTGTCAATGCAACCCTCTTCTCTCACTCTTCACACACTGACGGAGAAGAGGATTGCATTGACAATCCAACACAATGGGCAGCACATTGAACACATTTTATAACTTATTTATAACATTTTATAACTTAA
>JAQMYJ010000003.1:9868026-9883866 GCA_030014305.1 Clarias laeviceps | reverse complement strand
CATCTTCACTAAATAGTAAGCTATCTGGAGGATTTGTAGGCCAACACTGTGCAAATGCTCAAATTATTGCAGTCAGACTTAAAAACATTTAATAGTATACTATGAGTTTTGTGCAGAATTTCATCCTTGCTAGGTTGGAGGTCACTCACGTGTGTGTGTGTGAGAGAGAGAGAGAATTGCTAATAAAAGACTGTATAATAACAACAATAATAATTAAGAATAATTTTTTACCAAGTTTATCCTCTTCCATGCAGGTTACTGTGGTTTAATGTTTGAAACAAAACAGTCAGCGCATATATCCTTTGATGTGTCATATGCCTCAGCATATTGTTTAAATAATCATGGTGGGCCGCTATGGCCCAAAATGCCAGGGCCGTTTTTTGGTCCCAGTCCAGCCCTGCACATAGGGAGAAAACTCTAACCTGACCAAGACAAAAAGGGACAGCATGCAGAGAATGATGCATTTATTTTAAAAAATGCATGTCGGATGCATATTTCAGGTGACGCATTAACAGACACACTTTGGGGGAGCTCTGAGACTTATGATGTTGTTGTTGGTCTTTCGGCTGCTCACGGCAAGGGGTCGCCACAGCGGAATATCCAGTCTGCACAACAACTTGGCACAGGTTTTACGCCGGATGCCCGTCATGATGCAACCCTCCCATTTATCCGTGCTCTGAGACTTAGACTATACTAACTTGTTAAAGAAATAGTAACATATGAGTATGTTTTTTTTAATTGACTTCTAGGCATGTAAGCTTCAGGTTTGATCCTGAGCTCGAGTTAATGTCTCCATAGAGATTCACATGATCTCCTCATGCCTGTGTGGGCTTCTGCAGGTTATTTTGTTTCCCTCCCCCTCGCAGAAAAATACATGTAAACATACCAGTTCTCTTTAAATTTACCCATGAGGTGAAATTAACATTAGAATCTTTGAATGCTATACTGTGTGTCTGTGTTATACTCTGTGCTCCCGGATCCGTCATGACCTCTGACCAGGATAAAGCTGTTACTGAAAATGAGTGAATATAGGAATTAATTGAAGTGGTGTGTAAATGACAAATCTCAAATATGGCTGTAAGGTTAATAATCTCAAGTGGGACATCATATGATGGAAGCATAAGGAGACAGAACAGATGGAGTGATGGCATTGCGTTGCTTCCAGTTTCAAACTGAGCAGCACTATGAACAATGCCAATATTAGAAGATACTCTAACCAAACCTACTGTACAAAATCCAAATCTGTTATATTTGTCCAGGACATCTGGATGCATACAGAAATATATAGGATATAGTGCCACCAAGATGTAGGTCTTAAGTCACACAAACAGGTGCTACGGGAATGTTTCCCTGTTCTCTGCTTGCCAGATAATGGAGGCTATTTGGCTGTCCTTTCTTGTTGTGTATCAGCCGTGTCTGATTCAGGAGCCTGAGCTCTGGTTCAGAGGGGCAGATTAGGTCATCAGTTACCTGCAGTGCAACCATTGTGTCCCGGCGCTAGCAGCCTGCTCTGGGAGTCGTTCAGTGTGATACGTGGCTAATATCTACACAGGGACACAATGAGCTTGGCTGCCTCTGCCAGAGCATTTGTCTTTGTACATGGGTCTTTTTGCTCAGTGCTCCCATGCAGTGCAGAAGGAACCTATCCGGCAAATTCGTTATACAGTTATTATATTTTACCTCCACACCCACTTTTCATAGTGACAGTTCTTTGAGAAAGAGAGAGCATTGTGGGAATCATATAATGCCCCAAATTGCCCACAGGAGCAAGAATAAACAATATGCCAACTGCTCAAGGGACGAGAACACCTTTTTTTCCCCCCAGCTTGGGAGTGTACTAAAATACAACCTGGGAATAATCAGAATGAAAATGTTGTACAGAAAGATGGTTACTCCTCTAAACTCCGGGTCTCGTACACCTCGTGTTCAATGGAAGCAGCCGAGATCACAGCATTTGAATAATACCAGCTGAAGGCACCTTTTTTACTAGCTGAAGGGATTAAAATTCAGAAACGTGTAAACATCTTTAAGAGGCTGGCGCTCGGTGATAAAGCATGACATTCGTCTCTGAGGGAGAGCGAGAGTAAGAGACGTATAAGATGAGCGAAGAAGAAACACACAGACTTTGGCAAATGTGGTCTCTTCAGGATCTTCTGGGCTGGGCTATACCTTCACTTTGACTGCTCGCCTTTTTTCAGCAGCTGGTAAGCCTTCAATTAAATGACGGCTACCTTTTTCAAGTTAGTAATCCTCTTAGCGTAGAGCCTACCCTTTGCCATGTACGGTTTCAGTGCCTGGCAAGACAGTGCACAAACTCTGGGAGCAGAATTATACCACTCCATCCTGCTGACTTCAGCAGCCTCAGTACTGATAAAAACATCATACACACACACACACACACACACACACAAAATAAAAATAATAAATACCCTTACCCTGTGTTTATGTCAACCCTTTACTTTCTATGTATCTGTGTAACACTGCACTGAAATTTCCGCAACTGCAACAAGCAACATTTGAATCAAAATTTTCTGTGCAAATGCTGTGGAACATGTGGTCAAACATCCCTTGAGTTTCCTACTCAAAACTCATTCCTACCTGCAATTAAAAAAAACACATACTGGGTTATGCCCAAAGATGTAAAAAACATAAACCTGTAATTTCTTTACTGATCATATATATTCACTCTCAGTCATCGTCTATATTGCTTAATCCTCCACACAGGAACGAGGGGGCCTGGAGCCTATCCCAGAAGACTTAAGGTGTGAGGTTGAGTACACCCTGGGCGGGGTGCCGATCTATCTCATTCACACTGTATAGGCAATTTGGCAACGCCAATTAGCCTAATTTGCATGTCTTTAAACTGTGGGAGGAAACCGGAGCACCCAGAGGAAAATGTGCATATGGGGAGAATATTCAAACTTCATGCAAACAGACCCAGAGGTGAGAATTGAACCAAGATGCTGGAGGTGCAGGGCGGCAGTGCTAATCACTGGTCGTATACCCTGGTCACATACAGTCTCACATTAAAAGAGCATAGAAACATTACATTATTAAGTAGCAGTAACCACTGCTGACTATGTGCACATACTAGACATTATTTGTGTTGATTAAGTATTTTTTTAGCTTTATTAATCTGCCAACAAAGCTAGCATGTAATTAAATCAACAACTAATTTTCACTTCGATTAGTACACTATTTGAATTCTATATATACTCACTCATCGTCTATCCCACTTTATCCTGTATTCAGGGTCACGGGGGACCTGGAGCCTATCCCAGGAGACTTAGGGCACGAAGCAAGGTACACCCTGGACAGAGTGCCAATCTATCGCAGGGCACACACACATACACTACAGACAATTTGGGAACGCTAATTAGCCTAATCTGCAGGTCTTTGAACTGTCGGAGGAAACCGGAGTACCCGGAGGAAACCCACTAAGCACGGGAGAACATGCAAACTCCATGCACACAGAGACAGGAATCTAACCTGGCCGGAAATCGAACCCGGACCCTGGAGGTGCAAGGTGACAGTGCTGACTACTAAACCACCGTGTTGCCTCTATATATATATATATATATATATTGTATATTACAATTTCTCAACAAAATGCTGGAAACAGGTGACAACACGCCCACGAGCGACAAACTAAGAGCGACTTGCCGCTTGTTAAAATAAACTTAGGGTTGCCTTGCTTCCTCTGAATGACCCGATGGTGATCAGACAGAAACGTCCTCATAAATGTCAGCCTAACCCATCATCACCATTATCAACAGACTCCAGGCCACTCTTAATATATCTGAAACAAGATGGTAATAAAGTCTTGGTGAGAAAAAAAAATAATAATCGAGTGGACCGCAGTGGTCACGTGACACCAAGACATTCAACTGCCCATTTTCAGACTGTACCACTCTCACCCTCTCGATGCCGTTTCAATACCCCTCTGTCTCCACTCCAGAGAAAAAGAGGGCAGCGTAAGACTAAATTTCAGCTTGTCTGATTGGACAGTTCGGTAGACCTTTCGCTTCACACCAAATTGCTCTACCAATTTCCACCCTCCGACAATTTAGCAAATCTGAGTGAGGAAAATTGCTATTGTTAAATATTTCATTTCCTTCAGTGTAAATTTGCTTCTATCAACATCTCAAGTTCATTACATCTAAGGAAATGGGTGGACTGTAAAAATTACATCCAAGGCTATATATGCAACTCGATGTTCTTGGACATAATGGGGTTGTATTCATTATAAGTAAAGAGTTCTTGCAAGTGTATGGCAAACCCTTTTCAGTTGGGTCTTGGTCACCTGCTCGAGGTATAGTCATGATTACAGCTCTCATTCACTTCTGACATGCTCGGGTGATTATGTCGAAATTGCCAACTGTCCACTGTTATAACGGTGCTCCAAACTCGGGCGAAAAGTCGCTTCCTATGACAGCAGTCACAGATTTGCAGTTCATCCGCTAACCTAAAAGGTGGTCAGTATTCTGGCTTTTTGTCAGCCTGATGCTACAGGATCCTGACAAGCTGCACTGAAACAGAAGCATGATTCCTAATACTTTTGACTTCATAAATAATTGCTAGCTTGGCCTGCTCCTGTCAAAGGAACTGGACGTTACTTTGCATGTCATCCTAATGACCACTCTGCCAAACAGGGTCGGCAAAAACCGAGTGTATGCAGACGAAAATCACTGCAATATCGGCTTGGTCAAAATGGGCTAAACCACAGGGCAGGAGCGAGGGGAGGGAAGAGGGTCTTCGCATGAGAGAGCTTTGTCACATCTAGTCACAGAGCGTGGAGCAGCTGACACACGCTATAATCAAACAGATTTACCTCAACACACACACACACACTCACACACACACACACATATTGGCCCATGGCTTTCAATACTCTGGCAGCTTAGAGTCTGGGAACAATAACACTGGACACACAATACAAACACTCACATCTCAATGTTCAGCGTAAATACAGCGAGAGGTGGAAAGGAGGGGAAAGAGGGAGGGAAAGAGGGGAAAAAAGTAAGTGAAAGAGCATAAATAACAGAGGCCAGTGACCCATGCTAGGTGTGGGAGTGGAAGTAGAAGAGATGGAGATCCACGGTAGTGACCCCTTCCCAAACTCCCATCCTAAAGTTCGATCACTGTTAGGAAAGCCCTTGTGAATTGTCAGCTTTCTCATATTTTACACAGTCAGTACAGTTGATCGTTTTTTTGATCACCACATTCGAATAGATTCATTAGACTGAACAGTGCAATTGGGAATATACTGAGGAGGAAATGAACATTTGATGGAACATAATGTAAATTGTTAACGATGAATAACGGGAACAAGATAATCTCGAATCTGCCAATATTTTAGTTTTGTGTGCGAGATGACAGGTTGGACTGGGATTCGTTGATTTACAGGACAGCTTTCTGACTCCTTCTATTCTTTTTCAATGACATGTGATTATATTACCACACTGCAATACATCTATTGCAAATAAATTCATAATAACACATTTTTAAAATTGAAACCCTAGTAATTTGAAGACTCAGGGCAAAGAATCCATTTCTCCACAAAAATTATGTCTAATTTTCAATTTGGTTGTCAAGCAAATGGATCAAAAGTGGCACATGTACTGTCCAAGCAAAGAAATCACAAAAAGCTAAACAATATATATGCTACATAAATAAAGATGTAAATGTAATAGAAACTAATAACTTATAATACAATATCAAATTATAATAAACTGTACTAGAGTTTTTACTTGATTATTTAATTACTAGTTATTTACTATTCAAAACTCTTTGTTTTACATTTAAACTGTATCTGTAGCACAAAGGCACCACTATTCACATTTCACTACTGGACTAACTGAAGAGATATAATTCATTAATTTAAAATATTAAAGAATGCGGATAAAATTACATTGAAATAAATAAGGGAAGTTTTAAAAAATTCTATAAAGTTCTCTATATAGTTGTACACTCAAATATTTCATTGGAATGTCTTTAGCTTTGGTTACAGCACACAACATGGTGGCCAATTGGAAAACTCCACTGTCATTCAGTACATCCAGGTCTTCAGCTGACTTTTACATTACATTACTTTGCGGCATTTGCCAGATGCTCTTATACTGGGTGACTTTTTTTTTTTATCTTATTATACATCTAAGCAGTTAAAGGCCTTGCTCAAGGGCCCAACAGTAGCAACTTGGTGATCGTGATGTTTGAACCTGGGATTTTCCAAACCTTAGTCCAATACCTTAACTACTGAGCTTCCCCATGACCCTGACTTCAGATCATAACACTGCCTCCACAAACTTATACAGTGGACACTATTCATAATGAATGCATTTCCCTTCTTACCCTAACACACTCAAAACTCTTGAATAGGGTAAGTCTGGACTCATTAGACCAAATGGACTTTTTCCATTGCTCCAAAGTCCAATCTTTATGCTGCCTAGCAAACTAAAGCCTTTTTTTATTTTTTTCAGATTAGTTTCACTAACAAGTGGTTTTCTTATGGCCACACAGCTGTTTAGTCCCAATCCTGTGAAATCTTATCACATAGCTCGTATGTCTACTGTCAAAAACACAAGCATTTACGTGACCTGCATTCTACAGTTCTTCCAGGAAGTTGACAGTTCATCACTATCCTTCCATGGTTTAATAATGTGCTACACAGTTCTTATCCCATTTCCACTAATTTTACATCTTGTTAATGACTATTGCTGAGAAGGAACTGTTATTTTTTTCATAACTCTATACCTCAACACATTCTTCAACAAAAAGGATGATTGGATCCTAGTTGAATTGGCCTTTTCTGTTCCATGGAACTATGTGGTCATATGATCTACTGTACAGTACTACTAAACCAAGAAACAGGTATAGCAGGAGAATGTTGCTGGTATATCTCCAATATCATAACCAATATTTATAAATGGAACAGACAAGTTATTGTGTCAATAATACATAAGATAATGGAGAAGAAAAAGATACAAAATAGACAGGTAAGGAAAAAGGAAGCCACAAATATCTTCATACAGCTACACTGCTAGTACAGTCTAAATCAGATATTAAAAGACACAATAAAATGACTAAGTTAATATGTATTGAAGAGTTAGACTAAAAGGCTCAGGTGTAAAGCGCAATTTTGGGACAATGAGTATTGGTACATAGAAAGAATAGATGTTTGTTCCATTGTGTCAGGTTGAAGAACCTTTGTTCAGACCGAACCATATTTCCTTGAGATACAGAATATGAAAAAAACACAGTCAGTGTTTAAAATCCCTACTTCAGACTGCACTGCAACATTTCAGCCTGCTACAATAAAATATGCCACTGTTATTTACAGTCTGTGCACGCCTGCACCAATTAGCAGCAATTAACACCAGGCATGGAGCACCTGCAGCTTATTTTCCAGTAAGCGCTGGGCCAAAGTTGGTGGGGCACATGGTGAGAAATCCCCCCTAGCTATACTCATCTCTAGCTATACTCTTAAACATCTCAGCAAGATCAGTGCAAGGAGCATGGATTGGAAGTGTGTTTGTTCTACATGCCAATGATCAGCACAACCTCCAGCAATGGGTAAACAGCTGTGAAGAAGAGAGAGAGAGAGGGAGAGGGAGAAGGGGGAAGAGGTGGAGTGGATAAGATGAGGAGAAGAACAGATGAAAGAAACAGCTGTATACAAATGACAGGCGCACATCGCATGCAGACACCCGCTGGGAGAGGTCCGTATGCGGTCATCGAGCAGCTTCAAAGCGCCGGAGACGGCCGCAATGCACAAAGAGCCTCAAACACTCTTCTCTGTCCTCTCCCTCCCTCTCTCGCTCTTTCTCTCTCTCAATTTCTCTCCCTACACAATATGACTGCTAACATACTGGCACTTGGTACAGTGTGGAAAGAAAAAGAACTGTGCTGAGGGATCTGCAATAAGAAACCTACTTCGGCACCAAAATAGAAAAATCCCTGCATTTTTATCAACATCAGTATGGGATAGGGTGCTGGAAATGAATGGGCTATTGAATAGAAGTGGCGAGAATTTTGTTGAAAATTAATTAAGGAAAATGGGTAAACAGAGTGACCTGTATGTGTACAGTAGATATGGCTTTTAGACATGGCTTATGTTGTGTGTTTAGAACATGAAAAGTGACATGCAAGAACAGTATTTGTATTTTGTATTACTTGTATTTTATCGAGATCACCTACTAGAATGAAGAAAGTTAGAATCACAGCTTCATACACTTATCTAAAACTTTTTAAAGATGAATCAGACATTATTATTTTTTTTTTTTAATTTATGGACTTACATCCTTCACGTCACGTGTCTGGTAAAAACTGGCGTGTATATCTCCTAACCATAGTTCATTTAAGTTCACTCTTACAGTACAGTATGTGCACAACAATCTTAATAGACATTCTGAAATCT
The DNA here is from genome assembly GCA_030014305.1 of Clarias laeviceps. Taxonomy (NCBI): domain Eukaryota; kingdom Metazoa; phylum Chordata; class Actinopteri; order Siluriformes; family Clariidae; genus Clarias; species Clarias laeviceps. The sequence continues at coordinate 9,875,450 of JAQMYJ010000003.1, read as the reverse complement.
GTTAGAAAAACCTTTATACTGTACTGTATATAACATCATCTAAAGACATTGTAGTTATTTAGACATCACATTTTAATGCTGCACTGTTTATTTGTTCAATGTGTATGTATGTTTATTTGTTCTAGTAAACACTTTATCTCACTTGTAAAAGATTCCAGAATACTTCCTTATATACTTATAAAATATATTCCTTATATACTTCCTTACTAAAATAAGACTTCGCAAATATAGGAGGAAGTTCACTATGTGCCATTCAGTCTCTTTAATCTCATCATGGACGGATGACCACGGCAAACAGAAAGAGAGTGCAAAGCATGAGAGAAGGGCTATTATGCCGAGGGGCACCACCATGGCAGAAGGGACTGTATTTGTCGTCTTGTGTCTCAGCACCAGGCAGTTTGGGATGTAATTCCCTCACCTGGAGTGTGGCCGGGGTGGGGGTATTTACCGGGGTTGTGGGGGTGTTGAGGGGGTGTCTGAGAGCTGAAGTGGGTGCGGGTGGTGCGGCTAAGAAGGGGGTGAGTGTTACCAGGAGAAGGAATCGCACCTTCACGACACCCCATAGTAATTACACACTCGAGTGGCTGGACTGTGGAGGAAATTGAAGGCCTGAGCAGGAGCCCAGCTGCCTCGCTCTCCCTCCCCATCAATGTGCCCGTGATTGAGCCTGCTTACACACACACACACACACACACACACACACACACGCACACACACCCTCCACTTCCCTCAATCCTCAGAGGAAATGCCGCTTTGTGTCCTGGTAATGAGATTCTCACACACCAACCTTATTTACCATCCCAGACAGGGGAGCAGCGAGCAGACGAGAACAGAGGAGGAGAAGAGAGGAGAGGGAGTAGTGCGCTGCACAACTTTACCTCTCAATTACAGAGACACTAATCAAACCGGCTCCAGAAGTGCGCCTCTGTGGTCTCTTGTCTAAAGAACACCAAATGGAAAAATAAGTTATTTGGTAAAATGGTAAGAAATATATAAAAATATAACAATTTAAGGTCTCAGGATGGAACTCCAGGCTGCAGTGATTCATAACTTCACAAAATTGTCTTCAACTTCAGCAGCTGGTCACAGTATGATCTGGCTTGAGCAAAACACAAACATCCAAGCTAAAACTATTTGAACATTTACCGTATTAATGGGTACCGACAGGATCTAAGAAGGCTAGGATGAAATTTGACCAACATGATGTTCTGCATGAAGTGCTGCATGTAATACAGTGTCAGGATTTCTTTGGAAGGTTGTTTGAAAATTGCTGAAAAGGTCTACTTGGAAATTTTTCTTTAAAAGGTAAACCTTCTGTTATAAGGCTCGACAGACACATTAGGAACTGTCTACTACTGTATATGTTTCTCTTATACAGCAGATTTACATTTCAGGTAAACCTGTTAGATCATGAAAAACTATCAACTCTACAAAGAACCCTTGAATATAACTACTTTATATATATCTTTTCAGTTTTCAGAACATTAAACTGCAGGGAATGCATTTAGCAGGTTTTTAAAAAGAATCATTTGAAGTGTTACCAAAAACAGTCTTAATATTAGTTTTATATGGTTGCTTTAATTGTTAATGCATGCAAGGCTAGACTCAAGTGTTTCCTCAATGTTCCCTACATATGGGATATAACAGAGTCTTAAAAGGCTCATTCAGAGTTTGTCAGATGGCTAATGTTTCAACATTTCTATAAAGACCTGTTGCAGGCTTCCACATTGAAATGGTGCATCCCATGTTTTTAGATCATTGCATTAAGGTTCTTTAAGTATCATTGCTGTTAACAATCATTGCTGTTGTTAATGCATTTGGTAGGATGTTATTCAAATGTTTCCCGAACAACATTCTTTTAATGTTCTGAAAATACTGGATGTATTTTTATGCAGTCTTATTAAAATGCACTTACTAAGATTTCTTAAAATTAATAGATTCTATATTGAATATAGAAGGGCTATTATTCAATATAAGAAAGATAAGAGTCAACCCCTGTTTTTAGGGTCCTAATGAGAACCTTTAAGGGCTTCCTAAAGAGACAAACTGAAAAATCATATTTGAAGCATTTATAATGAAGTGGGTGGCACAGTGGCTTAGTGGTTGACACTGTGGTCTTGCACCCCTGGGGCGAGGGTTCTATTCCAACCTTGGGTCTGTGTGCGTGGAGTTTGCATGTTCTCCCAGTGCTTGGTGGGTTTTCTTCCCACAGTCCAAAGACATGCAGATTAGGCTAGTTGGCATTCCCAAATTCCATGTGTGTGAGCTGCGATGGATTGGCACCCTCTCCAGGGTGTACCCCGCCCCGTGCCAAAAGTCTCCTGGGATGGGCTCCAGCCCCCTGCTACGCTGTACAGGATACGCAGTATAGAATGTGAATGATCTTACATCTAGAACATACTGTATATTGTTGTACTGTGTGAACAACCCATCCTTGTGGTATTCATTACATTGGAAAACAAAATCTTGACGTTTCCCACTGATTTACCAAGAAAGTTCAATGCTAAGTGTACTTGTTTTTAAAGTGTGATTTTTGTCTTTTTTCTAACACATCTAGGTCATTTGTTGAGACTCCTAACTATTTGCCTTGCTTCCCCTCTGTCTCTGCAATTACACTGTACTTCCACCCGAACACTTAGCTCCTGTGCTAGCCTGCTAGATCATTCATTCACATAACTAGCATTCATGTGTCTATATTTCTCAGCTAAAGATCTGCACCCTTACAGTAACGTGTAAAGACGTTCATGGAAACTACTGGCGGCATGTCACTTTTCCAAGTTGTGGTGTAATTGTGAAATTTGATAAATTGTGTTTCTCAGAAACTTTTTTTTCCCTTTCACACAAGGTGAGCGAGGCAACTCGCTCAGCCTGCCTGCTATTAGCATGGTGACCAGCAGGATCTTTTTGGCCACCCGGTTTGTGTGAGGAGATGTAGTGGGGCGCACTGGCCCCGGCTGCCCTTCTCTACCGGCACAGTGTGAACACACACTTGTCACGGCAGCCTGGGAACGCACACAATTAAACACGTCAGCATGTGGTAACTGCCCCAGGCCAGCCGGGACATGGCTCACACTGCCGTCATGCTGCCCCTGGACACCCCTCTGTGAGAGTGTGTGTGTGGGTGTGTGTGGATGCACATTCAAGAAGAGTTGATGATTAAGCTAGCTTGTGCAATATACAAAACAAAGCTTGCCAGTGACCCCAATTTACACCGCGCCACTCCAGGACCCGGTAAGTCAAAAGTAATGGATGCACTTCGAAATTGTCAGCACCAGCCCCAACACACACTTTTGACTTGCCAGTTAATATATTCACGTCTATGGTGATTTAACTTCTTCGAACCATAACATAAGCCACAAGTTAGTTCGAGCGATTCAACAGACTTCCACATGTTTGCTTGGCAACACGTGTTGTTTTTGTTTGTGATAGGCAGAGACGAAATTACCATGATAATGTGCAAAAAAAAAGTCAATTAAATTAACTGTGAAAGGCTATTTATTTTGACCTGAGGATACATTTCTTCTCCGTTCTAAGAAATTACAGGGAGAGCAGCAGAGCCCTTATATTGACAAGAGAACAAAGAACGAGGCATTGGGTGAAGTTCTGCTTGCATCATACTGCCATCATGTGGGATGGCAAGGTAGTAACATGCTCCACCAGCATGTTGGCATTGTTTACATGGAATTCGATGCGTGACGAGTGCCATAATCACTGATCAAATTTTTTTTAAAAAAGCAATCTTTTTTTTGTAGCAATCTAAACTAATGCTGTAAAATTCCCTACAAGTATTAGAGTCCACTGTTTTTGGCAGCCTTGTAGGAGTCTGGCTTAGTTGGAAAGCAAGTGATGATGGGATTTTTTTTAAATCATATTGACAGCACATTTATTATTTGAATTCATTAAAAATTATATTGATAAAATAGAAGTTATAACCATTTTGAAAGATTGATACTATCGGCCAATGTGATGTAGCAACACAGTGTCTACATGGTCAGTACTGTTGCCTCACACCTTCAGAGTCAGGGGTTTTAATCTTGTGTGTGGAGTTCGCAGGTTGTCCCAGTTTCCTCCTGGTAGTCAGATTTTCTCCACAGTCCAAGGACAATTGGGATTTGATTGGGGTACCCTGATTGCACAGTAGTGTGTGTGTGTGTGTGTGAGCTCCAGACCCTCCATGACCTTATACAGGATAAGCAGTATAGATGAAAAGATGGTGGATAGATGAATTTATGGATGCAATTCTAAACATTAAATAATAAAGAGCAAAATCAAACAAACTAATTAATAGATAAATAAATCAATAAATTAATAAATAAATAAAGCACAGCCCACTGTCTTAAATGTCACTGAGGTCATATTGTATGCATTTATTAGTTTGCTTATGGCTATTTATTATTTGTGTTTATTTTTTTCATGTGGTTGCAATATGATTGTGAAAATCACAATCAACTAGTGTAAAACTTGTTATAAAAAAAAAAGTGTAACCGATATTTTCCACAAATAATTTTTCCACGTTTTAACACGTTATTTGCTTGGGTTCCCATATTTGAGAGGGAAAAAACTCTAACAGCTCCAATTACTATGCTGATACATACCTGTCCTTCGAGTCTATAATTTAAACGTTCGAATCATGTTCATGTAATAATTATGTTCCATGATACACGGTGAAATCAACCAGCGAAGCCCCTCGCATGAGTGGCAAAATGTCGTCAGGATTAAAACACTAATCCACAAGATGTTCGGAAAGACCTTGCTGATTGAAAACCGTCATATACAAACCGTAGTTCTCACACGTATGCGAACACACTGGAGTCATGCATGCGCGCAAACACGTGTTCATCTCTACTGTTGGTGATGACAAGGAACATGTTAAATGTGATTAATTAAATCTTTCGAACAGAAGTACAGTATGGCACAGCAGAACGTTTTCTATCACGAGTGCACAGAACTAATCCCACGGCATCGAGCGTGCAGGCATACAGGGAGGAAAACACGTCTGGCTTGTAGAGTCTTGTTATCCGTCTACCTGCTGGCTGGAGAACTGGCAGAACAGAGTGAGAAAGGCTTATGCTGCCTAGCTCCTGATGGGCTGCTCTTCAGTCAGTCACACACACTGCTCAGGATATCCTGTGGCTCCAACTGAGTCACACACGCGTCCCACAGAGTCCTCATCAGCTTCCAAACCCTGTGTCTTAACTAAGAAAGAGCAAGAACACACACACAAAGACCCCCCCCCCCAACACACAGTTATATATTCTGTATGCTCTATAAAGGTTCTATAAAAATGTGATCAAATTGTATACATATCTATCATTCCTTTAAGAGCAAATGAAACTCATAAGGAATAATAAACAAATGAATATGCTGTTATAAACTTTGCTTAATTTCCAAGAACAGCATGCCTTCAAGTTTTTAAATTCCCTTACACCACTGCATTTTTATTCAAATGTTGCTGTTATACAAAATATAAAGAATTAACCATTGCTGAGGTATAATTAATAATATGAAATGTATAATAATAATAATAATAATAATAACAATAATGCCTCATGATTTTTGCCTAGCCAAAAGTAAAACCTTTTATGGCTTTAAGTTCTGACCAGCCCAGCAGAAATGTGACTTATGAAACAGCACTGTGTGATATGGAAATGAGGTTTACTGCACTCTAAGCATGTTAATGATGCTAATCCTGGGATTACTGGCACATTTTCAAGGTGCAATTACATCACCGAGTGTTGGGGGATCACCACAACCAAAGATTCTGCTTCGGGTTAATCCTGTCACATTCATTATCAGGCCAGGTGGAGAAGCGTCATCAGAGCTGCTGTGAAATGACGCTGAATTAAAGAGCTTTGTATGGCCGAAAATGGAGGTAGATCAACCACAGATTTGCTGGGTCCAAGAACATCAGACGTTACAAGCCATATGTTTGAAAGCATCTGGGCATCGCCTCAAGCAAACTACGAGGGGCGTTCGAGTCAAACCAGGATTAGTGGGAAATTTTCTCGTGAATGAAGGTGTAAAACTGATTGACATTTACAGAAGACCTCAAGCACGGTACGGTCATGAGACTCTAGAGGCAGTAAAATATGTAAATGGTGCAATCGTTTTAAAGAAGGGCGTACATCCGTGAATGACGATCCCGGCTAAGGTGGCTCGTAGCCCACTGCAATCATTCCCATGAACATTAAGAGAGTGGAACACCTGATTCTTGAAAAAAAAAACGATATCTTGTTACTAATTTGCAGAAGAGGTTGCAGAAGAGAAATTATTGCCACATCGCCTACAGTCCTGACTTCGCTCTAAGCCATTTCTACATGTTTGGGAAATTAAAGGTGTTCCTGGGAGCTCAGTGTTTCAGACATGAAGCAGGCATATATTGAGAAACAGACATAGTGTTTACTCTCTATGCCCTTCTTACTATTATCCATATATTTTGAGTGGAAAGGTTTTCAACCAATCTACTTGTCTATCAAGTCAGTGATACTAGAGAAAAATTTATAATATTTCAAAACATACACACACCATCCTTCAATGCTCCTTCAGAAGATCTACCCTCTACTTATTGATGCACTTTGTCAAGGCAGTGACACTTAGACCTGGGCTACTTGACAATACTAATAGAAAATTTCTTCAGGGACATGCGTCCTTTAATTCCAACACAGAGACTCCAAAACACTAACCACAATAGGAAGTATAGCAGTAATAATTTACTTGTGTTAAAACAGAAAGACTAAATAATTTCTTTGGTGGAAAAACTACTTGAGAATTTATTTTGCACATTCCTATTTGTCTACAGTTAACACACCCAATCCTGTTCTCGTTCTCTATACTGCTTATTCTATACCAGATCATGGGAAGTCTGGGACGTATTCCAGGGGACACAGGGTACAAGGCATACACCCTGGACAGGATGCCAATCCATCGCTGGGCGCACAAGCATACATTCACATTATGGGAAATTTTGAAATGCCAATAAGCTTGCCAATAATCTGCATGTCTGACTGTGGGAGGACACCGGAGTACACAGAGGAAACTCATTATGGACGAGGAGAACATGCAAACTCCACGGACAAAGACACGAGGTAGGACTTGGACCTTCAACCCTGGAGGTGTGAGGTCACATTCGTAACCTCTACGCCACTGTGCCACCTCACATTTTGTCTGAAAATGCATTTTAAACAGTTTCTTAGAAACACATTTTATATTTGTTTCTTTAAATTCGTGTTCACGTTTTTGAAGTGAACACAAGGTGCATTCACAATTTATAAAGAAAGGTAACATTTGCTGATTGGCTAACTTGGATACACAAAGCAAGGACTATAAAGATATGGTTTGATGAGTTCATCTTGGGTTACTTTGCTGTAACCCTGTTCCCTGAAAAAGCAGGAACGAGATGCTGCGTGAAAACGCTATGGGAACAT
>JAQMYJ010000003.1:9837841-9865721 GCA_030014305.1 Clarias laeviceps | reverse complement strand
CCCCAATCTCATGAAATATCTTATTAAAAAAAAAAAAAAAAAAAAAAAAACATGGACGGAATAATTTAACCCTTCTGAAGTGGCCGTTAATAATAATAATAAAAAACATTTACAAAAAAAATGTACAAGGATGCAGGAAAATAAATAACTGCCTGGTAACTAAAAAGAAGAAGCTGGATTTCTGTCTGGATCGTAGATACACCGACAGGATGTTAGATTTTTTTTTCTTTTATCTGATTTTGTACTTGTATAGCCGAAATAGACGGAAGTGGGCATGAATTACATTTAGTAATTTCGATGCAGGCTACTATGTGCTAGTGATGGCGAGATGAAGCCTCATGTACGGTTTGAGGCTTCCCAGCAAGGTTTGACAGTAAGGTTGATTTCAAGAAGCTCTATTTACGAGCTCGATTCACTGACACCTAGTGGAAAAATTGTGTATAGCAAATAGACCCAAATATCACAAACAGTATAATTAATATGGACATGTAGTTTTACTGCATCAAGCATTGACACTTGTCAGTTGTGTGTCTAATGTAAAAATCCACTGTGCAAAGGAAATGTTTGTGCACATAACTAGCTTCTCTAAAGTGGAGAACAAAATAAAATAAAAAAATATTTTGCAACAAGTGGAACTTTTTTTTCTGAAGTTGATGTGTTGGTAGCTGAAAAAATGGGCAAGCATAAGGATTTGAGTGACTTACAAGGGGCCAGATTGTGATGGCTAGAGGACTGGTCCAGACCCAACTCACTAACTGCAGGTCTTAGGGGGGATGTTCCTGGTCTGCAGCGGACAGGAACTAATAAAATCAATCCAAGGATTACTTTTTGCATGTTCTCCCTGTGCTAGTGGGTTTCCTCCCATGGTCCAAAGATATGGGAGTTAGGCTAATTGGTGTAAAATTGTTTAAAAATAAAAATTGTGTGAATGTGTTGACAACTCCTAACACAAACGATGGATATATCTCCAGGGTGGGGAGTATCTGTCGCCCTATTTTGTGGTATGTGAACACACACACACACACATACACACACATACAGTATATCAGTGGTCAGTATTAAGGATTCAATACACAAATCACATGATCAAAACACACAACAAATAAAATTAATTGAAGAAGGGAAGAAAAAATATAATAAAAAGAAAAAGCACAACCTATATACAATAACAACACTAGGGTTTATAAGATATATTGATCACATTAATGTAAAGCAAATGTGTGTTGTGTGTATTTTTCTTCTCCGTGCATTTTAAAGATAAGACGTACGTGCATTTTTTTATTGTGAAAGGCAAAAAATGTTTTGATAAATCTTATTTAATGAATTTATTAATAAAAAAAATCCTCAATGTAATGGTATTCACAGCAGTGAGACACCCACGTGACCGAACCTTTACTTCATGCTTTACTTCAGTCACGTGATTTCGGGAAAAAAAACCGAGGCCTCGTTTATTATTGGTCACGTGACACTGGGGGAACCGACACGCGCGTCGAAGCGAAGGAACCGCCCCTTCTGCCGCGACACAAGCTTCGGAGCTCGAATGTCAAACGTAATAAGAGCACTGCTGTATGTGCTAGCTAACCGAAATCTAGCGTTAGTAATATTGTCATGGTAACAAATACGTTTAAAAAAAAGATACAGCACTGTTTAGACTAGACTGATAAACGCATTTAACGGAACAATCACGAGCTGAGAGAGTGATATAACAGACTTTAAGGTAGGTAGGACCTTGTTAGCTAAGCTAGCCTTATAGTTGGCTAGCTAGTGAATTTCTATGTTATTTATTTTAATGAAAGTTTAACGAGTTGTATTTCTAAGTGCTAAAACGCTGTACTCGGAACCGCACGTTACACCTAACAGTTTAGTTTATTTAAAAGCACAGATGGCATTCGTTGCCTTTGCTAGCTAACTATGCTTGCCTGTGCACTTGGATATGATGGTTAACTTTTAGCACGTTTGCTAAATAACAGCCGAGGAGTGGAGTTAGTGAGCGGAAAGTTCAAGAAACATCTGGAAAGGAGACTAATGTTACGTCATGACACATTACACAGCAGCCTGAAGCTGAATTCGTTCCCACTTCAGAAAGTTGACTCCAGTACAGCAGTTTTTTTGTGTGTTGTTTAATTCACTAATAATTGGATTAATTTCGTGCGTCCAGTTTCCTGTTCTTGTTGCTGGCAGCGTCATGGAGGAACAAGAAAACAACATGATAGAAGTGACTGTGAAAACTCTGGACTCTCAGAGCAGAAGCTATACTGTGAGCCCACAGGTGAGTTTACTGCCGCTTTCTTTAACACTGATGTATCTGAGTATTTCAGGTCAAGTCGTATAGGTTTAAGCATGTCCTGTGTCTGATCAAAGACAGGTGTAATATAGCTATGCAATATTAGACAAAACTTTTTAAAGGACGGACAATAAATACAGAAACAACTGTTCAACATTATACAAACGTATACATTACTGCACAGTGAAATACTTTTCATTCATTCATCCATCCATCCATCCATCTAGGAACCTCTGTAGTCCAACTAGGGATGAATGGTGACCATTATATTTATTTCCATTTATATGCCCATGGTAGGAGCTCCGGTCAACATTTACGCACGTATTCACACACTACGGGCAATTTGGGAACACCAATTAGCCAAATCTGTCTTTGGAATGTGGGAGGAAACCAGAATACCCGGACGAAACAGTGAAATTCTTTATTCTTTGCATATCCCAGTTTTTGTTAGTATGCTAATAAGTTAAGGGCCCTGCTCAAGGGCCCACCAGTGGCATCCTGGCGGAGGTGGGGCTCGAACTGCTGACCTCCCGTTCAGTAACTCGTCGCCTTAACGCACTGAGCCACCACTGCCCTAGTTTTGTATTAATAAAGGTGTTTTAATGGCTTTTTAATATACATGTGTAATACACACAAAGTGTGAAAAAAAACATGGAAAACTTTCATCTAAAACGTCAGTGTTCTGTGTATGGAGAGTTTTAGACACCCTGCAGATTGTACAATAAACTACTGTTTTCTCCATGGGTCCATGAAGCACAGCTGTGGTGGATGGGTTGTATTTTAAATATAATTACTGTAACAAAATGCAAAACTTTCAACAAATGTATTTAATATACTGCTGTCATACATATTAGACTATCTTATTGGTGGCTCAGTGGTTGGTTTCTTGTCTGCCATGCGGAAGGCCCAGGTTCCACCCAGTGTTGTGGATGGGTTCGTAAGGAAGGGGATCCGGCATAAAAACCTGTGCCAAATGGTGTGCGGATTGGATGGTCTGCTTTGGCAAACCCTTGACAGGAGCAGCCCAAGGCTAACAACATTCATATTAGCATGTCTGACTTCCCTTAAATGAAAATCCTTAAGCAACTCGAAACACAAGCAGATGGACCAGTAACGTAATAAAGTGGACAAAATGTGTCCTGTTTGTGAAATCTTTAAGAATTAACAAAGCTATAGTTATAATAAACATACAAAATCTAATACAAACACATGAACATACAAAATCTATTTGTTCATATTTAAATAATTTATATGAAGTAAATCTTTAGGAGAGCGAGGAGCTCCATGGAATTTATGTGTTATAAGATTATGTAAATGTGCACTGCCTTGTAATGAGAATGTGAAGAGGAGTTATATGTGTGTGTCTATAAAATGACTGACAAGAGGCCAATCCGAATGCCAGGTTCCACACTGGATAGCAGGCTTTTTAACTTGATTTGAAAACATAAAATAACTGGCACGTGTTCTTTAGTGGTGACGTGTATTTTAATGTAATGAATTTCTGAGTAATGAAATTTTGAGTTTACTTTTTTTTTCCATTTCAACATTAATTCACTTTGTAAAGCATTAGAATGGCAAAGCTAATTCTTTTTTTTCTGTCCACTTTATCTTTGATATCAGAATTTCAAATCTAGACATCTTAACGATTTTAACTGTTTAATACTGTACCTTTTCCTGTTACTCTCTAGATGACAGTGAAGGAGTTTAAGGAGCATATATCTCCCTCAGTGGGTATACCCATTGACAAACAGAGGCTGATCTACCAGGGACGAGTGCTTCAAGATGAGAAATCTCTGGCAGAATACAGTAAGTGCATTCAGAAGTTTGCTTTGCCAGGCATATTTAGGACTGGTTGTTTTGCACAGTTTGTCCTTAAGGGGTGTCCTAGAGGTTGACAGCAAGAATGAACTAATTTTGGCAGACATCTAGGGCTGAGTTTAAAGTATCAGTATTCTGAAATATATTCCTTCACTTTACAGTTTTGGAAGTATTCAGTACTTTTATAACGTTGTTTGACTATATTGACTAAACGATTTTTCCCACCTTTTTTGTACATTGTTCTTTGCTTCCTGGCAGGTCATGTACAGATGTTTTTAACACTTTCTTCCTGTTGTAATAGCCTCCACTCCTCTGTGAAGGTTTCTTTAGAGTTGTGATTGTGTCTGTGGGTACGTCTGTCTCTTCAGCCCTCATGGAGTTCATTCTAATGGTGTAAGAGGTGTGAACCTTGAAGGTTCCATGAAAGGGATATCGTAATGCTTATCTATGTCTCATTATCTTCCATTGGCAACAGTTTGGGGAAGAATTATTCTTATTATTCTTATTATAATAATATGCACATTATGCACTCACATTTTGTGAGTTCCACATTTTTGCGCCGTTATTCCCATATTCCAGTAGTAGTCAAATTTGCATGGAGCATTAACACTGGTTCTACATGACGTATCAGAAAGCCCAGTTTGATGTCTGAAGCCACCCCTGTCGACACAAACCTGCAGGGCTTCCGTATAAGCATTTAAAAAATATATTTAATAGGTCATTTGTCAATATTGTGTTTGCCGGCACAGTCCGTGCCACTTGAGTTTTAAGGGTTAATCCTCCTGGGTCCTTTTTAAAGAAGAGACTGTTTACTGGGCAAAAGCTTGTGTGACCGTCAGTGTGCCTTTCCTATTCTTTTTACCACAGCTGGCATCTACATTTACTACATCTTGGTACAAAGCGCTCGCTGTAGCAGTATAAACGGGTACAGGAGCGGTAGTGCAAGAGGGAACTGTCTGCTATTAGTTAATTAATTGCTGATGGCATTGTTCTCCCGGACAGATTTATTTTAGCCCGCCCAAGTACAATATGCACCAAAATATACAGTATTGAAATCAAAAGACAAACAATATTATCGTGTCATCTGTGAGTTTATTTCTCCTAAAAGAAACTAACATGCACACTATTAGTGTGTTCAATTACCACTGTATGCGTAATGTAAGTGTTTGAAGTATGTGTGCACTGCCTCGCTGTAGACAGTGCAAAAATTACACTTTGCTTGCGTAATACAGTTCTTGGCTGATCTTCACAGTTGAACATTTCCCACAAGTAGGCATCAGGGGGTGCATTGGGGCAATGTGAATATGGGAATTCTGTCCTCATTTACGACTAGAGACATTTATAGCAACAAATGAGCAAAATTCCTTCCTTTTCACTACTGGGAACACATGTTTCTGCAGCTATGCCCTGTCGACAAACGCAAATGCGCGTCCGAGATGCGCCAGTTTCAGTACTGTATATTTTGGCGCATACCGTATTTATTTCCATTTTTACATTTCCATTTAGGCATTTGGCAGACACTCTTTTCCAGAGTGACTTACAAAAGTGCTTTGAAGTTTCCGTCATTAGATAGATTCTTACACTAGGTTACTAGGTTACTAACTAAGTACCATCAGTCAAACTGCTGGAAAGGTGTTTTTTTTTTTTTTTTTTTACTTTCTTAAAACTCTTCTTTGCAACCAGAGCATGCCTAACTACTTATTATTTTCTTTCTAACATTTCTACTACTGAGCTTTTTGATGGTCTGTATCAGTAATGATGCACTTGAGATTACTCCGTTTAAATCTTTGTTTTCCTTTGATCATGGCGTTTGATATTAAAAATGTGTGTCTTTCTGTTCTCGTGTTTTCAGATGTAAATGGTAAAGTCATTCACCTGGTGGAGCGAGCCCCACCACAGACGACTCAGGCAGGATCAGGCTCAGGTGGAGTACCTGGGACTTCAGGAAGCTCACAGACCGGAAGCACCACAACTCCTCAGGCCATGCCTCATGGAGCCACACATGATCGCAATGCTAATAGCTACGTTATGCTTGGTACCCTTAATCTCCCAGTGAACGTCATGGACCCCCAGCAAATTCAGGCACGGGCATTGCCATTCTTTATCAGTCAAACAAAAAGATGTCAGATGGTCTTTGTTTATAGTACACGCGATGTTATACACACTAACATGACTATCTGTGAATAAGCCGAGAGAGAAAAAAAATAGCGTGTTTCTGTAGATGTGTTAGTGGTTGAAGTTTAATTATGCTGATGAAATTTTAATGTGATTTGCGTTTGTCTTTCCTCAGATGTCTATCCAGCAGATAATGGCAGGCCTCGGGGAGGGTGTTGGGAATACACGAATGAGCAGCAGCAATGGGGTATGAGTGTCATTTAAAATAAACAAGTCTCTGATCAAAGTATTGCACATAATGATGTGTGTATCTTTCTCTGCTAGAACAATGGCTCAGTGAATGTGCATGTTGATATGGATCAGACCCTGCAGAGTGAGCCCAGGCTGCGGCTCCTCCTGGCTGAAAATCTGTTGCGAGACACCATCGCCCTGATTGAGAGACTGGAGGTACTGAGAATCACTGAAGCATGCGTTACATCATGTCACGTCGCTGATTTGCGTTATGGGCTAGTTGTTGATTTAACATTATTGAACAGATCCCATAGGTTTGCAAAAATGTGTAATAGCTGACTTCATGAATCGCTCTGAATATCTGCCTTACTGTGTTTATAGGCTCAGCCCATGGATAGTTCCTCAGCTCAAGATTCTGCAGCTCCTCCTTCCTCCACCTCTACACCGTCTCCTCCTGTCCAACCCATGGACACATCCCCCCCTGCTTCCAGCTCACCTCCCTCATCCTCTACCTCTACTCAGACTGACAATGAACCTCGTCCTCCTCATCCTCCTTCAGGTCCCAAGTAAGGAGAGAACTGATCAACACTGGAAAATGGAAAATGTCTACTGCACAAATAGCGCTTTAGAAATAGTCATATAATTTCTGGTAAATGTTCTTAATAGTTTATTAGTCGCAAGTAAATGTGTACTGAATGTATTTTAATTCTTTCTTTCTCTTTTCTTTGCAAAAAAATTTTTCCTCATATAAGCACCCTCCTATAGTTCCTTCCATCATTTGACCAAAATCTAGTGCGAAAATTAACTTTGACTGCTTTTGTAGGGCTCTTTCAGATTAATAAACATTAAAATTGAGACTATAATACAATATAATAATCTTATACTATCATGTATCACTATATTTTTTAGGCATCCTAATTAATTGACATCACAACTGTAGTGGTCTATTTAATTTTTCAGCAAGTACTGAACATTTTATTCATCCCTATCATGAACAAAATCTCATTTTGCTAAGCTCTCCATCAGATTACAATATTTGGTTCTGTTGATACAGTAATTGTCCGCTAGTGATTCAGATCTGGAACTTCTCTTGCGATAAGACTCGACAAAGAGCGGTCGTCTTGTTGAATTTTGGTTTTACCTTCAGTGAGGGTGACTAAAACAACAGAAACATACTGATTTTTGCTTAAATTGTGTATTCTCCTTAGCCACCCTAGTCCTGCAGAAATGGTTGAGATGTTAGGAGAGCTGAGAAGAGTAGAAGAGAGGCTCCAGCCATTCATCCAGAGAGCTCACTCCATCCTGGAGGCAGCCACCGCTGCTGATTACAACAACAATGTATGCATGTGGCCACCATGACCATTCAGTTTGAAATTAAAATATGTTTTTATTGGTCTGTTCTGAATCTGCACCTCTTTTAGGTTTGTTAAATATGACATTTTTTATATTTTGTCTATATGTTTAGATAAATACTTTATATTGACTTTGTTCACACCCTGGTATAGTTGTTAATACCCACAGTACATGCTGAAAATGGTGGTTGAGTGTATAGCAGTAATTAATGTTTGAGGGGAAAAATATAAATCATGCCGTTCACCAATACCAGTTCCTTTCCATAGATACACAGTATTATCACTTGTTCCTATGCAGACACAGGAGAGAGAGGAGGACCAGCAAGTCCTAAACCTTGTGGGAGAAGCTTTTCGGCTCTTAGGAAATGCCCTGGTTGCTCTTGGGGATCTGCGATGTAATCTGTCGAGTGCACCTCCTCGTCACCTGCATGTGATTCGGCCCATGTCTTACTACACTTCCTCCGTTCTGCCACCAGGTGGAGCACATCACATGCCTGTACAGGTAAGGCCTAGCGTTTGGACATATTTTATAAACAAGAGTCAAAGTCTTTCCAGGATTATAATCACCACTGACAGAATGAAATTACTTAAATTAAGAAAAACGAATGCAGCATTGATTTTTGAGCCCCATGTAGTACTGGTAAGCTTTCAGAACATTATTTGCAATATGCCATATTTTCAGACAGATTATCAGCGTTATACAGTACTAGTAATGATAGAACTGGAAAGATGTCCATGTGGATATGAAGGGAACATTTCCTTTTTATAACTAAGGAAACCAGAATAAAAAATATAAAGCATAAATCATCATTCTATGTGTTTGAGCATAATTTGTTGTTTTTAATTAACGTAAGTGCTTGCTTATATACAATTACAGGTTAACCTGGGGACCACAGTGACCATGTCCGCTAACGGCAGGCCACCAGCTGAAAGTCAACCTCAACCTGCTGAACCATCAGAACAACAAGGGCAGGGACAAACGCCCACCCCACAGCCAGGTATGGCCAATCCGCAGACTGGACAGCCAGGGCCCAGAGTGATACGCATAAGCCATCAAACCATGGAGCCAATGGTGATGATGCAGATTAACATTGATGGTGGGTCTTTCGTGTGAGTGGGTATGAAGTTCTGTGTATAGTGCTTGCACATGTATTAACAATACAAACATGTACCCTGGTGCAACTTAAAAATATACACATTATATTGTGTTTCAGATAATGGAAGCAATGCCCAGGCACCTGGACAGCAGAATGCCGCTGGTACAGGACAGACTGGTAAGAAATGAACTTTTCTCACAGCTGCATATGTTTTAAAGTAGCCAGTAATCACATTGAGGGTTTGAAAGCAAACAATACAGCTTTATGATGTTTCCATGTCTTACTTATGATTATGTTTGTCTGTATTTCTGTAGCAGGCACCGCTCCTATACATATACCTGGTTTACCTCCAGAGTTCATGCAAGCCATTGTAAATCAAGTTACACAACAAGCAATGGCTATGGCAAATGCTGCTGCTACTCAACATGGACAACAAACCCCAAGCCCTGCCACGGGCCCCACCCCGGCCAGTACAGGTCCCACTCCTCCAGGCACAGGCACAACCCCTACCGGTGCTGGTCCCATCCCTCCAGGCACTGGTCCCATCCCTCCAGGCACTGGTCCCATCCCTCCGGGCACTGGTCCCACCCCTTCGGGCACTGGTCCCACCCCTTCGAGCACTGGTCCCACCCCTTCAAGCACTGGTCCCACCCCTGCTGGCACAGGACCCATCCCAGCTAGTACAGGTCCTACACCCCCACCTTTTCCTCCTCACCCTCATCAAGCTAGGTTTGTATTCACCTTGCCTTCCTTTCCCCACCGCATGGCGAATCCTTCCTTTACCACCAGAGGAACCACCATCAATCTGAGAACGGCTGTTCCTCCTATGATGGGCCAGCATCCGGGCCAGGTTAGCACCTTAACATTTAGTGTATTGTAAGAAAAGTTAACAAACATAAAAGAGGCTCTAAAATCTAGGATATTTTTACTATTTTATGTTTATAGTTCATATACCATTTTTTTCTTTGAACATGTATTTCGTCCTTGTAGCCTACACCCATGAATCCAGCTGCTATTAATCAAATGATTAGTGGGATGATGGGACAGCTCTTGGCAGGGGTTTCAGGCCAGATGAGTATGTTTACAACATATACAGTTTTTTGCTTTTAGAATAAACTGAATGCACACAAGTTTTTGCAATATGCATAATTTTTTTTGTTTGTTTTATTCTACAGCCAATGAGGCCACTACCTCTTCTTCCTCCTCTTCTTCCTCCCACACATTCACATTTTCCAGCTCATCTTCCCCTTCAACCTCAACCTCATCCACATCCCATTCCACATCTTCATCATCATCCTCAACTTTTCGCCCCACATCTGAGCCTACCACCAGCTCCCCAGGACCCACACACTCCACAAGCACCACTGCAAACTCTGCTCCCCAGGCTGGACCACCCCCCAGGCCTGCTCAGGGGCCTCCTCTAATAGGCAACTTGGACCAGCTTCTAGGCTCTGTCCTCGGGGGTGTGGCTGCTGCCGGACAGGCTGTAGGAGAAAATCCCTCCGTTACTGTGACAATGCCAGGAATACCTGCCTTCCTTCAGGGAGTCACTGACTTCATACAGGTCAGCAAGTAGTTATGTTAATACTTATTACTACTAATACATTACTAAGTATAAATCAATACTAATTAGGGCTGTAGCTATCGAATATTTTAGTAATCGAGTATTCTCCCAAAAAGTTTATCGATTAATCGAGTAATCGGATAAAATGTACTTTTGCTTGATTAAACAGCAATGTAAAATATATAAGAGAAACAAAGATTAATTTCTTTTCTTTTTAGAAAAATCTACTTTTATTTCTTAAATGCATACAGCATTTTATCAAAAATAAACATTGTCATTATTCACAATACAAGGAATAGCTTAAAGTTGACTGAGATGAATTAAGTGCATTACACTTTTAATTGCATTTAAAGCCTTTTCTCAGATGCAAAAACAAAAAAAAGGTATTTCAAATGACTTTAAGTATCAAAAAAACTAAGGCGAACATTAAAATAAATAATTATACAAAAACACCAAGTTGTGCAACTTTCAGAACTAAAAGTTCTCTTCTCTTGGCTCGCTGATAATTTTATTGCTCCTTTCCATTTTACAGCCCGCAACAGAACGCTGCTTCAAATCAATACACAGCTAACTGTTTGCATTTCCTTCCGCTTTGTGGGTGACGTAAGCGCTGCTTCTACGTCGGTGTTTACTGGCGGCTTGGATCCGGAAGAGCGCTGTGTCACGCCAAACAAATAATTGCACAAAAACATAAAGCAAGCTTTTAAAATTAATTAAAAGAAGCTTTGAGGCAGAAGATTTTGCCTCGATCATTTTTTTGTAATCGAATTACTCAGATTACTTGAATCATTTCAGCCCTAATACTAATACATTACTTGTAAATCTTATACATGCTGAATACAAATACAGTTAATCTCAAGGAAGTAAATATAATGTCACTGCAGTATGACCGTGTAAGGGGGGGGGGGGGGGGCTAATTAAATTCAGAAAAATACATTTTTCAAATGTGTATTCATCAGTCCTCTCACTCATCAGTCCAAACTTTTGTAGACACGGACACTGTGATACCTAGCTGTTCAGCTTCTATTGCCAACCCCTGCTATAAATGGTTCTGTTATCATAGACCAATTGTTGATTGAAATGTATCTTAAAATGTTTGCAATTTATGTGCACCTTTTTGTCAGGCATCACAGCAGAGCCATGTCCAGCCTTCTACAGCTCCACCATCAGGGCCTGCTCCTGCTCCTATTCCTGCTCCTGTTCCTGCTCCTCCAACTGCTGAAACACAAACATCTGCAGGAGGCACCGCAGCTGAGGACGTCCTGAACACAGAGCTGTTCACAGGGATTGTGCAGGGGGTCCTGTCCAGTATGATGGGCTCTCTAGGTGCCCAACAGAACAATACTGAGAGTATTGCTCAATTCATTCAGAGACTGTCTCAGACTAGCAACATTTTCACCCCCAGCACAGGAGAAGCAATGGGTGAGAGTTTGCTCGGTTAACAGCATTTCACACTGCCTCAAGTGCCTAGTGTAAGCATCTGTTTGTGTAGTTGCCAAGTGTTTGCCATTAATCTTGCATAATGTCTATAAAGAGACACCTGAAATATTGCAGTACAAGCTTTCTAAACATCAGCTGTTATTCTTTGATTGAGATACATTTGATAATTTTGATTTATACATAGTTCTTCACATTTTTCAAACTCATTTTCATTTTCTTTTTATTTTTTTGATTCTGTAAAGCTGCTTTGCGATGATGACCATTATTAAAAGCGCTATATAAATAAAACTGAATCGAATATATTATGATTGGCTATGTAATGATCACAGTTAAGTGCATAAGAATTTTTTAACTTTAAGATGTAGATTAGATCGACTGGTTCATCTCTATTATGAAAGTAATGTGATGATTTAAAGTATAAATCACAATGCAAAAGTATTGAGATTCATAACTGAATAGATTTTTTTTTCCCCTGTCTCTAGAGAGTATACAAATAAAACTTTTACCACATAATATAAGTATAATATATTATGTATAGTATAATATAAGCCTAAAGGCAGAATTAGAATATTTTTATTAACTGTTTATACGACTATATAACAAAATTCAACTGTCAAGGACTTAGAATGAGATGTAAATAAGACAACCTATTAACCAGTCATGTTTTTTTCCAACCTAGTAAAAAGTCATTCGGAACCACATGACCACACATCTCTGAAGAAACAGTTCTGCTGATTGCAAGCTTAAATGACTCAAATCTTTTAAAACATTCATTAAAGCATTCTATTAAAAAAAAAAAAAGTCATGTTTCATATAAACACTAACTCACTATCAAATATTTAATATGCTTACAGTGAATCTGTGTTACATTCACACTTTACTAAGTTGCTTGAGTATTTCTTTTACATTAAGCTAACTGTCTGCCTGTGTGTAGGTTTCTTTGGCGACCTGTTGACTCTTGTGTGCCAGAACTTCTCCATGGTGGACATGGTGTTGCTGCTCCATGGTCAGTCTCAGCCATTAAGCCGTATCCAGCCCCAGCTAGCCCAGTTCTTCACAGAACACTACCTGCAGGGTAGAGAGCCCACTGAAGCCAACATTGCAGTAAGTCACACTGTATAGTACTTAAATAGTTAGTAGTATATCACAATGATTTTTGCCAGTATGTTTCTTCACTATATACTCTGTGTGTGTATATGTATGTATGTGTATATATAATATATATATATATATATATATATATATATACATATATACATATATACATACACCCCCCTCCCCAACCAATAGGCTGCTGCTGAAAATCTAATTGGGGAACTAGATGAATACATCACAGAGAGTTTTGTAAGTCAATCAAGCCAGTTGTGAAAAATACTGTATATACATGGAATATAAATATTTTAATTGTTTATTTTTTTTGTTAATTGTTAATTTTCTCTTTATTTCTCAGTCATCAGTTACAGTACGGGATGGGGTGGACATCACTCAGACAAACCGAGCATTTCTAAGACAGCAACTTACTGAAATTGCAACACACATCCTGCAATGCACAGGTATGTCCTATTTTATTTAATTTTTAGTAATTAATTTTATGGAGTATTAATACATAAATTTAAATCTTAAACCAATGAATAAAAAATAAAAAAAAAAGAAAGCTGGCTAAGTTAAATCTGCGCAGTTTTCAACCCACATTGAAAGTCACAGATGAATCTCCCAAAAGTCAAAGATTTATTTTTAAAAAAAAAAAAAAAAAAAAAGCTTGAATGTGAAAATATCACCTTGAATCTAGCATTGAATAGCAGATTTTTTTGACTCTCCATCTACACAGAAAAAAATAGGAATGCTCCTGAATTGTTGTCACCAAATCCTGCTTCCACACTGACACGCCCCAGCCTATGATCAAACAAAAATGTAATCCAAGCAAAAACAAAGAAGTCAGAGGTTAAAGATTGCTTCACTCTGGCAATCTTGGATTTGAACATATAAATGTTGGAATAAAGATCTAGCCTCAATCTTGACTATTACAAATCAGAAACATGAATACATAAAAACTGGAATATAGATTCTTTGCTGTGATGCATAATCCAAAGTATGTATTCTGATAAATTAGTTATGTTGAACTTCTTTTTAGATCCTACATTTGGACCACATTTGCTGCAGCTGTGTAATCGTGCACTATTCGAGTGTTTGGCTCTCAATCTGTTCTGCCTGAGAGGAGAGCAGGCTGCCCTGACTGGAGTCATCAACAGTCGCATCGTCAGTACTTTTAACTATGACTCTTTTTCAAAATCCTTGTTTTCTTACAGCCAAATATTCCCTGAACACCCTCCCATTGTATTTCACTTTATTCCTCCTCAGAGGACCATGTCAGCAGAGGTGAACCCCAGTGTGGTGAACTGGTTGACCAGTATGATGACTATGAGACTGCAGGTTATTCTGGAGCACATCCCAGTCACAGAGGAGCAAATCATGCATTATGTTGTCCACACTCAGGTGAGGGTATGTTACAAGTGGCAATGCACCGAAATATGTGTACAGTACTTGGAAGTGCATACAGTCCTGATATTCTGAAGCTTTATTAACAAGCTACTCTATGTGCACCATTAAGCAGTGTTTCATTTGTTAATGAGTAATCTTTGGTAATCACTTCAGGGTGAAGCAGAGGCACGTGAGACAGAAAGTCATCCTATGGAGGTGTGTGTATTTATACAGATAATGAAACGATTGGCTTTCAAGGATAACTATAGATGTGTCTATGCACAATACTGTACAATATGACCAATGTGTTGTCCTATGTATGTCACATGCTTAGATGGAAGACACTCTCTCTCCCACTCCAGCAACCACAGCAGAGGAGGTCATGGTAAGCTCACAGGAAGAAGGAGCAGTTGGAGGTTCAGCCGGAGAGACAGAGGAAGCAGCAGGTGGAGAGGAGCCGGGAGAAGAAGCTGAGGCCTGGGCAGCTGCTTTACCTCCTGTAAGCCATCCATTCTGCCCTTTATTCATTCTACAAAGTCTCCATACTGTTTGTATGGTGAATAGCATAACAGATGCTTCACCTCATTCTGTCGCAGGAGTGGGTGCCCATCATCAGACAGGATATAAACAACCAGAGGAAGATGAAGGCTCAGCCACCTCTGTCTGACGCATATCTGCAAGGGATGCCTGCAAAACGCAGAAAGGTAATGTGTGTGTGGAGTTTGTTCGGTTTTTTTGTTTGTTTTTGTTTTTTTTGTTTTTTTTCCCATCCTTTTTTTTTTTTACTTTTCATGTGAATTCTTCCCCTTTCTAATTTCATAACCATGCAAGAAAAGCTAACTGATGTTTTGCTAAGAAAACTGTCCTGATCATCTCCCCTTTTTACACGTAAG
Organism: Clarias laeviceps; assembly: GCA_030014305.1. Lineage (NCBI taxonomy): Eukaryota > Metazoa > Chordata > Actinopteri > Siluriformes > Clariidae > Clarias > Clarias laeviceps. The sequence continues at coordinate 9,850,449 of JAQMYJ010000003.1, read as the reverse complement.
CACACACACGTGCGCACACACACATCAAACTAAATAAATTTTTATACTTTTAAAGTAAGTCATTGATTTAAAAAAGTAATTATATACACAGACACTTAGCTTTTCCCTAAAAGTAGTGTTTGTTTTTGTGTGTTTAACAGACGGCACAGAGCGATGGTCCCAGACTCACACTCTCTGAGGCCGTGAGCCAAGCAGCGAGGTCAGTCAGTGCCACACCGGTCACATCACCCAGTGCCTTACAGGAAGACCTTGAGAGACCAGAACTACAAGAAGCATATGCACAACAGGTATAATAAAGGATAGTAATTAATTATAATAATTAGTAAATAATTATGAGTCACTGTAGATAAATGTCTTTTATAGTACCTGGTAGGACTACCTGTATATGTTGTATTGATCTGATCACATTTGTTTACCCAAGAAAATTATCATTCCTGTAAATTTCTTCAACATTTCTCTGTATTGATGAGATTACTCAGATATTTTACTGCTTAGAAATTCAGAAGCTGTGTTTTTGTTTATAAAAAAAAAAAAAAAAAAAATCACAAAATTTACTTTAGAAATCTGAAAATGTAATGCTATGCTTCTACTGCACTTCCTAAACTTTGCCTCCCACTTAGATTCAAAATTTTAAATTCACTAGGGCAATACTGACATAGAACTTAAAATCTGTAACAAACATAAAAAATGGTTTTACCCAGGTTAATTTACTTTGAGGATTTTATTGAAAGGGTCGCCTCTGTTTAATTTTTTATTCTTTACATTCTTAGATGAAAAAAGACATCAAACAACGAGTGAAAGAGGACCCCAATTTCAACTCTAGAAGGTTTCCCAACACACACATGGTCTTCTCACCCGACTCATAATCAGCATATATTTCTGCTCCATGGCTCTCCTTCCTAAACTGCATGTATATGCTCTTTCTGGTTTCTTTTTAATTATTTGAGTTTAAATAAGATCTACAATTTTGAAACTACATCTGCATCTACAAACTGAATCTTAAAGTTTTATGCTGTCTTATTACTTACAAGTCTAGTATTAAAGTATTAGACAAGTCTGCACCATGGATTGTTGGCCAATGATCGTTTTGCTCCTGTTAATGAAAAGAACGAACAGCTGGAACTTGGAAAAGAAGGTAAAAGAAAAAGATAATGTCAAGGCTATAACCTGTATACGCCAGCCATGACGCCTTTCATTTCATAGATCCTGTCATGACACAATGCTAATTAAAATACTTCTTTATGGTCCACACGTCAACTGAACAAGTCCTTTTGTTCTCTGTGCCAAGATCCTGTTGAGTGTCTGTTTATAGAAGTATAATTTATTAATACTGAATACACCTTTTACTGATATTTAAGAATACATTGCATCTATATTTAATCGGTTTAAGTATTAAAAGTTTAATATTCATACACAGGTAGTTCCATGTAAATGGTCAACTTGGAGCTGAGTACAAGGTTATAAAAGCACAGAGATTAAAAAAAACTATTAAAATCCACGGTAAAAAGGTAACAATTACAAGTTTAGTTTAAAGGAAAAATGTATCCTTTTAAATAAAAAAAAATAATAATTCTATTTATAGTCCTTAATAAGAAAGTTAAAATTCAGGCTGGAGGAGATTCTGATTTAATTCTCTACTCTTCATTTTATTTGCTTAATAGTTAATCATGCATTATCTGTTCTCTGTATTCTGTAAAGGGCTGATTCAAACCTGTCCTATCCATAGCACATGCTTTACCTAAGTAACATGTAAATACCAAAATAACTAGTATTTTAAGACTATAATAATTGTATTATTATATTCATGTCTTTATTATATGTTTAGTTTTCCTGCAGAAGTCTTCAACATTCAGTGTTTGATAAAATGATTGCAAAAAAGATTAACAAAAATCTCATTAACCTGAAAAACTGTTAAATATCTTTTATATTCAGAAGTAGGATTTACATCACTGTGTCGCTCTCATTGATATGACTACAGTATCAGTGGAATCAAACGTCAACTCTATAATTGCCTTCCAGATTTTTTCCCCCCGTCATTCTTTACTTTTCAGTGTGCCTGCTGTGTAATTCATAGAAGAAAGGGAAAAAAATCAATAATGTTGAATTTGACATTATGAATGTAAAATGACTAAATATTAAACAGCTTTCCAACAAAAACATAAGGTTCTTCTTTATTCCCTAATTTTAAGCAGTTTTAATTGTAAAAATTGTCTGTGGTGAGACTATGTAAAAGGGAAAGAACCTCATATTGGTATGATGGACAAGTGTCCACTTACTTCTGGCCATGTTTATTTCTAAAGCATTTTTTATTTTATCTGCTATACTACACTGTTTATTATAAACAGGTTAAAGCTGTTGAAACACTGAATGAGGTTTTTAAAAAATTGTTTGGAGTTACTGATCTAGTAATTAGCTAAAACAATACAAATACGTAAGGGCCAGAATGGAAATCAATAGGTGGAAGAGGCATTGTTTACAATCGGTGTAATTCAGAAGTGACAGATATACACAAATTGAAGACTAAATTACTGTTTAGACCTCTGTGGTCGGAGTTGCTAATAATTAGGTATAATTATACAGATAAACATGAAAGACTACCAAAAACTGACTATTGTACACAATTTAAAACCACAGACAAGCAATGTATATCAGCTAATATATTTTAAACAGCAGTGGGGACAGCATACTGTACAGTTTGTTTATCAAAACTCATAATTGGAATGTTTTTTTTGTTTTTTTTACCCCCACGATGTTCCACCTACAAAAACTTGATACTTAAAAAAAAAAAAAAAAAAACTTAAATTCCTTCATGATGACAATAAACATTACATCAAACAAATCACCAGAGAGCACATTCAGTAATCATCTGTGTTTATCTGGTTGGTTAAGATTTCTGTGCAGTGGCTCAGCTGTATCCAAATAAATGACGTAGCAGTTCCTGCTCATGTCCTGTTCAGAGTGCAACCACGTGGCCTATCAGTGTGACTGAGGTCAAATACCTGCGTGCTGACTTGCCCGAGTAAAAGCACAGGAAGCTTGAACATGGGAAGGTAATGAGCAGCTTTCACCTTGTTATAACAAAAGAAAAGAAATGAAAAAAAAAAAAAAAAAAAACTTGTTTTTCTGTTTGTTTTTAGTTACAATGCAAAAATAAAAAGTGTTGAGCTTTAGACTTCACAGTCTCTCGTTATTATACTTTCATTATTAGTTTGGTGTGTTTCGCTGGTTTATCAAGTCAGTCCAGTTTAACATCTCTTCTTTCTCATGAGCCTTTTCCAAAAGGAGTCCATGTTCATAACATTACAGTACATGTACTGTACATATTCTAGCAAATTGGTTTAAACCAAATTCACTGTTGTTCCTTATGACTATTAAACAATATTTTTCATATAAATTAGTTACATTTCCAACACGCTAATAAAAGTATAATGCTAAAACAAGAGCTATTTAATTTAAAAGAATGCACAGTATTCAGTTTAATCACACTAAGCAGTGAACAAAAAAAAGATTTTGTCGTAGCACTTCATGATAAATATCAGCATATAAATCAACCATGTAAAATAGCATATTGATCTGTGATTATAAATACTGAGCAGCATCTTAACTAGGACTAGTATAAAATGAAAAAGCCATTCTTAAAGGAAAGCACGAGGATTTAAACGAGGGTCTTTCAGATTCCTATATCTGTAGGTTAGCCACACACCCAGAATCTGAAATGATAAAAATGATCATGTCAGAAATTAAGCATAAAATAATTCCTCATAAATGAGGCAAAAAAAAAACTTAAAACGAACATTATTCAGTATTAAGAATGTAAACTTAAACCCATGCTTAGAAATGTTATGGCTTACCTCTGTGAAACTGAAGAACAAACTCAATCCTCCCACAAAGTGCAGTACATCATCAGCATACTCCAGAATTTTTATAGAACAAGCAGTGCAGGTCTGAGTGCCAAAACATTTCTGTAGGCAAGGGTAAAACATTATTATGAGAAAAATCACATAATGGACAAAAAAGTTGTTATACCACAGAACTGCTGATTTTTCAATTCCGAATGGTTAGAATATTGATTAATTTTGAATAACAGCAGTTCTGACAGTATTTCCAGCTGCAAGGTTTATATTAATGTGCTCAGTCTAATACTTTATTATTTACATAGAAACATCTTACACTTGTATTGCATGTACTCCACCCAAATTGAAAAAAAGGTGTATGATCATTGATATGGTGACGTTTTAACTCTCACAGTCCCAATGATATATACATTTTATTTATTAGAAAATGAGGAAATAGCTGCTTTAACCCAAGTGATAATGAGCTGATTTGTTTCTCATCTTTTTATCATAACTGTAAATGGGTAAAATGTTCCATATATCATTCGTTAATGAACACTGGCAAAATGCTAAGGAATAGGAGAGAAAAATGTTCTGTTACTGTTATATATTCCTTACCAGAAACATTTGATACAGGCTGTGTATGCGAACGTATGCTCAACAATAAGCAAGCTTAATTAGGTTTGGCAGCAGCTTCTTCAATCAATATAAATGAAACCAGGCTACACCTACAGCTCGACATGTTTCATTGTAGTTGACCTCAGAGAAATCGCAACAGTCCAGTGATGTCTCTAAATCGACCTGCAACGCCTCACTCTTATTCCATCCCATCTGCAGGAGTAATTTCTGCAAGAGAAGGGACCTCATAAACTTAACATAAACGTCAAAACAAAAAACAACAAGCCACACATATGATACTTGAAGATGTAATGCAGCCATGTGTTTACCTCTTGGTCCTTATTGATCGACAGGCTTGCACATGCCACTGAGAACTGCACAATGAACACCATCAAAAGGATGAACATGTACTGTCTAAAGTTAAGGATGTACACACGTATAAAACAAATGAACTGGATTGTGTTGAGTAAACAGAATCAGATACAATTATTGTTAACATTGTGAAAGACTCAATAAAAAACATGTTTATATAAGGGTGTGTAATAGAAGATGAAAATCCTTTTTTTTTAATGAACATGTCTGAAGGATACAAAAAACAAGAGGACTTGGTGATGCTTCATGGCTCCACACAGACCCAACATTGCCACGAAGAACAGAAAGACACCCACTGCGATGATGGCAGCGACCACACGAAAGCTGGAGACCATGTCGATCAATTTTCCCCAGGCTGCTCCTGATATTAAGAGCAAACTCACCAACTGCATAGGGGTACAAAGATACGATCATTCTTCTCCTTCTATTATTATTATTATTATTATTATTATTATTGTTGTTAGCTTTAGAATTTCCTTTGGAAATTATTATTAGTAGTAGTTTTGGAATTATATAATGATTATATCTATCTATATATGTCATTTTTGTTATTATTACAATAAATAATTACGAGTTTGGGAATTATTATTATTATTATTAGTCAGGTTAAGGTTTATTTGCTACTACTACTACTACCACTAATAATAATAATAAGGGTTAAAAATAGCATACTAATTACAATAAAGTTCACTGTATGGCATAAACGGAAAGATTAAACCTGCTGTAACTTATTTATTTAATCTTTAACAACTGTACATAGGTTAGCATACATAATAATAATAATAATAATACTAATACTAATAATAAAACACTATAATACATGGAAAGGCTAAAGAGCAATCAGAAGTATAAAGTCCATTGTGAGGCTCTGAAATACCTTACTGAAACACACCCCATAAGCAAACACCACATCCTTCTATCAAAGCCTGCTGTTTCATACTTTTATCTTATACCTACCATGTAAAGAATGTTCAGCGCACAGAGAGTGTATTTCGAGCAAACAAATCCACCACACGCCATTTTAAATGTTTATTCCTGCTGTAAGTGAGGAGCTCCTGCTGTTCCTCCCCGTACAGAGTGAAAGCAGAGTTAAAGGTGAGGGACTGCCCTTTCGTAACTGCCACCTGCACCGGCGACTTGCGCTGATTGGCCCAGCACCACTAGTGGGCGGGGCTTTCTGTCAATCATTTTTAGTCGAAACAACATGATTAATAATCTACAATATCCATGTATTAGCTTTAAGTTAAAAAAAGATACAGATGCATCACTTGATATTGGGGTTACTCTTCTATCTTATTAATGACAGGATTTAATTAATAACTGTTAATAACTAGTTAACTATACTGCATTACAGAGAATAAAAAATAATTTCTACAAGGATTGCCAGATTTACACAAATGGGAAAAGCCATAACTGTACTACTTTGGCAGGAAAATAACTTTGTTGGTGTGTTTTTTTTTTGTTTGTTTGTTTGTTTTTTGCAGTTAAAGGTTTGTTTTTATTTTGGATAATTTTTTTTAATAAATGGTAAATCAAACAGACAATTTTTTTATTTAGTGTCCACGTGTAAAGAATCGATTAATTTTTTACTCAACATATAACATTTTATAAGCACTTTTAATGTTTATTATATACATTTGATGTAATCTATTAAAGAATTTCCCTTATAATCCTTCTCTAATTAACAAATGTATTTTCTGCTCTTAAATCTTGATATGAATTTTCTAGACTTCTCTGGTCCAAACCACTACAACAGAGGACCTCCATTGTATAGCGAATTTACAATATAACTTACTACATTTTCATAACACAGCCACTTATATCTTACAAATAAACACATTCGTTGAATTTACTTACATGCGAAATTGAACACAGTTAAAAGCCACAATTAGTAATTTACACCGGAAAGTCTCACAGCACACCCCTCTGTAGTGTACACATGGTACAGCCCACCTGACAGCTTTGGTATAGACTCGCGCGCTGCCTCTGCGCTTCACTATAGACCGTTAACGTTACAACAATTGCTAAGTTATTTGTTAATTTTTTTTTATCAAATTAAAACGTCCGAATTGCCTTCATTTCGTTATGTCAGTTATAAAGAAGGGTGATTTAACCGACACCGAAAAGGAACTGCTGGTGGTTATCGCTGCAGGTAACAGCTAGTTAACGGTTAGCATGCTAGCCTGCTAATTTAGATTTAATTCATCGTATGCTAACAACGCAGTTAGTCAGATTCATTATATGATATGGTGCTGTGTTGTTGTTGCTTTTTTGACAGTTTCACACCAACAAGCGTTAAGACGTGCTGCAACTTGTTTGTTAACTAATAAATATTTTATTTTTTAAATGATTTTCTAAAGTTTAAACAAATAACCAAGAATGAAATTAAGTATTAGCTAGTGAGCTAACCCAGCTAGGTCGCAGTCAGCTGAGATTGTGCTTCATAATAACTTTTCAGTCACAACTTATACGTTATACATTTAAACATATACAGTACCAGTCAAAAGGTTGGACACGCCTTCTAATTTTACTAATTTTTATTAATTTTTACATTGTAAAGCAATGCTGAAGATGTTAAAAATATGTAATAATCTCTTTTGAACAGAGATGTGTCTGCTACTTATGCTCTGTAAAGCCTTCATAATGACTCTAATCTGAGGTGCTAGTTAGTTAGTTATTTTTAAGGCTGGTAAGTTTTGGTCTTGCTTTCCTGAAATGGTCTTCATGGGAGCCAGTTTCATCATGGTGGGGTTTGAAAATGCACTTGACAATACTGTTCTTGCAAGAACTATTTCAGAACAATTGACCTTCATGTCATGTCATGTCATGTAATATAACAACTGACTGTTGTTGTTGTTAATTACCCAATGCCATGTGTGTTAAAATCCAGTACTGTTCTGGAACATAGAAAAATGAATCCAAACTTGTGTCCAAATCTTTGACTGGTACTGTACATGTATAAATTCATATTTTATATCTACAGAATATAATGCTTTATAATACACCTATAATATCTATTTTCCATTAACTGTTAATATATAATGAGACAGTGGCACATATCACCGTGGCCATGCACATCCAGGGTCAAAGGTTCTTCCCATGCTTGGTGGGTTTCCTCTGGGTATTCCATTTTCCTTCCACAGTCCAGAGATATTCAGAGTAGGTTAATTATTAGATATGCACACACCTTGGCACAGGTTTTTATGCAATGATACCCTTCCTGACTCAATCCTCCCATTTTATGCGGGCTAGGAACTAGCACTGCATCCAGTAGTACTGGATGGAAGTTGAACCCTGGCCTTCTGCAAGGCAGGCGAGAAACCTACTACTGATTCGCTAAGAGAAGGTTCATTGGCATTCCCAAATTACCCGTACTGTGTGTGTATGTTTATGCACGTGTGTGTGCCCTGCTATGGATTGGCACCCTGTCCAGGGTGTACCCCCACCTCTTGCCTAAAGTCTCTTGGGATAGGCTCCACACCCCCACTCCTGGGATAAGCAGTATATAAAAAATCAGACAAGGAGTGTATGCTGTCATACTCACAGAACATTTTTCACTTCTGTATTCTACTCTGTTATACCTCAAAGTTTACAATTTCCTTTTGTACAGTCTGTAAATTCTATAAAAATGTATACCTTCCTATTTGTATTTTATTTTCTAACTTTCGTAAATTTCCAGCCTTAACTTTTTACAATTCTTATAGAACAAAATAGTTTTAATTTAATTGTACTCTCAAGTACATTGTATTTCATTGTAGTGAAATCTTTCTTTCTAGGTCCCAGGTAATTATGTAAGCATTATGAAAAATGGCTTACTGTGTATGGTTGTGTATTTGACAAATAAAATTAGATTTTTAAGGAGGTTGTAATGTGGATGAACTGTGATGTGCAGGAAATGTACAGGAAGCCTCAAGACTGCTCGGCTCAAAAGATGTCAGAGTCAATTGCCTGGATGAGGTAAGTGCACTGATTACACTCAACTAGTCATGAGTGCAGTACAGTATTGTCCTCATATAATAATCACAACAATAACGTTGCACTGTCTACCTGTGACCTGCCAAAATCAGATGTCAAGGACACTCAGCTTCCAAAGCAGCTGTGGTCCTAAAATCTTATTGATTGCTTTGTCTCTGTTAGTGAAAGCTTCTTGCTCTAAATGAGCACCTTTTAGACATTAAGCCTCAGGCATTGTGAGCGCCTTCATTTAAATTCTTCACTTTGCTTTCAGATATACAGTATTTTATTTATTTTTTTTATTATTATTATTTTTTATAATTCTGTCAATCTATCACTTTCTATGCTTGATGTGTCCATGTCCTTTGGATTAACTAATGTCAAACCTGATCTGTCTTTTCTTTGGTTATTTCTCCTCAGTATGGAATGACTCCTCTCATGCATGCTGCGTACAAGGGTAAAGCCGACATGTGTAAACTCCTACTGCAACATGGAGCCGACGTCAACTGCAACGAGCATGAGCATGGCTACACTGCTCTCATGTTCGCGGGACTCTCAGGTATGTCGGATGTGCTGGTGTTTACTTCTCTCAATGTTTATACAACTTTAAAGGTTGCCATAATATCTGGTTGTGTTTCAGGGAAGACTGATATCACCTGGATGATGTTAGATGCTGGAGCAGAGACCGATGTGGTGAACTCAGTAGGCAGAACAGCAGCACAAATGGCTGCTTTTGTAGGTGAGGTCTCACAGCCAATAATACTAATGGCTTACAGTTTATAACTGTATATTTGTGCTATTTTTAGTTTGTTTTTCTTAGTCATTGGTGAACCTGCATACTTTGATACAAAATGTTTTAAAATATCAGCACTTTTAAATTAATCTGAATTGTTAGAGTTTTGGCACAATTATACTTCTATAGAAAACAAAAACATGAAAGATAACATGTTCTGATAACTTGCAGGTATGGCTAGACGATTCCTGATGGCGAAGTAGTTACACATTTTTGGCTTAGAATTTGAGTTTTCACTTATGATTCTTTGACCAGTAAGTAGGGATAGGTATGTTTATTAAACTCTAACAGAGTAGAGCTAAATCCTATATAATATAATTGCCCTGTAGTATAAATTATATTCAAGTGGCAAGAGTGTGTCCTCAGAAATATGAAAAATAACAGAGCAAATTCAGTGTCTGGTTAAATAATTAATCATGTAATGTCTACTCCACAGTGATCACCACAAAACCACCTCAAAGGCATACATTAATCACCACCCAAAAGAATTACTATAGAATAGACAAAGAATAGTTCCCCCCACCCCTCCATCTCCATAAACTACTAAGCAAAGAAAACAAATAAAAGGAAGTAGTTAATTCATTTTAACACCTTTTATTTGACTTTTTTTTTTAATAGTTATTTTCAGGAGCATGTGTGTGTGGTCATGTTATAAAAGATCTATGCTCCGTGGTCACAGTGAATAAAGGGGAAGTGTGATGACGTTTTATGACTACCCAAGTGCAAATAGTGTAGTAACACTTTTGTAGTAGAAAAGATCATTTATTGTATGGCGATATGAAGAGATTGAAAGAGTGCTCTCTCTCTTTGTTCTTTCTTCAGGGCAGCATGACTGTGTAACTGTAATCAATATCTTCTTCTCTCGGAAAAGGCTCGACTACTACACAAAACCCCAGGGCTTAGAGAGAAAGCCAAAACTGCCTCCTAAACTGGCTGGACCTTTGCACAAAATTATTATGAGCACAAATCTTAACCCTGTCAAGGTAGCTATATATTAAATACAGATTTTGACCCGCATAAATTACGCCTTTGTTTTTGATTTGTACGCCTAACTGTGCATGACATGTTAGTTTATCAAAAGCTCCACGTCTTGGCTGGAGTGATTTGGAGTAAACACACTGTTCTCTTTCAGATGGTGATGCTGGTGATGGAAAATCCTCTACTTGTGGACTCTGAGGCTCTCGAAAAGTGTCGTAAAGTGATGGAGCTGATCTGTGAGAAGTGTGTAAAGCAGCAGGACATGAACGAGGTGCTGGCCATGAAGATGCACTACATCAGTTGTGTCCTGCAGAAGTGTAGCTCTTTCCTCAAAGACTCACAGGATAAACTGGAAAGCCTCATCAAGAGGTATGACATTCATAGTTTCATTGGTTTTACCGACTACAGTGAGCAAAATGCAGTAGTCACTGATTTCAGATCAAACGTCTCGAAATCTGTTATTTTAGCTTTAAATATTAACTGCCAAAATGGGAAAATCAGATTGTAGATTAACAGAAGATACTGATGCTCACTTTTCCACCTGTTTTGCAGTTAAACCATTGTGTTATCTCCTGAGAGAGTTTACAAATAAATGTCATAAAAATTTATAACAATGGTTTAGGATTTATTATTAAAACTTTCACGCATGTTTTCTCTAAATTTATGGCCCCAACATCATATGTCATTAAACAAGCTACCTTGCTTTTTATTTCCTATAACTTTAAAAACACACTATAGCTCTGTCACTTACGGTGATCATGTGTTACACAAGTTACCATGGTGACAAAATTGATGCTGACCAGGCCTTGGAACTGAACTGCACCTTGCAAGTGGAAAAGGTTGCATAAATCTCTCTTTAAACGAATCTTTTTCTTGTCAGTCTGCTGAAGGGACGAGAAAGTGATGGCTTCCCGGTGTTCCAGGAAAAATTTATTCGGGAATGTATCCGGAAATTTCCTTACTGTGACGCTACACTACTCCAGCAGCTTGTCAGAAGTATAGCTCCTGTGGAAATAGTGAGTAACACTGATGATTCTGCTGCGAATAACTTTGATTTGACTTTTAGATTTATAATTAAGGCTGTTGTCCTAATTCAGCAGTTTTCTCCTTTAACATGTCATATTTTCCTGTATAGACGTGTGATACAACAAAAGCAATAGCAGGCAGAATTGTGTTGTATTTTTGTGTATGAAATAACTTCCTGTTAAATAAACAACATGATTTTTATTTATTTTTATTGTTTCCATCTCTATGGAGAGACATTTAAAGTGGTGTATCTTGTGTTTAGGTACAACACTAGAGTAGATGGCTATTTTGACAGTAACAAAAATATTTTCCCCTTCCGCTCCCCCCCCCCCCCCTCTCAAGGGCAATAACCCCACAGCGTTGTCGGTGCTTACCCAAGCCATCACAGGGCAGGTGGGCTTCATGGATGCTGAGTTCTGCACCACCTGTGGGGAAAAAGGAGCAGAGAAGAGATGCTCCATCTGCAAAATGGTAATACAAGCGTGCTTTTCGATGACCAGTTCATGTTGTGTCGTCTTTCGTCCACACACAAACGCAGTTTTGGTCATTAAAAACGTGGTCATTTGAAAACTTAGTCCAAAGTGAAGATTTTCCAAAACTCCGTTTTCAGTGGTGTTGTGTGGACAGGGGAAACAGAGATTTTGGCTTGTTGTAACGTCACCTTGTGCCGATGATGTAATTGTCTGTGTGCCGGTCTCCTTGATTTGACATCAGCTTTGTTTATGAGGATATTTTGTACAGTGGTGGACATGCATACAGTAAACTAGTGACTGTGTTAACGTTACTTACTGGACTTTTTACATGCATGTACATACACGTGCAGTGAGGCTACAGGGAGCAGAGGTAAAGAAGGTGCAGGACTTTAAGTACTTAGGGTCAATGGTCTAGAGCAACGGAGAGTGTTCAAAAGAGGTGAAGATTCGGGTACAAGCAGGTTGGAATGGGTGGAGAAAAGTATCAGGTGTGTTGTGCGATAAAAGAGTATCAGCGAGAATGAAAGGAAAGGTGTACAGGACAGTGGTGAGACCAGCGAT
>JAQMYJ010000003.1:9820691-9834280 GCA_030014305.1 Clarias laeviceps | reverse complement strand
ACAGTGTTATAGTAAACAGTACACGCATGCACGGATGTTGATTATACCAGTAAGAGACGCGCACTAAGACCCAGCAGGGGAGACGATTACCCACAATTTTGCAGCACAATACAGAGAAAAACCATTGGCTCAGTCGTGATCACGTGACGCTCGGCGTCAAAACAAGTAACGCATGTGTGATACATGATACTCGGTACTCGTAAACCAAGTTTACGCAATCCGAGGTTCCACTGTACGGACTACAGCATACTTAAGAACACGTCACTCTAATAATTTTTTACAGGTTGATCAGATTCAAGTCGGTGTGTGCCACATTTGCACATCAATTTTTAAGAAATTTTGTACATTGGAGTGTTAGAAATTAGTGCACCGACTTATCCTCTCTAAGGAAACACATTGACCTGAATGATGTGTGTGTTTGAGGTGGTCAGTGTGTTATCCGAATTTGACTGTAAGGATTTTGGCTGCAGTACTCTTTTCCTCCAGGGGGTGCTGCTGAGCTCTTCTCATGCTGCTCCAGTCCAGAGTAGAGAACTGCATGATGGATCTCTGCGTGGCCCTGCGCTCACACAAGCCGTCTATCACATCAAACGGGCATCTGAAATCGCCAGACAATACAAAAATCTGGTAATGGAAGTCAGATTTTTTTTTTTTTAAAGCCTTTGCTTCATCTCTATTTAAAGAGATGCAGCAGTGCTTTAGCCCCTTGGTCTGTCTGGTTGTAATCACCCTTTTCGATGCACTTTGCTCAAAGAGTTCGGGATCTAAAGATTCATGATCACGTAAATCAGTCCATTGCATTTGGTATTGTTTACATCATATGTATGCTATCTCCACTGGGTTTCCCCAATATATGTCATTGACAGTCACTTATACAGTATACAGTGGATGAAAAAAAGAATCACTTGTTAGGAACCAACAGTGAAACCTGACTGCTGTCCCTTATGGAAGGATTTGTTGAATTTCTCATTATTGTATGTGTGTTAGTACCGTTCCCTTGTAATAGCAGGGTTTCCTCTACAGGGAATAATCGTAACACAGCACCAAACAAAAAAATTTGCTCCAGAATGAATTATTAAATATTTCATATAGTGTTTTAGAGTAAATTAACTTAATAAGAACAACCCACCCATTTTAAACAGGGTCATAGAATTACTTACTTTGTGCATTTTATTTTGCCTCTCCATTGACCTGTAATAAATGATTACAGATGAGTTATTACGTGCATCAGAAAAGTATACATAAGTGTTAATACAGTTACAGACAGTCATACAGTATACTTTACATTAAAACATGATTGTGGCAATGTCCGTATGTAACTTAAATTCCTCCGTAATATTGCAATATGGTATGAGGCAAATACAACCTGTATTTTTCAACATCATAAACATTTAAACAAAAAAATGCACATACAGCATTTCCATCACAGCATTATGGAACTAATGGTTTTGTTATTCAAAGGTGTTTCAGTGACCTGAGATGGCATTTGTATCACACTGAAATTACATTTATAATTATGTACATACCCCAAAGCCAAACGCATTTTAAGTACATGTAGCATGTCCTTCAAGACGACCTTATGTCCATATTCCTGAGGAAATGCAGAGGTAGCTCAGTAGTTAAGATGTTGGACTACTAATCGAAAAGTCACAGATTTAATCCCTGGCACCACAGAGCTGCCACAGTGCTTGTTTGGGATCTTGAGCAAGGACCTCAACCCTCAACTGCTCAGATGAATAATGTGCTAAATTAAATGTAAGTCGCTCTGGATAAGGGTGCAATAAATGTAAATAACCCAAAAGAGTAAAATCCATCAACACATTTCTAACTGTGCCAGCCCATAACAAATAGACAATGAAATACTTTATTAAGGCGTGAATCAATTTAACCTCTCACACTGGTGACATCAGGATACCAATAAACCTACATTTTACGTGACTTAACCTGTTACCTAAACATTTCACTCCTATAAAATATTTGAAATATTTCACAACTTTAACAAGAAGTCAAGTCATCTAAAATGACTAAAAGTCCAATGAATGCACGTTTTCTTAGATTAATTACATTTTTCACTACGAACATGTCGTCACCCATATTACTGACTGTTGGACACCTGAGATGCATTTGGTATACAATTACTCTGGTGTCATCCTGAACCCCATTCATCAGTGGAAGGAAAGTACTATAATAGTACTAATATACGGGGGGAGTTCAAATCAAACCGGGACTCTTGATTGTGCAGAATAACAATGTTATTAGAGTAAAAACTACCTTTATTTCTCTAATCCCTTGCTACTCTAATGCACTTATCCCAGCGTTTCACTAGTGCTTGGATTTTTCAGTACGTCTGACTTTGAGCCATGATCTTCAGACTACATCACGTCTGAAACACTGGCCTCCCAGGAACTCCTTTAATGACCCAAATATGTGGAAATGGCTTGGAGGGGGGTCAGGACCGTATGGGGGACATGGCAATAACTCTAAGCCTAGTTCTTGTAATGAGCATGTGGTGTTGGTGAGTCATTGTGTGTACAGTTCCCACAGACAGATGTCTGTTTCACAAGTTGGCGCCAATTATTTGTCAATTTTCAATGATCAGGCGTTCCACTCTCTGAAGGTTAACGGGAACGATTGCAGTGGGCTCCGAGCCACCTCGGCCCGGATCATCATTCACAGATGTACGGCCTTCTTCTTAACACTTGCAACGTTCAGATGTTTTACTGCGGCTAAGAGCCTCATCACAGTACTGTGCTTGAAGTCTTCTGTAAATCTCAATCGGTTTTACTGCATGTCTTCATTCACGAGAAATTTCATCACAAGTCCCGGCTTGGTTTGAACACCCTCTGATTGAGTGGTGGATCACTAAACCCAGTAGTTTGTGTTTCTCATACAGCTGTAGCAGCACCTATATGTGCCAATATTTTGGTGGGGAATCATTCTCCGCACTCACATTTTTTAACAAAGAGTTGCAACAATTTTGGTTTAAACATGATGGCTACAGTTTCAGCACCTCTCTGTGTGTCCTGAGTCATTTTCCTTTCTGCTGGTGCTCGTCTGCCGAATGCGAGTGTGTCATGAATCACCTGTTTCTCTGGACTGAAGAGTTTAAAGGCACGTCTTCTCTCCTCCTGTTTCACCTCTTATTAATGAAATACATAATTCACACAGCAGACAGTTAATTACGTGTTAAAATAGCCTATAAACTATGGAGACACTATGCAGCCAAAAGACACCTGCCCAGTACTTTTTGAACATTTCATTCAATATTTCATATTTTGGCCATATAGAGTAGCTTTATGTATAGGACTGCTCGAAAGTCAGTGCTCTCTTACCTTTTCTGTCTAATAATTGAACAGATGGTAAGTGATGGACAGTGTATTCCCGATACAGGGGATCTTGCGTAAAGGGATTCAGGAACAAATCTGAAACAGTGCAATATTACTCATCAAAGAAAGAAAAACAATCATGTAGATTTTAGGAGTATGGAAAATGTTCATTCATTCATTGTATAGGCAGCCATCTACAAGACACACATTCCCACACTTATTTACACCTAGAGGCAATTTGGCACACTCGGTTCGTCTACTAACATGGTGGAAACCAGAGAACTCAGACTGAACCCACACAGAGAACATTTCAAAAGACAGTCACAGACAGTAACCCGAGCTCATGACTGAAACAGGGAGGTGTGAGGCAGTAACACTATCTGCTGCACCACTATGCCACCCCAAAAGTTCATTTTGCAAGTGACTGACTGTTACAGTATGTACAGTATGAAACATGTAGCACTGATCATTTTTATAGTGGGCTTATGGGGACTTACTGAGTGTTTGGAGGTGCTGCAACCGTCTCAGTTCAGTCACTGTTTCCTCCCGGTTGCGCAGGTGGTTATTGTGAAGCAGCAACACTCGCAGACACCTCAGGTGCCTTAGAACCCCTGTAGATGCAATAGAAAGACAGACAGACAGACAGCGTAGATTTAAACAGAGTGCCCTAATTGGTAAGTCTTAAGATGAGGTAAAAGAAGAAGAAATACGTTATCATTTTCCCATTAAACAAAAGGGTTCCAGCAGACACAAGCTGTTTGTATGTATATTCGTCTGAACACAGGCTATAGCAAGTGATAAGGAAGGGCAAAGAATCAGAAAGCCCAGTGTTTTATGGGCATAGAGGCATGATAAAGTTCACATTATATTATAAAACCTTACAGACAGACAGACAAACAGACAGACAGATTCAGTTTATACACACTGTGTTTATACACAGTATATCAATGCCCTTCTATCTCCATCCATAGAACCACTGACCCGAATATTTTATGGATATTTAATGTTCCCTGACATGGCAGTGTGTGTGTGTGTGGCACTGATATGAGTGTATCAGATGGAGCAGTGTTGCTTGGATTTTAAGTGTCATAGATACAGGGGTTGGACAATTAAACTGAAACGCCTGGTTTTAGAACACAATAAATCATTAGTATGGTGTAGGGCCTCCTTTTGTCTTGGGAATGACAGACACAAGTCCTCCACAGCGGCCAGAGGGATTTTGAGCCATTCTTCTTGCAGAATAGTGGCCAGGTCACTACGTGATGCTGGTGGAGAAAAACGTTTCCTGACTTTTCTGACACCCCAAAGTCGCTCAATAATATTTAGATCTGGTGACTGTACAGGTCATGGGACTTCACTCCGGGCATGCAACAGTCTGGGTGTTACGCTTCTTTGGGGCTTCTCCGCACCGTAACTCTCCCGGATGTGGGAAAGACAGTGAAGGTGGACGTCGTTTGGCATTGGCACGAGTGATCAAAGGTTTGGCTATAGCAGCCTGGCCATGTACAGTACATTGACCCTGTGGAGCGCCCGATGAACAGTTTTGGTGGAAACTGGAGAGTTGAGGTGCACATTTATTTCTGCAATGAGTTGGGCAGCTGTGGTTTTATGTTTTTTTGGATACAATCTGGGTTAGCACCCGGACATCCCTTTCAGACAGCTTCCTCTTGCGTCCACAGTTACTCCTGTTGGATGTGGTTGGTCCTTCTTGGTGCTATGCTGACGTTACCCTGGATACCGTGGCTCTTGATGCATCACAAAGACTTGCTGTCTTGGTCACAGATGCGCCAGCGAGATGTGCACCAACAATTTGTCCTCTTTTGAACTCTGATATGTCACCCATAATGTTGTGTGCATTGCAATATTTTAAGCATTTATTTATTTCTCTGCTAAATAAACTTTCACACTCTGCTCTTACTGGTGGAATGTGCAGTCAATAAGGTTTGGCCACCAGGCTGGTCAAATTTAGCCATGAAACCTCCAACACTAAATTGGGCAGTGTTTTAGTTTCATTGTCCAACCTCTGTATCTTGTTGTCAGCAGTGCTGTGATTGGAAATGAACAGAGCAATGACTAATAGAAGACTACAACTACGAAAAGATCAGCTGCAATAAGGTAAGACCTACTAGGAAAATAGGCAATGGCATGTACATGTACAAATTGATGAAAAAAGGAAACAAGTAACACTTTTTGCCTTATATATTTGCCTTATTTATGCTTATTTATATATGTCTTGCCTTACACGTCAGTGGTGTTGATCCTATAATGGACCTTAAACTTTGGAGACAGATCAAGGCTACATAATCAGCACATGGACTACAATTTTTACATTTTAAAACCTGTAGGTTCTAACATGATTTTAAGGGAATAATTTCACTTATTGCTAAAAACCTTAATCTGGGTGAAATGATGATGCAATTAGAAACATTCATTTTTGTCCATTAGATATTATTTCCTGGTTGAGGGGGATCTGGAATCTACCTTGGAAACGCTGGCTACAGCACTGTACACTAAGCTGCATGCTTGGACACTTGCAAACAAAGGCAATTAAAGTAGAAACTGTAGAAACAATTCTAGTTGTAAAAAAAACATGCAAAATCCTATACAGACACATGACTGAGCTCAGAATCAAACCAGGAACCCTGTGCATTTAATGTATAATGTCGTGCTTGAAAAGTACCTGTGATTGAGGAAATCTCATTGTTCTGGAGGTACAGCTCTGCTAAACAGCAATGAAATACAGGACCTTGGATGTCCCTTATCTGGGGACAGAAATTCGATTTTTAAAGCCCTCTAGGAAAAGTATCATTATACAAAAACCATGACATGTGTTGCATGGAATCTAATTCCATTAGTTCAACTGAATTATGGTTGTTATTAAGAATATTGTGAACCCCACCCTGTTATTATTAAGCCAGATGTATCTCAGTTGGGTGAATCTGGACAAATCTGGAACATCTGTGAGCTGCCTGCACGAGGAAGAAAGCAATATTACAAAGTTGAAGCTAATATAATAGAACTGATGTTCAGTGTTTAACCTATGATGATCTCGGGAACAGATCATTCCTATGTAAAATCTTTATGTTGTCAGCATACAAGATTGTAATGTTGTTTTAAGAGTATATACCGTCCAAGTTTTCAAAGACATTGAGATCCGACTAGAACTTAGGTTTACCTCTTTGCTAGGTAAAGTTCACTGACTTCATTATGGATACTTTTTAACTTGTGCACAGGGTCACTGATTTCCTGCAAGATATAAATCTGTTACATCATGTGAAATTAAAATCAAGAACACTGATTTAAAAAAGATCGGTTATTAAAAGTCGATCATAAATTACCTTGTTGTATGACTCCATGTCTCACACCGCCAACCTGTTGCCAAGACACACACCATGCACCTAGTAACAAAGCTGTGTGTTCACAATGAGACCATCTAGAGTGAGTATTTTGACTATTAAGCCTGTGAGCAGATATATACTGGGCATGTAGAGTATTAAACCCAGAGTGAGATCTTAATAAGAACAATGCTATGATCTGTATCTGTTTCGTGCTCTAAATATAGGTTCCTGTATCTGTAATCTGTATCTTTATGTATATATAGTGCTCCAAATATTTGTATAAGTATTTGAATCTGTCTAAGCGGCTCCAGACATCCATATCTGTATTTGTTTTTAATTTAAACTCAAGCCTGTTTTCTCTCTCTCTCTCTCTCTCTCTCCGTCTCCGTCTCTGTCTGTCAAGCTGCACATGGTGCTCCTGAGTTGCCAGTGATCCAGACCCCTCTGCCCCCCGGACCTGTCTGACTCATCCTGGTGGCCCGCTTCTGGTTGGAGATCTTGTCGCATGGAGGGCCGTGTGGTCTGATTAGGAAGCTTGCGGTGACTGGGAACGGTTCCACTTGACCGTGAAGATGGTCTTGGACTCGGCTGATTCAGACATCTGTTCTCTGATGACTTGTGACTGCAGTCGCTCAATAATTCTGGACTGAAATTCCTACAAACAGTTTATAACGAACTGAGCTCCATAATAACTTAAACATCTTTCTTGTTATATAGAAGCTTGAGCCTCCGAACACACAGCATGAGTATAGATCAATTGATTCGTGCTATCTGATGTCACCCAAATGAGGATGGGTTCCCTTTTGAGTCTGGTTCCTCTCAAGGTTTCTTTCTATTGCCATCTCAGAGAGTTTTTCCTTGCCACCATCGCCATCGGCTTGCTCTTCAGGGACAATTTGATCGTTTTGATTCACACATATTTCCTCACACATTTCAAACTATTTCTATTTCTCCATTTTCGAACTATTGTTATAAATGATCATAAATAAAACTGAACTGAAAGTAGGCGTGGTCTTTAGGGAGGGTGTTTACATCAACCAGGAAACACTGGAAAATACTGAAAAAAGTACTGTCTGCATTTTATTTAAATTCTGGACCTCAACCCCAGCTGCATCACACAAGTCCATAATTACCCTCAAACATAGATGTGCCCAGAAGGTTGTTTTTTTTCTTTCAAAATCCTGCTTACACAGTTATCATTCTTGTGATATTTTCCTTAAAATAAATTTAGTTGGTCCTAAAACTAGTCACCAAATTTAAACCACAATAATCCTGACCAGGCAGTTACTAATAATGAATGAAGGAAAGATGTAGGTTCATGGATTTTGACTCTTTGGCACCGAGATGAAAGTTAATAACCTCAGTTCACACAGGTTTTATTGTTCTGCGAACTTTCTGGGCAAGCTTTCTTTAAATTTGTCAAATCTCCTTTCATTTTTCAAATCTGTATAATTATCTGAATAACAGATTCAGGTAACAGTTTACAGAAAAATACTGCAGATACCTTCACACAGAAGTGTTATTGCCAGAAGAGGGAGCACATTTCCCTCAAATCCTACAGTAGTTGATCATCTCCACTCTCACAAAGACACTGATATACTGTAGGTACAGTAGTATATACTGTATATTGACCTTCAAGACTAAAATTTCTGGATAAATTCATTGTTTAGTTTCTATCCTAACCAACTATGTAATTTTAACGCACTATTATGTTACAGTAATTGTACAGTAAATCACTATTTAAAAAAAATGGAAAACATTCAAAGAATCGTACATCATATACAAAAACAAATAAATGAATACATTTTTTAAAAATCCAGCTAAATTTGACTCAGATGCATTCTCGTTGTCAAATGAGTTTAGCATGTTCTTGTGAGAAGTTCCCCCTGTAAAAATGTTCTCCAAGGAAATAAATCCATGCTGGACCTCACACATTGTGTTTTGGGTTTTTTTTCTTTATTCATTTTGACCTTCAGGAAAATCAAAACAAATGCAAAGCAGTCACAGAGCGTTCTTCACGAGAGTTTCCTCTAATGCCAAAGAAGCCACTTTTTTACTGAACACACACTGCTTGTCGATTTTTTTTAAATGTAGATTGGGGCTAAAACTGCTAAAACTATAGGGTTATTAGATTGGTCATGCTGTGTGTGCTGTGTGCAGGGGAACTCACAGGGTGAGCTAAGCAGCATCCAAACTGATCCTGCTTCCATTAGGCCTGTTTCTTTTTACTTGCATGTCCCTTTTACCCTGCAGAATGTTTCTGCCAGTCCAGCTGTTAGTCATTCATTGACAATCTGGTCTCAAGTACGTTTACCTCTTAATCTTATATATCTTTCCGTTTTTAGCTACTAATGCCCAGAATTTCTTATTTTCTCTTTCTTTAAGTAAAAGGGCTTTGTACCCTGGATAGACCCTGGCCTGCCTAAGATGTCAGGCATTTATCAGGGGGACTTTTGCCACTTTTGAGGAGCTCCAGGAAAGTTTAAAACTTTCCTATAACTTATGTGACTTTTATATTGCTTAGACCTGAAGAATATGTCTTAAATTCCTTTTCTTGCGCATAAAGTGTATTGTTACAAGGAGCAATTTGTATGCTTATTAAAAATCAGCAAAAGTTTTTTTCTACTGAGCCGTTACGGTCACTCTGTTATAAGTAGGGAACTAAATTAGAAGCTCTCACATATTTTATACTATATGTCGCCTGTGCACACAGGGGGGCCAGTCAAACGTTTTTGAACACCTGGGGTTACTTGGAATTGTATGATGTGACCTGAAAAGGTCATAATAACTATTAAATATGGTATAAATATTAAACAAATACCTAGATTATTTGCATTGCATTGCAGTGATGGCTCAGTGTGTTAAGGTTCTGAGTTAGTGATCGGAAGATCGGCGGTTCGAGCCCTAGCTCAGCCAGGTTGCTGCTGTTGGGCCCTTGAATAAGGCCCTTAACCCTGTCTGTTCCAGGGGTGCTGTATCATGGCTGTCCCTGCGTTTTGATCCCAGTTACACTGGAATATGCAAAGATAGAATTTCACTGTGCAGTAATGTATATGTGTAATATATATATTCAATATAAATGCATTATTTATTTTAGCCTTTGTAATGCACTAATTTAAAAGAGCTCATTGATTTTATAACCAAAATTATAGAAGTGATGTTCAAAAGATTTTTCTTCCTCACTCTTCTAAGTATCACTTGTAGTTTTATTACAGTTAAATCCAGTCATTCCTGTTGTTGTAGATTAAAAGCCACAAGTATGAAAATTTTATACAGAAAGAAATGAGTTCCTTTGTATTTTAGCATTATATAACTGAAAAGCTCTAAGATCCTAATGGGACTCTAAATAAGTACTTTACTTAAGACAGGTGGATTAAACACAAATAGACAGTGCACTCCCTTTTCTCCTTCACTTAGTCTATATCTTACACTAGGAGCATTGCAAACTCAATCTACGTCATGAAAATCAGAAATGGTTTTCATTTTGATAAAACAATGAATTCCTACACCAGTGCACTATGTAATAAAGCTTTCCTGCTTGATCAATTGATTAACTCTACTGGTCTTGGAACACTTGTGTAACTGTGGGCTCATTCACATGTAAGTTGCTTTGGATAGAAGTATATGTGCTACGCTTTAACAATTTTCCTGAACTATAAAATGTACATATTTCTCTTAATCCCTTAATTGTGCTTCCTGATGTGCCGTAAGCTGACATTCTTGAAGTAATCCACGTAGATATATTTGCTCTCAGATCGCATTTAGCCAGGAGGCTTGTTCTTTTGCACTGGAAGTCAGACCGGCAGTGGGTGGTGAGCAACTGCATTCTTTTTCACTTGAAAAGGCAAAGTTCATGCTGAGGGGAGCTTCTGTATGTTTCAATAAGGTGTACAATTTGTTCTAAGTCTATTTTAAGGAGTTGGCAAAGATCCGCCCGTATAGTGTTCTACCTGCACACCAACATATTTTTTTAAACTGGTCACAGTATTAATATAGACTGGTGATGTACTGACACCTCAGCCAGGGTGTATTCCTGCCTCAGGCCCAGTGTTCCCGGATGGACTCCGGATCCACCTGAACCCTGACCTAAATAAAGCACTTACTGATGAATGAATGAATGAATGAATGAAGGAATGAAAGAAGGAAGGAAGCATTAAGATAATAATAAACAGTTTCTGTTTCTGTTTACCACTTATTTTAAATAAAGAAAATGATGGATAAAATTTATAAGTTACTTGGTTACTAAACTTGACCAATCTACTGTTTTACACATGTGATGAACAATGTTTTACAATGTGATGAGCCTTTAACACTCAGTCCTCTTTAATAATGCCTTGCAAAAGTGTTATACTCTATGAGAAGTTCTGCACACTGTACACATAATGCAGCATCCTGGAATCAAAATGGACTCATCACTCTCTCTCATTGTCTCTACTGCATTATTCTGTATACAGGGTCGTGGGGGGGCCTGGAGCCTATCCCAGGAGACTTAGGGCAGACTGAGGCAGGGTACACCCTAGACTGGGTGCCAATCCATTGCTGGGCACACACACACTCACCGGTGCACCAGAGGAAACCCACCAAGCAGGGGAAGAACATGAAAAATCCATGGAGTATATGACCCGAGGCAGGTATCAAACTCGG
Organism: Clarias laeviceps; assembly: GCA_030014305.1. Taxonomy (NCBI): domain Eukaryota; kingdom Metazoa; phylum Chordata; class Actinopteri; order Siluriformes; family Clariidae; genus Clarias; species Clarias laeviceps. The sequence goes on along the minus strand of JAQMYJ010000003.1, from coordinate 9,822,972 downwards.
ACCCTGGAAATACAAGGTGACAATGCTAACCAATAAGTCACCGTGCCCCGAAATGGACTTATCTTTAATATATTAAATGTGCAAAAATATTTCCATTATGCACTTTAGTGCTTTCCCTCTTTGAAAACACCCACAACAACTCTGCTGATAATTTCATAATGTGTGTTAGAGGATGTTAAACATTAAATGTGCAGGGCCAGGATGAGGAATCTGTTTCCTCGGTCAGTAGGTAAATCCACCTTTGGTTGCCTTTACAGCTAAAAGGGATATGTCTCAATCAGCTTTGCACATCTGGATCCTGATAATTACAAGGCACTGCACACTTTTCCAGGAGAAAATTACGTACTGAAATACAAAAGAGTTGCCCTTAAGGGTGCCACCCAAGAGACGAGTACCGATGTTTAGTAGTTTAATTCTTCAGTGCAGTTGGTCTTTCAGTGTTGTTCTTTCGACTGCTCCCATCGAGTTCCCGTCGATGGTCCCACAGCGGACCATCGGGTCCGGACGCAATTGGCACAGGTTTTACACCTGACAGGAGCAGCTGAAAGCCCAACAACAGCTGAACTGAAGAACTAAACTTGTAAACACTGTGGTGCTTGAGTCTTGGGTGCACTGGGGTTTAGAAGTTAAGTTCTTCAGAAGAGTTGTGGTTGGACCTTCGGCTGCTCCTGTCAAGCAGTCACCACAGTGGACCATCTGGTCCACACACAACTTGTCAGCGGATGCCCTTCCTGACATGAACTTTCCATTTTTATCTTGGTTCTGACGCTACATCCAGCGGCTGAGGTTCGGGCATTGGGTAAAAGTCAAACCCAGGCTTTTCATATGGCTGGCGGGAAACCTATAGTGATCCACCAATGCCCAGTAGTACCATAATACCATTTGTAGAGTGAGATAAACATGCTGGATGTCTGGAGTGTGTTCATGAGCAGTGGATTTATCTTACTTCACTATTTTTCTGCTCCCAAACATGACCTAGCTTTTACCGATGACGTCAAATAACCCAGTCTCACACACACACACACACACACAGACACATCACGCCAGATGTTAAGGACGCGTCCAAAACCGCACACGGTATGCCATGGTGGCGTTTTGTTTAGACGCGCTCTGTATTTCGGTTTTTAGGGCGTGGTCTGGATTCACCTCTAATCGAGGAGTGCCGGGATCCGGAGTGGGCGTGACCGCGCGTGCAATACGTCGAGCCGTTAATTCACCTGAGCCGCGGCGTATATAAAGTCAGGGACATGACAGGGAAACGGGGAAACGAGTCGAGACTGCAGCTTTCATTCTCATCCTCATCACCATCATCAGCCATGCGCGTGCACAGGGATGAATCACGCAACCTCCTGTTTGTGTTGTGCTTTTTGATTAGGACCACACACAGCGCTGCTATGAAAAACGACGCGACGGAGATTGTGTACCCGCACACGGCGGAGGATCCCGGAGAAGCACCCGCAGATGAAGCGGCGCTGAACCGCGCGCGCAGTGGAGGCAGAGGGTCCGAGAGCGCGGCGCGGGAGCGAGCCGGTGAGTGCGCGCACGTCGCATCAATCAGTGCGCTCTTGACGCACACTTTAGTGTTTCGGACCAGGGAACTCCAAAAGCATGGTCAATGGGGTACAGTGGTGGAAATTATAACGCATGGAATATATAACATGAATAAATTATAACGCATGGAATATATAACATAAATAAATTATAACGCATGGAATATATAACATAATGTCTTCTGTTAGAAAAAAAATCAGGAATAAAAAGATCTATGGTTTCAAAAGTTTATTTTCAATATTAATGATAATAATAAAATCTAAATTCTTTCAAGGCACAGATCCATACTGAAAGTGTCTGTGGAATTTACACTTAAATGTGTCCCTGACTGCAAAAAAAAAAAAAAGTTAAAGAACTTTATATGAGGATCCTTATATGAGGACCATTCCACACTCTTTATGAGAATCCTCATATGAGGACATTGCATTCTCTCTTTATATGAGGATCATCATATGAGGCATATTGCATAATCTTTACATGATAATCCTTATACCAGGACATTGCATTCTTTTTACATTATAATCCTCATATAATGACAATTGCATTGTCTTTAAATGACAATCCTCATATGAGGAAATTTCATTCTCTTTTATATGCAAATCCTCATATGAGGACATTTCATTTTCTTTTATATGAGAATCCTATGAGGATCATCATATGAGGACATTGCATTCTCTCTTTATATGAGGATCATCATATGAGGCATATTGCATAATCTTTACATGATAAT
>JAQMYJ010000003.1:9810179-9820591 GCA_030014305.1 Clarias laeviceps | reverse complement strand
CCTTATACCAGGACATTCTTTTTACATTATAATCCTCACATGATGACAATTGCATTGTCTTCAAATGACAATCCTCATATGAGGTCATTTCATTCTCTTTTATATGAGAATCCTCATATGAGGACATTTCATTCTCTTTTATATGAGAATCCTCATATGAGGTCCATTAGGCCATGAGGACCATTCATCTTTTGCCAAATATTTTTTTCTGTTCAAAGACACTAATCAGGTGTTAATTATCAGAAACAGGAAAAAATGAGAAGGCAGATAACATTAGATTTTAAGGAACATGGTTCTTAGTAGAGAAGAAAGAAAGGGATGTACAGTGTTTATACACCCTGTGGGTTACTGGAGGTAAATGGGTGCAACAGTGCAAGACGACTGTAAACAGTGTCAACTTCAATTTGGAGGGAGTTTATATGATGATATTAAAATTGATTTCAATCCACATTTTTTGACAATGTGTCACAGGGTTGGGAAGTCTCCAATAAATAAATATAATCTGTCATCTTTGCTTGTGTATCTAAGGTCTGACCAGTTACATAATAGTAATAAAATAAATCTGTCTAAGTTTATAAGGAAAGTTGACTTTGGATACAGGGAGCACTTAGATTAAGAAAAAATGGAGGAAAGGAATTTAAAGAAAAAGAGAAAGAGGAAAATAGCCTAATTATGGATATGCAAGACTTTTTATTTTAAGTAAACACTTGGATTATAGTAACGATGTTCTCTATGCCATTAATCATATGTATGATAAGAAGTTTCTAACATTCTAAAATATAAGTCTAAAACTTATTCATGGGCTAAAAAAAAAAACTCATTTTTTAAAATTGCTGTTATCAATTAGACTACACTCCCAACATTCAGTTTCTTGCACCACTTTTATCATTTGTCAATGTTGTCAGACATAAAGTGGCTATCTCAGTGAGATTCTGAAAAGTGTATACGGATGACACACACTTTTGGCACGCACACATGTTGACGGGCAAAGATGAGAGAATTTAGAACACAATACCTGCTGACTGAATCCTGTCAGGCTATGTGAATGGTGCTGCATCTCAGTTGCTCATAACGTCTCCGGTCAGCACCGTACTCGTCTTGAATCCCTGCTACCTGAAGCGGGGAGAAAGAAAGGCCTCTCAACTCTCCATTCATCATGGGCTGTCATAGAGAAGGGGGCTCATTGTTGCTGAGGTGTGTGTGTGCTTGGTGAAAGCAGCTTGGCTTGGGTTGCACCGTCAGGTGGTGTAGCCCAAGGGTAGAGGAATGTTCATAGTATCAGCAGCGGCGCTGATCCAACAATGGATTAGACTTTTAGACAACATCCTTCTGTGTTAAACCATTTCCTTGTACGCTATAGAAAGGCATGTAGGTGGGACAGTGATGTAGTGTCATTGTACAATAAATGCATTCAACTTTGTTCCAATGCATACAGTAGACCCACTGCACAACCCATAATAGATTTCCTGTATAGTTAATAGTATCTCAGCACAGATTAATTATTGTGTTCCAAGTGTACAGTGGTAAATAAACTGCATATGTTTTTTTCATAAACAGAACAGCTTGTTCTCATTGTGTGTTTCATCTATACCTTTTCATAATATTGTTTTATAATGGATTTAATTTGTCGTAAAATATCTAAAACCTGCTCCTCATTCTTGAATTCCAGCTCCAGGTCCAATGGGCTGCAGAGAACTGCGCTCCACGAAGTACATCTCAGACGGCCAGTGCACCAGCATCAACCCCATTAAAGAGCTGGTGTGTGCAGGAGAGTGCCTCGCAGCCCAGGCACTCCCGAACTGGATAGGCGGATATGGCAGAAAGCAGAGGAACCGTCAGAGTGGCCAGGACTGGCGCTGCGTCAATGACAAGACCCGTACTGAACGCATTCAGCTGCAGTGCCAGGATGGCAGTACCAGGACCTACAAGATCACAGTGGTGACCAGCTGCAAGTGCAAACGTTACCTGAAACAGCACAATGAATCAGCAAACAAGTCTGAGAGCATCACTCAACGTCAGCAGGTCCACAAGCCTAAAAGCAAGCGGAAGCACCGGAATAGCAAAGTGAATGGGAATTGGCACGAGTCGGAGTCCTGAGACTTGGGGCTCTGAATGAAAAAAAAAAAAAAAAAAGACTATTGACTATAAGTGAAAGAAGGACTGCAGAGCTGAAGCTCAGGAGCAGTGGACATTGATTAAAAGTATAAAAAAAATGTTGGAGTGGAAATTAATTCCATTCCAGATGAAGTGGCTTCTGACCAAACCCAGCCTCCAGCAATGCGCCACACAATCACTGCTCATGCTTCCTATACAATTCATAACGACTTCATGCCAGACTTTGGCATTTCAATATATAATGAAAATATCACCTGACCAGGACAGTCTCTCTGTGAGAAATCGTAGCACTGGCTGTACTATGCTTCGAAAGCCAGATGACCCTGAATATCTCATGATTGAGAACAATATAGCTGTGTAAATAAAGTAAATACAGTCTTTTTGTCTAATGTGTGTAAATACAAGGCATTTACATGTGTAACTGCAAGATATTTAGTTACTGTTAGCAAGTATACATTGATGTAATATATTTTGTACTGACACTCTCGTTGTGTGGTTCATCTAATCCTTTATATACATGTCATAATTTTTATGCAGGCATTATATTGCACTATTTCAAATGATTGCAATTTCACTGTTTTGGCGTAAACTTATTAAATAATAATTCATAATTTGGATACACATAATTTTGGTCTGTTTATTTTGTCTCTTTTGCTTTTAACATCTTAAGCCGCATCCACTCAGTCATTTTGCAGTACATTAACTCTTGTCACTATGCATAACTTACAATTGCAACTTTACCACATACTTTAACTAGGTCTAGATCAAGATTATTATTATTTATCACTATACATTTCATCACAACAAAAAAATTATGTAGATAATTTTTTTTAAGGGCTCAACAGTGTTAATTGGTGGTAATAAGTGAGGCTTATTATTGCTCACTGCCAATACTACTATTACTGTTAATTATGAGCAAAATACCTTAAACATTATAAGAATATACAGTAGATTATGTTTGTGGGATTTAACAGAAGTAATAGACCTCTATGGTGACAGATATCCTTCTGTGCCATTAATGTAGCCACATCCTTTTATAATTAACATCCAGGAGACTTCAATAGGCTGTCATGGTGTTACAGTACTGTGTCCTTGCCCCTACAGAGTCGAGGGTTTCAATCCTGCCTCGGGTCTGTGTGCGTGGAGTTTGCATGTTCTCCCTTGAGGTGTTTTTCCCTCCCACAGTCCAAAGACATGCAAATTAGGCTAATTTCATCCATCTAACTAGAGACTGCGAAGGCCAATGGTGACTATTGTATTTATCCGAGCATGGTAGGACCTCTGGTTAACATTCGCATTCACACCCTTCGGGCAATTTGGGAACGCCAATTACCCTAATCTGCATGTTTTTGGACTGTGGGAGGAAACCAGAGTACCCGGAGGAAACCCATCAAGCACAGGGAGAACATGCAAACACCATGTACACAAACCCCAAGGCGGGGAATCGAACCCGGGTCCTGGAAGTGCAAGGTGACAGTGTGAACCACTAAGAGATTAATCTAGTTGGTGTGCCCAAGTTGCCCGTTGTTTGTGTGTGTGAGTGTGCCATGTGATGGATTGGTATCCTGTCCAGGGTGTACCCTGCCTTGTGCCCTAAGTCTCCTTATTCGGTACAGGATAAGCAGTATAGAGAATGAATGAGACTTTAATAGTCTATTAATCTTTAACTGCATATTACGCGACTATATATTTAATATAATTTAATATATTTTATAGTGAAATATTCCACTAAAACTGCATGCTGAGGAACTGCCTGAGGCGCAAATCCCATGCAAATCTAATGCTAAAGCTAAAGCAGCGCAGGCGGCTGAGTAAAGGCTGCGTCCCAAATGGCTTCCCAACTCTGCCATAGTGCACTACATAGGCTGCAGAAGCCATTATTTTATTCCCACTGAAGTGAATAACTATACGAAGTTCTGGGTTATTTGGGAGTCAGTTCCAATGTTCTTCGTTCGAGTTATTTAGGACTAGTACTGTATTTAGAGTTTATCTTTGCATGCTGTATTAGCTAGCTAGCGGAGTAGCGGGGAAGAGCGTCGGCCCGGACAACCGGGGCTTTTCCTGAAATCTGAATCCGACTATCGGGAGGGAATGATGGGGCGCGGCGCTGTGGATTTCCCGGTGGCTGTGGTTCTGCCAGCGGCTGGTTGCGGCGAGAGGACCGGGCTGCCGACCCCCAAACAGTTCTGCACTTTCCTCAACAGACCCCTCATAAGCTTCACCATCGAAACTTTTGAAAGGTATTATCTTCAACGCAAAGTATTATTCAAACTCTATTTATTATTCCAATACAAACTCAGTAAACACCGGTGTGAGACAGAGAGAGACCGGTGACTCATACAGATAGACGAGAGTCGCTTGTCAGGTTTAAAGCTGTCCCTACGGAACACAAAGCTCTAGTGTGTTTTTAGTTGATGTCAATATAAGCGCAATGCATTGTGGGTTATGTAGTTCATAAAGTCTGTAAATTTAAATCCATAAGTATGCATCACAATTTTGTCTTAAGCCACCTTTTTTTGTGGTTTAGTGGTTCGCACTGTCACCTTGCACCTCCTGGGTCTGGGTTTGATTCCCGCCTCGCGGTCTGTGTTTATGGAATTTGCATGTTCTCCCGTGTTTGATGGGTTTCCTCAGGGAACTCCGGTTTTCTCCCACAGACCAAAGACATGCAGTTTAGCGTAATTGGCTTTCCCAAACTTCGCAGTACGCAGGATAAAGTGGTATAGACGATTAAGTGAGTGAGTGAGTGAGTGAGTGGGAGTATCCTGGACTAAAAAGGAAAAAAAGGTAACAAAAAAAATAAAAGAGCTTGAGTCTTATTTTTTTTTCAGCCCAAATTGTAGATGCATTGGGGGTCAAATGGCACAGATTTTGCGCTGGATGCGTTTCCTGACACAACCCTCCTATTTTATCCGGGCTTGATTGAACCCGGGCAGGCAAGAAACCTACCACTGAGCCAATGCCTTATTGATGGTTATGTCATGTGATTTATTGCCTAGCAAAGAACCTCATCATCAGAGCTGATTGAGAATTTCCACTTTAGCGCTGGACAAAAGCACCTGATTTTCTCCCTTTCTTCTCACAGAATCCCGTGGATCGAGAGCATTGTTGTTGTAGTTTCTAAAGAGAGCCATGATCTGATGCTGCACATCATTCAGCAGTTTCATCATACAAAAGTCCAAGTGGTTGAAGGCGGCACCACGAGACATAGATCCATCTTCTGTGGCCTTCAGGCATTTGGCGAGAGTGCAGAAGGTCCTGTGCTTCCCAGGCCGAAGGTGGTCATCATCCACGATGCTGTGCGTCCCTTCGTAGAGGAGGACTTTCTGCTCAAAATCACACTGGCAGCCAAAGAGCAAGGGGTAAGAACATTGTACATGCAACTGTTAACCTGTGTGGTTCCTTATTCCAACATGTCATATCAGAACAATGCAGAAAATCAGGCTGATACAGGTTTACAGGGTTAATGTTTGTTAAACATGAGCCATCTTATTGGCTGTGTTAGGGGTGTTGGTTCCGTATAGGCTGGTATGAGTATGATTGTCTGGAATTTTTCTGCACAATAGTCTCTAGAAGTCAGACAGAATGGTGTGAAAAAAATAAGTCAGTGGTAATTCTGCAAACTAATTGTAAATGTAAAAGGTCACAAGAACTGGCAGACTTGTTCAAGTTCAAATAACCACTCTTTAAAAAAGCAATGTCTTGCAAAAACAACATGTTATAATTCCATGAATGAGAAGATGTTAAAGGTTTTTAGTAGAACCTGAATGTACAGTACCAGTCAAAAGTATTGACACAAGTTTGGATTTCAAATTAAAATTTTATTTGTCACATACAGTCATACACAGTACGATATGTAGCGAAATGCTTATACGATAAATATGGAAACTGTTGTGGATATTGACATAGAATGTGAAGATGTAATGGCCATAAATGTGCAAAAGTGTGCAAAATTAAATGAATGTCCAGGGTGAGTGCAAATGTGCATGAATATTTAAATGTATAATGTCTATAAATGGTCCATAAATGTCTCTTGGGTGTAAGCAAATGTCCATAAAGTGCAGTGTGCAAAAATAATTTTTTAGTCCGGTGTGGTGTTCTGGTTGAGAGACCATATTGCCTGCGGGAGGAAACTTCTCCTCAGTCTCTCTGTGTTGGGGTTCAGGGAGCGGAAACGCTTTACTAACCGCAACAGAGAAAACAGTCCATTGTTGGGGTGGCTGAGGTCCTTCACAATCTTCCTGGCCTTGGTCCAGCACCGCTTGCTGTAGATTGAGTGCAGGTCAGGGAGCTCGGTGCGGATGGTGCGTTTTGCTGATCTCACCACCCTGTGTTGAGCTCGTCTGTCCTGAATGGTGCTGTTCCCGAACCATGTCGTGATGTTTTCCGATCTCCTCTAGGTAGGACGTCTGATCGTTGTCAGAGATTAGGCCCACCGCGACAGTGTTGTTAGCAAACTTGATGGTCATAGTGGAGTTGGTAGTGGTCACGCAGTCGTAAGTGTACAATGAGTACAGCAGGGGCCTCAAAACACAACCCTGGGGGGCTCTAGTGCTAAGAGTGAGGAAGGCTGAGACATGATTGTCCATTCTTACTGCCTGTGGTCTGCATTTCTACATTCTAGAACAGTACTGGATTTATCTAGAATAATACTGTAAAACTGTAAAACTATGAATTAATACATTTGGAATTGGGTAATTAGGGAACAACAGTCAGTTGTTTGCAAAAATCCATCAAGGACCATGATGAAACTGTCTCTCATGAAGACCATCCCAGGAAAGCAAGACCAAAACTTACCTCTGCTGCAGAGGAGAAGTTCATTTAGAGCTACCAGCCTCAGAAATCACCAATTAACATCACCTCGGATTAGAGCTGTTATGAAGACTTTACTGACCATAAGTAGCAGACACATCTCAATATCAGCTATTCAAAAGAGATTATTGCGTATTTTGGATGCCTTTAGCATTGTTTTACAATGACGAAAGAAAGAAAGAAAAATCAGGAAAGACCATGGAGTTAGAAGTTCTGTCCAAACTTTTGCGACTGGTATTGAGGAAGGAAAAGCAAATTTAGTACGGCCTCAGCTTCTACCATTCGCTGATCATTTTTTGAATGAGTGTTTTTAATTTAAGCCAAACCGCAATACCAAATTTGATTGTTTTAAAGAACACTTCAGCACTTTGAACCCTGATCTCCATCTGTTGCATCTGTAGTGTATATGGGAATTCCTCCACTCCCTTTAGTCATTGCGCCTCCGCTTTTTTCTATTTCTGTGCCTAAAAACAGGAAGCCTGTTGACTCTAAACTAACTTATAATGAAAGGTTAGGAAGCAGTTGTTAATTGCTTTTAATTAATGTCATACAAAACAGACAAATTAATGGAACAATAATCAAAAGGTTTTGGGCCATAATACTATTCAGTCAGTATTATTCTTTTTTTTTTTGTGCTTGGTGGGTTGCTCCAGGAATTGGCACCCCGTTTTTATGCCCAAAGTCTCCAGGGATAGGCTCCAGGTCCCTGCGACCCTGCACCAGATAAGCTGAATGAATGAATGACAATGACTGACTGAACTTTGTTGTTGTTCAGTATATTAATTGACACTCAGCTATGTCATGTACCCTGTTAATGATTTACAGATGCTTGATGATTGTAATAAAATTATCTCAATTCACTCATTTTCTATACCAGTTAATCCTGTATACATGGTCGGGGGCCTGGAGCCTATCCCAGGAAACAAGGGACAAGGCAAGGTACACCCTGGACAGGGTGCCAATCCATTGCAGGACACTCACACATTCATTCACACGTAACAGGCAATTTTGGGGACGCCGATTACCCTAACCTGCATGTCTTTGGAATGTGGGAGGAAACCGGAGTACCCGGAGGAAACCCACCAAGCACAGTGAGAACATGCAAACTCCATGCACACAGAGGTGGGAACCAAACCTGACTGGGAATCAAATCCGGGCAACCGTGCAATCTTTATGACTGAAACTCATCCACCCTTCCTCTTTTTCACTTTCTTCATTAAGGTCAAATTACACTGCTTAGCTTTTTTTTTTTTTATTTGTACCTTATACAAAGCAGGATAGGATTTGACTTGCGCAGTGGTATCATCCGTCCCTGCCTCGTCATTTGTATGGAACGGTATGTATGGTATAACACAAATTCAAAACTAACATTCAAACATTATAGTCAGTGTTTAGGTCCTTAGGTTTAAGGTTTTATCATAATTTTAATCACTGGAGCTGCCTTGCTTTGATTTCAGGCTGAAGCTATGTTTACGTTGCGCTGATTTTACAAATATCATTAACCAAAAGCTACATCAAAACATCCTGTAAATGTTCACATAACAGTTTATTGGCTGCCCCAACAGCTGCCCTTAGGTTTCCGTTATACAGTACACAGGTTTTAAAAGTTCTTTTTTCGGTCTAGAGGAGCATGTCGGAATAATCGTCCATGGTACAGTGCATTACAGATGTGCTCGATGGACATCGGGTCAAAAACATTCTTCCTAACTTTTTCATTTTTCAGCTTTAGATGTTTAATAATTCAGGCACTACATAAGAAGTAAAAGCAAGATGTTTGTATCTGAAACAGTGAGGAATGCTAATCTGGACTACGAATGACATCTTCAAGTGAACTGTACAGAATGGAAAGTATCACAATACAGTATTTTTGCCATATTCTGGACCCTGTTTACAGCATAATGTAGCAAAAATGCCAGAAGTATGCTAGTGTTTGTGCCCTGGTTTATTTCAAATCTGAAACAGTAAATCAGCGACACGAACACATTGAGATTAATGTTTCATCCCAATTTGCTGAAGCAAACCGCAGTCCCACTGGTATTGTGTCATCTTTATGAAGTGAGAACTAAGCAGAGGGAGCTCAGAAAGAAGAGTAATTGCTGCAGGTCACAACGCTATCTGAGTGTGTACTTTATAGCATGAAGTGCCGGGTGGCTGTCACTTGTCTCATTTTAGTTGTCTGTTTCTTCATCCTTAGGCTGTCTCCAGATGGCCTTCATTATCTCTCCATTAGTCCTGATTATAAAGGAATGTCAGATTGAGTGCAGATTCATCTATAAAGCCTGAGCAGCTTTAACAGAATGACTTTACACAAAGCGTACTACTTACCCACTCCTCACGGTGATCAGTTAAAAATAGAGTAAGATCTAAGGAGCTTCCTGGTTGGCTTACAAGTGCCATTATTTACAGGGAGCCTATGTGCTTAGGCTTAAACCTTCAATTGTGAATTTGTAAATTCTTCCTCAAAAGCTGCTTCCTAAGGGAATCACCTGGAAAAGAAAAGATAATGGTAGCAAATGGTAGTTAAAGTGCAGTATTTATTTTAGAGACCATCCAGACTTAAAGTGAGATACGTTTAAAAATGTCTGTAATGAATAATTGAGATTGGAGTCATAATTTTATTCTAACAGGCTTCTGGAGCCATCCGTCCGCTGGTGTCCACAGTGATTGCCACCTCCTGTGAAGGCTTCTTGGACCACTCGCTGGAACGGACCAAGTACAGGGCCAGTGAAATGCCCCAAGGATTTCTATATGACATCATCTATCAAGCCTATCAACGGGTGAGAATTCATGTTTGAGTACTGTATATTTGTTTACCCCCAAAAAATATTGAGTAGGTCATCCCTTTTGCCACCATGACACTAATGCACTGTGTGTCCTGACACCTTTCCATCACATTAACCTTTTCATGAATTTTATTGGATCAGACCCATGACCCTGTCTCCAGTTCATTGTTTTCCTTCCTTGGATCACTTTGGCTACCTCCTGACTAGGGCTGTGTGATATGGACAAAAGAAACCTATCACGATTTTCTTGAACAATATTGCGATTTTAATCATGATTTTGACACATACAGACATGTTTTACAGTGTGAATATGAAACATTTTTCCTAAGGAAAACTGTTATGTGCTAAAATGCCTCCCTGCCACGGATTGCCCCCCCACCCCCACATAATCTCTATCAAATATTATATTAGAACATAAATTCATAGGTTTATGATTTACGAATTACAAATTGTAGCAAACGAATTTGATTATCAAATAAGCAATATAAAAAAGACATGTTGTGTAGGGAGAAATTATATAAATTATGTATTTCTTTCATATACAACATGTATATTTTTATATTGCTTATTTTATAATAAAAATCGTTTCATGTAATATTTATTTAGTGTAAACATTTTTTTTACCTGACAAACCCCTGCAAAATAAATGTGCCACAAAATAAACATTATATGAGAATTTGTATTACGTGTCTTAATTTTCTA
>JAQMYJ010000003.1:9797369-9810079 GCA_030014305.1 Clarias laeviceps | reverse complement strand
ATTAAAATAAATAATTATACAAAAACACTACGTTGTGCAACTTAACTTTCAGGACTAAAAGTTTCAAAATTTACAGCGTAGCATAACAAAAGCCTTTACTGACAATTTCTTCTCTTGGCTCGCTGACATTTCTATCGCTCCTTTCCATTTCGCAGCCCGCAACAGAACGCTCCATCAAATCAATACACAGCTAACTGTTTGCGTCTCCTTCCGGTTTGTGGGTGACGTAAGCGCTTCTTCTTCGTCGGTGTTTAGTAACGGCTTGCATCCGGAAGCGCGCTGTGTCACGCCAAACAAATAATTGCGCAAAAATATAATGCAAGCTTTTAAAATTAGCTTGCATTAGAAGATTTTTTTGTAATCGAATTACTCGAGGAATCGTTTCAGCCCTCGTGTGTGCGTGCGTGTGTGTGTATTTGTCGTTAAGCTCAGTTTTCTGTTCTCGCGCTCTGTTTAGACGCGCTGCGTTGGGATTGGTTCAAATAGCATACTGTGGAATAAGGCGGGAGGGAGCGCGCAAGAAATCGTGCTGTAAGGCGATTTAGAAATCGCGCATATTCACATCGCGATTTCGATATGATACGATTAATCACACAGCCCTACTCCTGACCACTGCATACCTGGAACATCCCATAAGAGCAACAGGTTTGGAGTTGTTCTGACCCAGTTGTCCCGTCATCACAATTTGGTCCTTGCCAAAGTCACTAAAATTCTTATGCTTGTCCATTTTTTTTCTGCTTCCAAACCAACGACTTCAGAAAAAATTTTCACTTGGTGACTAATATATATCCCACCCACTTTCAGGCACCATTCTAGTGAGATATTGAAAATGTAGCTACTTTGACAAGGGCCACCTGCATTGGTGGCATAGCAGGGTGTTCTGATGGGGCAGTTTTTATCAAGGGAAATTCCCTTAACCAACATTCCTTGTACAGGGAGCACAATTTATAGTACACTGTGGAAGTCCAAGTGTTCCAAATAATCTCCTCAGCAGGTTTTTCTGTGAGATTCAGTGGCAGTAGTTTTACAGGCCGTTCAAAGTATCCCAGTCTTTCATCATGCTCGTCTAATAATTCACTCACATATTTGCCCTTATACACTTTACAATTGTCTTCCTGGAGCAAGGGAATGTCACTGTTGTGTTTGACTTGGCAACTTTGACAGTATAAAATAAAATACTGTTGTTGGTGGATGTCATTAAAGTCCAGTCTTTGCATTTATCATTTTTGGGTACGGGTACTTACAGTTTCAAACTTGCAGCTTGCTGTGGCTCCGACATGCTCTGATGTCAACAGCTACGGCATAGCTACTGTATGAAGCACGAAGGCAAAATTATAATAGGTTAAAAAAATGCTGGTTCTACCTAAAGGCATGCAAAAGCAGACTTTTATTGAAGCCTGATTGCTGAAAAATAGTTAAGTAATGGTGTGATCCATTTGAGGGTCTACAGATGAGTGTTGGATTCTTTGAATCTCGTTCATCAAAATGAACGATTCTTTTATTAAAATGATTTAGTTCATTTTGTTCTTTTGATCAGAAATAAAATAAAATGTTACATTTTTAATAAACAGACCTCAAACACGTCTACATACAATAATTTTGGCTATAACTCCAGTGATGAAAATATTACAATGCTGCTAAGGATATATTATGATAAACAGAATGAGCAGCTCACCTCTCATATCTTCTGGTCCGAATCGTTCGTTCTTTTGTCACGTGACTCTCATAGATGCTATGCAATTCATTACACATGAAACAGAATTGAGCGGTTCTTCTCATAATTTTTCTAGTCAGAGTCGTTCACCATAATTTGTTTGCGCAAGTTAAAAAATTAGTAAAACCATGGCAGGTAAGCCACTAACTTGCATTATGACCTCCCCATGGCTCATCCTAAGCAAAAATCTTGATAAATGAGAATTATTCTTTATTGGGTGCACCTCTGCAGGAAGTGATTTAAGACACAGCTCGTGGTTTCAAGTGGGCGGTGTATCAGGTATTGCCAGCAGCTTGATGTCATCTTACTTGTTTAACACATGCTTCAGGAAAGTTTAGCAGATTTGCTTAATTTATACTCAGTGATGTTATTTTTTACTGTGAAATATGAAAATGTGTGTATATATACGGCCTAAAGACAAACAAAATATACAATAATTTTTTTTTTTTTTTTTTTTACAAATGACAACAAATAAAACCAGTGTAAGACTTGCATTGTAAGAAAAGTAGTTCCTCATCCCACTGACATTAGTGTCTGGTTACGTCACTGGCAGTACAACACAGGGCGGGCAAGCTTCCCAATCATTTTTAAACTCAAATGTGACTTAAATCAAATGTGACATACAGGAATTGACAGGAATTACAGACAATCCAGCCAAGCCAGTAGAAATCTGCGTGTTTGTGTATAGGGATGCTACGGAGCTGCTGTGAAATTTGGATACAGCTAACTTCTCCTGGGATTTTTAAAAACAAACAGTCTAATTTTAAACATATTTAACATTTTCCCATTAAAATTGAGTAGAGGATATGGTTACAGAGTAGGTTATGAGTTATTTTGACTATTTGTAATCTCTAAGGATTCAACTTTCATTGTCATCTTTAGCAATGATGTAGTACATAAGAGTTCATGAGTACTGATTGTCAGATTGCTTTATAAATCAGAATAAAACTCCCAAGATGCCTGACATGGTGAAGAGGTATAGTCAGCCTATCAAGGTATGTACATGGCTGATATAATGCTGATATATGATATATCACTCCTGGGCCTTTTTGCATTCAGCTCCTTCAGTGGTAAATGTATAGCTCTTTGCTTCTAAAGCCAAAGGTTATATATCTTCCTGTGGGTGACATGAAGTAGTCCAGACTTGGTTTTTAACTTCATTTTCTCTTACTTCTGATACTTAAGGTATCCGCAGTTTGTCTTGAAAATAAAAAAGGAGTCAGTGACAGATTTTTAAAATGTGGCCAAGGGCCATGTGTCGAAGCTCTTACAGTGGTCCTTTCTGCTTGAAGGATGTATTCACAGTGTGACATCCTTTGAGAATGATGGAGCCATTGTAGAGCCAAAAGAGACACCCAACCCGCAGTACCCGCAGTATGTTATACTTATAGACCATAGGCCAAGAGTTAAATGACTGGAGGACCTGGTGTCCGTCTGGTGTCCCAGTGTTCCCCCTAGCAAAAGAGCAAAGCTGTGGGTAATTTGACTCTAATAAAAATCTCATTAGATGTGGTCAAGAGGCAGCAAAACAAACTTGGTGACTGACACAGAATAGTTTGAAACTAGCATGCTACATGCTTGTGGTAACTCTAGTCTTAAGACGAATGGGGGAGTTTATTCTTCCGTGTTTTCCGTTTTGTTTTGAATAATCGGTATGCATGTTTACCTTTTCTTCCTGTCCTGGTTCTTTCTCGGTCATCCGTAATAAATAAGTAAATAATTTCCCTATTTCCTAAACACAAACACATGGATCTGGTGTTGCTTTGCCTTACGTCCTGATTCCTCTCCTCCACAGTGCAGTGAGTTTGACTTTGACTTTGGCACCGAGTGCCTGCATTTGGCCCTGCAGTACAGCGGCACCAGTGCCAAGCTTATTGAGGGACCACCGACACTGTGGAAAGTAAGAGCCGAGGCCTTTATTTTACTGGAATTTAATGCATGACACATTAATTCAACCAGTTTATGTTGAGCTGATTTTGCACATTTTTTTTCTTTTTTTCAGGTGACATACAAACGAGATTTGGCTGCAGCAGAGTCAATTATCAAAGGTATTTATTTCAATTGTTTGATCGCTCCAACAATCAGTCCGTAGTCGAAATGTTTAAACTACCGTAGTTTATTCCCTAGTAAGCCAGGATCGTGCATGTCTCTGGACATTGTCAGCAGCACGTTCTACCCTGGGGTTTAGAAGGTGCTGTTTTTTATCACTGTTCAGTGATAGTTTGATTTGTGTGCATATTTACGTGATGGTGTTGGATCGATGCTTTAAGGGAAATTTCCATGCTGTCAGCCGGTCCCCCAGGCTCTTCTGCCCAGGCATTACTCTGTGCTTGGAGGGCAGCCCTGTAACATAATGCCAAAATGGGTTTAGAGTGGAAAAACAACAAAAAATGCTTTAAGACCCCTTCCCCAGAGAGCTTCACTTTCAGCTCCCAGTTAACTGCTTTCTCAGGTCAGCCTTTACGATGCTGGATCTGTGTCTGCATTTGATCTTTTCAGAGTGAAACAATTTATGTTATGATGGAATTTGCATGCGATTACATTTATGTTAAAATCGAAAAGTCTATTGTGCTTAACTCGGGTTGAATCCTGTGTCTGATTATCTACAGACTAAACTCTGACCCTTTGATATGTGGGAGGTATTTCGACCACAGGGAATGTTTGCTGGATTTTATTACTTGACCCTCCAAAAGTTTATTTTCTACTCAATCCTTGATTACATGCTTTATACTGTTGTTTAATTTTCTCGGAGAATGTTGAAAATTACTTGAATTAAAATTTTTTAATGAAATGATATGGTATTTAAAATGAGTGGTGGTATAGTTCATATTAATCATCTAGAAACAGCCATATGTCTGTAGGATTTTGCTGTTTTTTTTTTTTTATTTTATTTTTTTTTACAGGTAGATCAAGTTTTAATCTTCTGTTTTGCATTATTTAAGTTCAACGTTTGAGACGTTTCTCATTTACAGAGACTCTCTCGCTGTCAGCATGTGTCATCTCGGGAGCCATGGCAGAAACCGTTGAGCTTTCCAGCAGGCTCCAGAAAAACCTGGAATCCCACCATATGGTAATGAGAATGATTTTGTAATACGTCAGGGTACAATGATTATGATCATAATGTCTAAATGACCTCATCTCTCTCTGCTCAGCAAAAGTAGCGTCTTCTTGGGTGGCCTCGGTGTGTCAGATGTTCCTTGCCTAATGTATAATGCATGGGATCCCCCTCCCCAAAACACACACCCAAAAAACACGCTCCGAAAGCCGGTCATGTTCCCACAGTCCTGCTGCAAATCCACACTGGTGTACACAAAGCTGTAATTGCATCACCTGCAGACATCATGCTGAAATGGATACACTGACTCGTGAAAGTCAATCAACCTCCATCCCATTTGTTGCGCTTTGTTCCTGGAGCAGGTCCTCTGCTTTGTACGACAAGCTGTGGTTTTCTTGGATTTCCTGCGAAATATGTCCATAATAGATGACCTGAAATTAAAACTGAACCAAAACTTTGCTTGAAGTTCATGTACCTTAGTAGTTTATATTGTTCACCAGCCATACAAGGTGATTGTATTTCCATAGAGTTCCATTAAATTGCAATTGAATCATGTTGTTTTTGTCCATCACCATGCTTACATGGTGAAAAAGTACATGACGTCCTGAGGCTGAATTTTATTTTAAGAGAAGCATCAATTTATTCCCCCCAAAGCAATGTAGAAATGCTGTTATTAATTTGACCAGGCTTTCAACAAAGATCATTACGTAGATAAGCAAGTGGTTTAATAAAAAGAGTCGTGGGGAGCTGGGATCCTATCCCAGCGAACCCAGGGCACAAAACCTATTGCACGGCACAGTCACACACCATATTGCATACTACGGGCAAATCATAATCAGCCTACAATACATGTCTTTGGAGTATAAGAGTAACTCGGGGTACCTGGAGGAAACCAGAGACAACAACAGTGAGGCAACAGTTGTAACCACTATGCCACCTTACCTTTAATATTTAAAAAAAAAGATATATTATTTAGTAGACGATTAAATCAGATGCAAACGTAATGCATGTACAGTAGTTCCTTTAAATGATCATTGCATTGATTGTTTATATATTCATAAGCAGTCATGTGGCTTTGATTAAGATATGTGCGCCTGTAAGTTTTCAAATCTCTATACCGTGCAGTAGAAAATGTCACCGAAAAGAGTTTTTTTCTTTCCAGGCTGCCACACAACTAATATTAACCAGTAATCTCAGGTTATTTTCACAGCCACTTCCCCCGAGTGTGAATGATTATCCTGTTTCACGTTTCAGTCAAAGATCGCTTTATGATATGTTTAACTTCGTCTTTAAAAGCAGATGTCGGCAAGGAAATATCTGGGCATCATCAGCATGGCTCTGCACCTTCATGTTGCGTGAAAGGCGATCCTCTTTTGCAATAGTTCCAAGTTCTAAATCATTAGATCCAACTGCACATCGCTCCTTTTGATGATCTTCCTCACCACACAGGTCTTGGTGTCTAATAACGGCTTGGCAGCAGAACTGGGACGCTCCTCGGGTGGTGGTTTGGAGTTTCAAGTCTTCTGTGGGCCCAGGATCCTTGATATGATGGTCCTCCAGACAGATAGGAAAGGAGGAAATGGTGCAATAGGAAGTGAATTGCTCTTAAAGCCATCTGTGATTTTAATTCAGTTTACACGATGATGTTTTTCTGGTGTGGGACGTCCATGATATGATCCAGTTCTTCAAGGACAAGTGGTCTATTTAACTTTGCCAATATAGGTTTTGCAGTAAGGGAGTGAGAAAAGCGATGAGGTCATGATATAGTGTAATTTTAGCACATAAGGTAAGGAATATTAATAAAATATTAGTCACAGGACATGCTTTTATAGGAGAATAATCAATGGTTGAACTCTTAGCACCATGAAGCTGAATATTTTCCAAAAAGCTAATATCCAGAAATGTTTAATTCCTCTCATATCACTGCAATTTTATGTTGATAATTAGTAATGTATATATATATTTTTATTAATAAATAACACTTCTTGCTATTTAACTGTTTATTTTCCATTCAATGCTCTCCTTGCTTGAAACATGAGCTTTATTAGCTGTAAAAACTGATATCTTAGCATAAGTAAACATCATGAATATAGTTAAAGCTACACTTAAAAAAAAAAAAAAAAAAAAAGATTGTAACAAACCAAATATAAAGTTATTAAACTCATATTTAGTTAAATTGTTACTAAACTTTCAAGCAAAAATATTATTGTTCTATTTGGCAGATAATTTTGCTAATTTTTAGGAATTTATTTCTTGAAAATGCAAAACTATCTGTCAGTAAATCAAGAAATTTTTGATTGCAAATATAGTAATATTTGACCAGAAATAAGCTTATTGATATTATATTTGGTTTGTTTAAACTCGTTTTAAGAAATTTTAGATCGTTTGGTTAGATACACGTATATTTCATTCTCTAAGATGTATTTTTTTGCCTTGTAGTCACATTATTTAAATGTTACCTACTGCTTTTAGACTTTTATTATAAGTGAGTTTCTCTGTCAATCTGTCTTGTTTTGTTTTCATTTCCAAATACAGTGTAATACGTTAAAATACTCGTCACTGGTCGGCTGTCATATGGTTCGGCTGTAATAGATGGTAGAGATTAAGTCTTCAAACTGTGGTATATTCTTTTAAACAATTTGTAGTTTCCGTCTTTTTTTTTTTTCCAGATCAGAGTGAACAGATATTAACATTAAATCCAATCATGTATAGAACTGATCACATCACTCTGTACCCAATCCTTATAAATATGTCTTTATAAATATGATCAATCCTGTAAATTGCGCAGCTATCAATTTTGCATCATCTAGTGAAGAGAAATGACTTTCTGTGCATACATTCTTGTCATTTTTGTGGTGTAAGCGCTACGGTGTAACAGCCCGTGACCAATCCATAATTAAGGAGGATTTCATGTCTAACATGGTTTAAATCAAGTCAGCACATTTAATCTCAGAGATCTACAGGGCAGATTGAAATGCTTTTCTGCTCCAAACTGTAATTAGTTATATTTCAAGGGGGCTTAAGTGCCCACATGTGTTTCTCATAACCATTTCATATCTACGGTTTATTCATTTTGCTCAGCGTTGAATTTGTACCAATCACAGCCTAGAGTTATTTATTTTATCTCATTGTGGGTTTCTATTGATATAAGAAATATATTCTAAATTTAGTGTGTGTGTGTGTGTGTGAGACGTCCAGGTTTGGGTTAATAATAATTCTCAGTAAGAAACCTTGCAATTATTAATCTACAATCATTGTAACTGAATGCTCATCCTTTTGTGTTTTGCAGGCGGTGGATGTTATCTCATGCCCAAAGGAGAATCAAGAACTGCTGCTAAAGACCAGGAACTTCATCCAGATATCTGTACTGGAATAATGCCGGCAGAAATGCGCATTATAATATTAGATATACAGAAACTAATCCTGCTGTTAAGTTTATGAATCATAATGTGGCTTGATACAGTATAATACGTCCATTTTTCTGCAGACCAGTGGGACAAGTTTATCTGAAACCGAGGAGATTGTGAAGGTTTTCGAGGAGACAAGGCATGCCCTTTTGTATCCGGTTGTTATTATATGGGTAAGTACAGTACCTGTTCACATCAGTGACTGCTTAACACGCACCAATGGTTTGTCGGAATTAATGCTTTAACATACAGTATGTTGCTTTGTGAATCCTGAATATTACATCCGAGCATTCTGGGTAGAACTACTTTATGTCCAAAAAGTATGATGTTATATTAAATGACGTCTAGTTTGTAAGAGGTGAGTTCTCACAGCTTAAAATAATGTTCCACGTTGTTTGCTGGAAATTGTGCAGGACTGCTAATCCATAATGTACATAAACAGAAGTTTTTCGTCACCTTTGTAGCCAGATGGCAGCAAAAGGAGCTGGAAAAAACCCTGGCCAGTTTGGAGGCTGGTAGTTTTCCAGCAAGTCTACCTCAAAACAAATCTGTCTTAATCTTTGGAAATGCCATCTCACTGAAAGTTAATTAAATCCCTGCTGTGATTTGTGAACGGCCTCTTAAACGTGTCTTGAAAACACACCAACCATTTAAATGTGACCGTGAGGCACAATGCCAGCAGATCTAAGGCTTGGAGAATGCAAGTGTGCATGTGTGTGTGTGTGTGTGTGTGTGTGTTCTCATTACCCTTCTGTTTGCACAGGCATGGCACGTGCTTGTCATCACTTCAGCTTTTCAGCGGGTCATGTGACTGTTGGCAATCTGTCTGGCCACGTGACCTTTGACACCAGAGGAAATATCAGACCTACATAATACACCGACTCAATACATGTATTATGACTTTGGACAATCCGATTCTTCTATATTCAAATGGAGTTGAAATCATTCTTCATCTATGAACCAACTCGAATTTAAATAGTCGCAGTGGTGGTCCAGGATTGTTTGCAAAGTTATTGCATAGCGATTGTCGTTAGGACCTGATCACCATCAGTTTTCTTTGCAAAACCAAAGGACATGAATGTTAAATGCTTAATCAGTTTCATGGTAGTGGTAAAATCTCCCTTCAGTAAACAGCCATTTTTTGATTGTGGTGTCATTTGGGGTTCCTCTGTTAGTCATTGCCCATAAGATTGAGTACAGATGAGCACTAGTCGTTCATAAAATCTGACATTTTAAGAAGAGCATCCAGATTTTTACAAGACACAGCAAACAAAGAGTAGAGCTCATGGAAAATGCAGCAGAAGTTTTAGTCACAGAATCCTAAAGCCCGTGTCAACGGCATACTTTGAGTTCGCAATTGGGTGCAGTGGAAACTTTACTGAGCATTTTAATTGCAGTCTTTGAAGTGGTTCTGCTGTTTACACGAGCACCCGGCTTTCTGAATAAGAGGAGGATACTGTTGTACATGCTGAAATGCCTTCTGCTGGAAGATGGATTATGGTCTAGACACAGCAATCACTTATTTGTATTCTTTGTTGGTGGGAATTCTCATTAACACATGGTTGTTTGTCATCCTGCCTCGTTCAATCACCAGATACTGAGAGTGTTTAAATAACGCAGTTTTTTCCCTGTTTGTTATTGTAGGAAAATAAGTACGTGTAGCATAGTAACCTTGCCTTTTTTAAAAAGTTCTCTTCTGTATGTCTGTAGGTTCATTTATGCGTATCGGATGAGGCATTGGGTAGCCAAGAGAATGACGAGCTGACTGCCATCATGGATCTCGCTACGAAGTTCAAACGGGGCAATGTTTTACTCTACAGTGTGCAAGTTTTTTACTCCAAGGTAGGCTGGATTTTACGAATTACATATTAAAATCACTGGAGGAATGGCTCTTTTATATAGAGTAGACATGTTCGGATTATTCACTCCGAGATGCAGACTTAGATTTTAATCATGAAGCAGGAATCGTTATTTATATGAACTTGTATAACAGTCCTGTTAAGTTCTTGAATCTGTGACAGTTAAAAGCCAAATTCACATTATAAGCCTCATTAATCTGCAAAGATCCAGCGCCCCTGGTGCAGAGAGGGTTACGTGCCCTGGTCAAGGGCGATAACTATATACGCAATAACTATATACACAGGCACTTGTATGACATGATTGTTGAGAAGTTTCCCTGTGAAGAGGTCTTAGTGTGGCGGCACGGTGGTTTAGTGGTTAGCACTGTCGCCTTGCACCTCCAGGGTCCAGGTTTGATTCCCGCCTCTGTGTGCATGGAGTTCACATGTTCTCACATGCACATGAGTTGTGCACGGGTTTCCTTCGTGTACTCTGGTTTCCTCCCTTGGAGGAAGTAGAATTAGACATACAGATTAGCCTAATTGCCGTCCCCCAAATTGTGAATGTGAATGCGCATGTGTGTGCCCTGTGATGGATTGGCGCCCTGTTCAGGGTGTACCCCGCTTCATCCCCTTATTCCCCATGGAATAGGTTTCAGGCTCCCCACGACCCTGTATGCAGGATAAAGTGTTATAGACGATGAGTAAGTAAGTGAGATATTTGTGTTTTGGAAGGAGTCTCAAGTGTCAGAGCTTTGTAATTAAAACACAGGAAAGTCTTTGTGCTTTATGGCTTCTCAAAACATGTGACTAGCTGCATTTTTGAATTATTAACTTTAAGAAAGAAAGGAAAAAGAGAAGCTGGAAAAGAAACTACTCTTTATAATTTCTGTAACAGTTTTGTTGATAATCCTTGTAATATAAGCTGTTGTTCTTTTATAAAAAAAAAAAACCCTGTAATTGTTGCCAAGTTGCCATTGTTTACGAGGACTAAGACGTGTTTTAAAAATGACCTGAAAATAATCAGCTTTTGGATGGGAATCCGATATCTGCTTCATGTCAGAGTTGATTTTTTAAAAATTTTTTATCACATTTTCTGGTGTTATGTTCCATCCAAAAACACGAGTTATCATACAGTATAACCAGGATGTTTCTTGGACATGAAGTGACCATGCTGTTGTGCATGGGAAAGTCCATATCACATCACCCGGGCCCTCGAGACTAGTCGAAGCTGCTTGTGATTAGTTAGGTGTCTTTAGACGAAGACTGAGCTGGCCAGGATGTACTGTACGCCTGTGGAAGGCAGTGCCCTTGCTCTGTGTGACGTCAAGGTGTAGCGTATTTAAAGACGGCTCCACCCTGCATTTTTCATCGGGAGGCTTGTGCTGTCCTTCCGCCTGTGAGCATTCCTCAGTCCCGAGTTCATGTGCGCTATCGCGGTTTTCCTCATTCCAGCTGCAGTCTTATTTTGTAGGAAGGTCAGAAAAGGGAGTGGACAGAGATGATGTGCGCTCAGCACGATGGAACACATTGCGAGCCCTTCATCGCATGCAACAGTGTAAGGGTGTAAATCCTTCATGTAGGCCCAATAATAATGACCGTGATTCTTCCCAGATGCTTCTCAATCATAGTTTCGTGCCTCTTTATTTTGTTTGTATTTTTTTGTGCCATTTTATTTGCGAACTGGTGTCTGCGTCTTATAAACTATGCTCTGAAGTGATCATGAGAAGGATGGAGAATATAACATAGCAGACAGAAAAACAGTCGAATACTCTTTCATGAGAACTGTTAAAAGACAATCCACAGTGCTTTTTTCATCGAGCCAAATGTTTACAGAGGAAGCTCTCCAGTCCATGAGATGCCTCGCTGTTTTCCATCACATATTTGATAAGGATTACGAAATCCTTTTTTTATAAATATATTTTTACATCATTTCAACATTGCGTTCTCAGCAAGATTCGTAAAGATTCAAGATTCATATTCATGTATCAGCAGCAAGATCTTCTCTCTATTAGCTTAATAATTAGACTCTGTGACATTTGGTATACAGCAAAATCATTTAATACTCTAATAATCTTGCATTATCAAGTTTTCTGTGTGTGTTCCATGTTTCACAATTAAGCGTTAACCAACTTCAGCGTTCAACTTAAATTGGCCTCTCAAAAAAGAAAATAACAGGCCATGGTTAGAGCAAGGGCTAAAAAAGCTTTCCAGAAGCACATTGGAAGACATCTTGACATTTTGTAATTTGTGCCAAATAGCTTACAATGTGTTAAATCACTTCTGAGTGTTGAAATAAGTAAATGCAGTTGGTTCTTTTTTTCTTTAATATGGTCCTATTATGCAAAGTTCACTTTTTGGTCTTTTTTTTTTTTTGGTCATCCTGATGGACATCAGAAAAAAAATAATACATTCCTTGCTGAATGTCGTTTTCCCTTTTTATGTATGGGCCAGTGTTACATACAGATCCTCCCCTTAATCAATGCTCATATCTGCCCACCTCTACTCAACTACTAGTTCAATTAAAACCCTTAAAACCCAAGAAAAATTTAAATTATATATATATATATATATATATATATATATATACACTACCATTCAAAAGTTTTAGAACACTTGCAAATTTATTTTTTTGTTTAGTGATTTATTTTCTACATTCTACAACAATACTGGGGATTTCAAAACTATAAAATAAC
>JAQMYJ010000003.1:9765845-9796596 GCA_030014305.1 Clarias laeviceps | reverse complement strand
ACCATCATGGAGTTAGAAAGTGTTCTAAAACTTTTGAACGGTAGTGTATATATATATATATATATATATATATATATATAGGGAGTGGACAGAGATGATATATCTATGTGTGTGCTTATATTAAAGCCTTTCTGGTGTGTGTTAATGGCAATGCTTCAGAATTCAAACTGTGTATTTTCAGATATGTCAGCTACAACAAAAGTTATCATCACTTTGATAAAGGGTAAATTACTACCAGAATATGTGAATGAAGTTGAACTCACAAAATGAGCATATTACTAATATTATCTGGTTATAGAAACAACCGAAAAAACAACAACCATAGAAACATGTAAATGTGTGTGTTTGTGTTATTTCTTTCCCTTTTTTTGCTCAGTCGTGTTCGGGGAAGTTGGTTAAAATTAACTGAAATTCACTTCATCATATTGCCTATTTTCTGCTGAAAAAAACATATCACTCTACAACAGCAAAACAAATAATGACATAAAGCTTTATGGGGTTTAAGTAAATATGGCCAAACTAGCCTTCTTGTGTTTTAACTTTTATATCACTCAATATTGAGGATGTCATTGTGAATTTTAAGCCCTTGCATATATTGCTCTCCTTATTTTGTCTGTCAGAAATGCAGATGGGAAAAGCTTGAAAATGTTTGTGAAATGCTTAATAATGTCCTGAGTGTTTCCGGTCCCCGAATTCTGATTGGCTAGAAAGATGGACTTTCGTAAAGGGACATTTGGGAGAAGCCAATTTTAGGAAAAGTTACAAGAAAGCAGGAAAATTTTTACCAATTTACATTTTGAAGACTTTAATCTTATGCAAACATGTTTAGGAAAGAGTATAATATGTGACCTTTAAACTCTCCCATTAATTGATTGTATATTAAGCAGTTAATACAAGTTATATTGTAATAATTATGTAGATCACCTGTCACAGAGTGTGCTTGAATTTCTGTTTAAATCCTGCCTGTGGTTTAACTTGCTAGCTAACTTGAGTGCCATAGGTTCAATTCCTGCATGTTGTTAGAAAATCATACCTTTACTAGAGTGTGTAGTGTTTGGCTAAGTTGGTTTTTATGTTAAGGTTCTGGGCTAGAAGGTTGTGAGAATCTGTCATAGAGCTAAAGGTCTTTGTCTGAGACTATTAACCCTTAAGAACTTCAACTGAATTAATTTTTTGACTTTATCTTCAGTCATTTACCCATGCCATGATACTGCCCTCTGTGAACGTCTTAAAAATAAATAAAATCTACAAACCACAAGCCACAGCTCTTCATGAAGGCCAGGCGAAAAGGAACTGGCATCCAAAGCACAACTAATGCTGTGGCTTCACACCACCTGATCGGTGAGTTTGATGATTTTCGACCTGATCAATGATTCCAGTGGGGACAGGAAACGTCACCAGATCCTTATAGCTCAGGGTCCTGGCGACCCGTCACTCGCTGAAAAGGGTTGTCACGATGATATATGGGCGCACTAATCCCCTCAGTGAGAGGCCTGGTGTTTACTCTCCCTCTGCTTCCTTCTCCTCAAAGAGCACAGCGGAGGAATCCTAAACCCGAGAGGAGATTAACCACCACTCCTTAAAAAAGAGAAAGAGTGAATAAGGAGGGGGGGGGGGCGACGACTCCAAAGAGTCATTCTCTTAGTGTTTCTGATCCAGCAGTAAAATGGAAGGTTGTGAAACTGGACACTTGGAAAGTGGGGTCTTTTCTCAGGAATGTGACGTACTTTGTGTGTGCCAGTGTTTTCTAACGGCTTTGCTTACACCATGTGTACTGTATGTACTGTATACATATGGACATCTCTAAAACATCCTGTGTCGACACCATCTGTAATGACTGTCCATGGAACATATTCAAATGACACAGAAGCTCTAAACTACAAATTAAAGGAAAAATATACCCTAAATAATTTGCATATATAATGATTAATGTAATATTTTCTAAGGAATGTAAGATTTATTTTGGATCAAAATTAATAAACTATATATATATTTAAACATCTTTCATCGGCATGTTGGTATATTTTTATGTTGTTAACCCTTTCCTATATTACCCACAATTCCATTCGAATACCTGTTCAAACAGAGACCTTTCTACTGCTCTCATCAACTCGTAAATCACTAAGGAGTCGAGCACATCCTCTCTGCCGTAACTCGGGTCATGCTGGGCCGCATAGCTGCGTTGCATTCTGGAACCTCGAGTCTGGTATTTGTCATCTTCATTATTCTGGTGTTGGATTTCTCATTAATATGACGTTCAATATCACTGATATATGATTTGTGTTATCTGCTGTTAAATGGTATTTCAACTGTATGAGGATAAAAATAAATCACATGCTATAGCATTTGCAGTCATCAGATCTCAACAGAATTAAACATCCACATTATCAGAACACCAGCTGATGGAATGACTTTTAGAAAGTGTGACGTTCTGGTCGCTTCTCACGGTCACACAATTTAACATACTTTATGTACTGTATTTTTTTTCCTTTAAAGTGTCACTCAGCTGTATATAAAGATACAAATAAGTATATTTGCATGTATAAATTCACATTGATTTTATCGAACATGGTTCTTTATAAAATGGGGGAGAATGCACTTCAGCTTTAATTTACTTTTTGTCCAACATTGAATACTCAAAAACCTTGTTTCCATATTTTATTGAAAGTCTCAATGTTTGTATTCAGTTTTTAATACTATCACGTACATATTATTTAGTAGTGTATGTTTGTGGTGCCCTGCGATGGATTGGCACCCTGTCCAGGATGTACCCCGCTTCGTTTCCTACTGTAAGTCTCCTGGGATAAGCTCCAGGCCTCCCACGACCCTGAATACAGGATAAAGCGCTATATACGATGAGTGAGTGATATTATTTAGTAACTTTGTTGAAATAAATAGTAATGGTAGTGTGTGGGATTACAGACCCTGAACTTTGAGTTTAAATAAGGATCTGTGTTTTCCTCATAAAAAAAATAATCCTGCAAACTAATTGTGGTGCACTAAGTAAACTGTCTAAAGGAATAAAGAACATCTTTAAAAGCAAACAAAATGATACATCATGCTAATTTGTGGTATTTTGTTTACAGCTTTCGGAGAAAGCATTGCCTGATGTCCCAATGGCTATCCTCTTTTCCTAAAATATTCCAACATTTGTATTCGTGCCTACTTGTTGCACATTTGTTTTACATCAGTTGGAAAAGCTCGATAAACCTCCTTTTTTTCCCCCTGTTTGAGGCTGATCTATCCATGCTGACAGTCTCCCAATCGGCTTTCCGTTCCCTGACGTGTTAACCTAGTGTTAAAAGAAAAAAAGCCACGGGAGGTCACAGGAATCCATGGCAACTCGTGCTGCATATCGCGCGTGATCTTTTTCATGCCTGCAGAGCGCCAGATGTGCACTGGCATGTGCAAATCTGAGTCCGCAGGGAAAAATGTTACTCACTGGGCTGCTGTTTACCCAGCCTTGATTTGACGGATTACACAAAAGCCACTGATGCTCATCAAGCAACTTTCACGAATACTTGTGCTGAGATTCAACATGAGACAACCTCCTGACAAACAAACAGTATGTTATTATGGAAGACAGGTCCTTACCAGTTCTACCAAATTGGTTCGTAAACATTAAATTGGTAAAAGAGCTGACTGAGATGTGTTCGGTCCATAAGCCTAGGCTCAGGGAACACTTGGTTTAAATTTATGGGGCCACCCAGTCTGATGCTTTGCGTGTCCACTCCATGGTCAGCAACGAATTAAGAGTTTCAGCATCTTAATGCGAGACGTGCTTTTGGACCTTCGGAAAGGGTTTTGCTTTCACTCAACACTTACACTCAACTGACAGACTGTCAGCATAGAGCAGGGAGATTTCTTAAATTCATCCGATTTCGACATTGCAGTTGAAGCAGAGATGCCACCCCAATGTCGCCTGTATTTTAAGTTCCAAAAAAATAATCCTTTATTATCCTTTTTGTTATTATCGATTTCCTAAGGATTACATAATGTCTATATATATTTTTTTAAAGCAAACATTTTCCCCCCAATTTATAGTTTATTGTTCGTCATAATCACCTATTATCACTTAATATAAAACGGTTGTAAACTCTTGTTCTCTCATCAGCCACTTAGTTCATGCTCCCTCTAATAAAGTTAATAGGATACACATCCTCACACACACACACACACACACACACACACACACACACACACACAAAGCATGCCATGTTACAGAGACGTCTCCTTGTACCATTCAAGTACTCAAGAATACGTAAACAATAAATGAATCAAAGTCAGTTTATTATGAATCAGTTCATCCTTACAGTATACTGTAAGTCTCTGTGAATCAGTCATTACTACTGAAAAGGGAACTTACTGTATTTGGAACCATAAACACTAAATGGCACTGTTCAATGGATTAATTTAACATGTATTGTAGTATAATGGTAGAAAAAGTAACAGATGGTAAAATGTTTAGAGAAGAGGACAGTCAAGCCTGCTAAATTGCTTTCAGAAGTTTGGTGGCAGTGGTGGCTCAGAGGATAAGTCTTAACTCCCAGCACAACATAAAAAAAAAAGCTCCCAACACGTCGTAAATTGCCATTACAGGGTTCTTGTGCAATGCCCTTAACCCTCAACTGCTTGCATATTCAGTTTTAACCTAAATTCTGCTTTAAATAACATTTTAATGAAGCAACTTTATGAACATCAGTATATGTACAGTGGTCAGGAGTAGCTCAGTGGTTAAGGCATTGGACTACGGTTCGGAAGGTCCCAGGTTCAAGTCGTACGACCACCAAGTTGTCCCTGTTGGGCCCTTGAGCAAGGCCCTTAACCCTCAACTGCTCAGATGTACAATATGATAAGGGCATCTGCCAAATGACTAAATGTAAATGTACAGTAAGTAAAGATGAGAGTGTGTGAACTTGTGCATAATTTAAGTTTTCTCCAACAACAGCTCAGAAAGTAGGTCTATAGTCACAGCTTGCACAGGGACTTGTATAACAAGCAGTCTAATTGGTAATAAGGTGCTTATTTAGCGTTTTTTTGGATGGAGTCATCAGTGTCAGCAGTCGGATGTAAAGCTCGACCAACAACAAAAGTATAATGGGCTTTTCTTTAATTAACAAAACCACTTGCAGTTATTGGAAAATAATCAACTTCAGGGAATGTACAGTACAGTTACTCCACTTTGCAGAGTAACCCACTGTTGATTATTTTTCTATTACAGCATGCCTTGTTGTGTTTTAATCAGTAGTTTATTCTATGTACTCCATAAATGTATGGTTCATATTAAATTGAATTCATATAATAATTTCATTCATAATAATTTCATTCATCATTAATTTTTTGTGGCCCCCATTACTCAACAGGCTCTTAACATAATTAGCCCTGGGTATTATATTGGCCGTGTGTTTCATGTCTACTCTCACACTTTACAGAGAGTTATTCACATCGGACGTCCTCTTTCCTACACTCTGACCCCTGGTTGTCTGTTAAGCGCGGTTGTTTAGTCTGCACTGTAGGTTTGTTTTGACATCTGTGTAAAAACATGAACTGTATACTTTTCTGAGGTGTGAGTGCTCCTGTTTTGTCGCTACATGCAACGCCGTACAGGACGGTCTGTCGGCACGTCTCGAAAAGTTTTGCCACTTACGGAAACGATATACGCGACCCTGTTGACCCCTGATGCGATATTTATAGCCAGCGGTCCATTGAGATTCCGAGCTGCGGAAGTTTTGTGTTTCTATGTGGGCTTGGGGATGTCATAACACATATTTCCTCCATTCCTTCAGACCTGCGAATGTAAGAGATCATTGTATTCATTATTGTTTGCAGGTGTGTCTGTCGCCAAGCCACGTACAAACACAGTAATCACTCACTTGTTCAAATAGAAATGCATTCACTCATAATGCAACCAAAGCTTCCTGTATTTTCTTTGCTCCGGTGCTGTGTGTGTGTCCGATTATGATTAAGGTGCTCTTTGGAAGAAAGAAGAGGATATAGACCCAGACAGCACATACAGAGCTTTGTGGAATCGTGTTTAGTTAGACGGGGAAAACTCTATAGATAACCTCGTCCTTTTCAAACTCAAAGCGGAAACTTGCTTTATCACTTTTTTTTTTCTTTTTCTTGAACCTTAGTTTATCTCAGCTACTCTTAAATCAACATTGTGTGGTGCAGCGCTTGAATAGAAATGCTGGCGAGATTCAGGAGAAGCACTCAAAGGGAGAAATGTGCAGTCAAACAAAACAGGATCCCTCTCTATGAGGTGAGTGGGATTAGCCATGACAGGGTCCTCATGAGATATTTGGCGTAGGTCCACACATTTTGTTATCCATAGGGTGGAAAAGAAAAAAAAAAAGTTTTGCTGGGGGAAATTAAATATGTGCAAATTGAAGTGAATAAAGTGCAGAGTGAGACAAGTTATTTAATCTTTCTGTTCCCTAAGCAGTGACCCAAGGCTAGATTCTTGAACTTAGAAGGTGGTGTGTAAAACTTAGTGATAATTTATGAAGTTAAATTAATCAAAACCACTATGACAACACTGCTTTTTTTTTTGTTCCATAGTAAAAAGGCTCTAGTTTCAGTTTTCTGACAAAAATATAGCGAGTCCCTGGCGGCTGGTATCAATCAAAACGACGTTTGACAAAACAACTTGATTTAAGATTCGTTGTCATTTTCTATTCACTGGCGCATCAAATACGAGTTCCAACCCTGCGTGACCTTGCTGCCGCCCGGTTTGAGCTCATCCATAATGAAAACAGCCTTCTTCACATGAGAGGACACTTCACCGAGGACGACACTGGGATTTAGGCCCGTATCAGATCTCTAGAGCTGATGGTATATGAGCTGGAGATTTCTGTGATGGTCTTCCCCTGCAGCTACTGTCCACTGAATGGAGGCTAGAGATGGAAAGGGGGGTCGGTCTCTCCCCAAAGCTATCATAATACGCTAAAAGAAATGCACTGTCAGAGCAAGAAATGCAATACTGCTGAGGAATAGACAGGACTGCTTTTAAGTCCATTGTGTCAGGCTTTCGTTCTCATGACATAGCTTAGAAATACGAAGCGGTATGGTAATGTTTTGCAAAGTTTATTTTTCAGACGGTTCGTCTAGAATGCATCTATTCAGTTCTTTACTTCTGACTCTTTTAAATGATCACATTTGCACAATTGTGCAATTCTTAATGCTAGTTCCATCATTTGTACTGTACTATGTGTTGCTTGATCTCAATCACAAGCAGTGTGAGCATTTGTAACTTTATTCCTTATGGAATTGAACAACATCCAACTGTTGCCTTCTACGTTTGAACTTAAACCGGCAGACATTATTCATGAGTTCTGATTTGCTCGTGTTGTTGTTCACCGACATTTGTCTGACTCCTGAGAAGTTCAGATTTTGTTTTGGTAATGTTGGATTTCTCAAGACATTAGTCTGGAAATCATGAATCACCATCTGGGTCATTCTCAACCATTCTTGATTATTTCCAAAACAAAAAAACTATAAAAAAAAAAACTATAAAAATATTTCAACAAGGATAAAGGATGTAAACTACATAGATAATAACAATTTGCTTGCAGTTCATTGCGTCTCATGCTTCTTTAGAGGTGGTGCCCTCTTGTGGTAGCTCGGAAACATCACCCAACACACTTGTAATCCACTCATGAGTGATTTAACAGAGAGAGAGAGAGAGAGCGGGCACTCAATTTATTTAGCACTGTCCTCTTTTTTTTTTTTTTTCATCCATATAACTTGCCTCTGCACTTGCTATTATTTTTCTTTAACATTTTCTCACGGTGTTGCGAAAAGTGGTGTTAGGAGGTTTAAGAAGTGGCAGAGGCGATGAATCTGGCCGGGGAGTGGTGCAAATTGTCAGTGTTAAGTTCCTAATTGCTGAGGCTCCATCTTCAAAGCGTGCGCTGGTGCGAGCAGCGGTGGGTCGCTTGCTGCTGATGGAAAGGTTGATTGCGGCTCTGGAATTTCCAAGGACAGTTAGGCAATGGCTTCTCACTGTGTGGTCTGGCTGGCATAAGGGCCATCCGTTTTTCTTCAGCAAATTTTCCTTTCTCAAACAAAACCCAGTCTAATGTGCGCCACTGTGTTTTGGTTATTGATTGAAACAATGCCAGTGTGATTTTTCAACCGAGCTTGAAGGCAATATATCAGAAATCACTTTTTTTCAGATTTAACTCAGATGTTTTGTATTTTAAAAGATTAACATTGGGAAAAAATTTACTGCATGCAGTCCACTAAACAAAAGACAAATCTGAAATTGATGCACTGACTGACCTTCTCATAGTGTATAAAATGCTGCAAAAGAGATAAAAGCCAACTGAGATTGTATATGCATCAAATATATAAATGTAACATTCACTTGTAGTCTATTCATTTGTTCATTTATTTTTCTTGACGTGGTGCCAACAGCCAGAGAAGTTCAGTCTAAATGTCTTTATCCCAAGCTACAGATTCCTGCTTCTCATAAAGGATCTTCAGCCAACTAATAGATCTCCTCAGTGGGTTCTGGGTCTACAGGTGTTTTGGAGTGCTTTCACACCTTAGTTTGTTTGCTCTGATCCAATTACTTGGTGAGTTTGTAACCTTGTAGCATTTTCTCCTTGGTTTGGTTTCTTTTTTTCACACAGAAAATAAATCCAGTTGTATCAAAATGCGTTACTTCAAACCACGTGAGAATATCTTCTCCTTATTGATCAGATTTGTCTGCCATGGGAACAAAAAAAGTAAACACAGGAAGAATATCCTGTGTTGTGGACTACTTTCATGATGGAGGCTAACCTACGCGGGTTGTTCGCCGCCCTGGTGATCGTTTATTACATCGCTAGCATTTACTGCTTTAGGCAAATCGTACAGTTTAAAAATGAAAGGCATCTACAGCTGGAAAAGAGCATGATAACGTACTGAAGTTGCCAAAGGCGTACCAAGGTGGCGTGCATCAATCGTACCAAACTGTGACACAGATAGATATTTCCAAATATCCATCAGGTAGAGTCCTGTTTTGGTTCGGTATGCTTTCTCGCAGGAGGACTACACCAGAGTTTACCAGGTGATTCAGATCGTGACCACCTCTTTTGGGGTATCTTGCTGCAGTTGTTTTGGTCGGCACTAACATGCAATTACCGTGTTCAGACCAAAAGAAACGAATTGCACCAAGAGTGAAAGATAACTAAAGTTTGATTTAAACAGACTAAAGCCCGTGGGTTGGAAAGCACTCTGAAAGGGGGGCATCCTGATAAAGAGACCAAACCACCTCAGTTGGCTCCCCCCAATCTGGAGGCACGGTGGATCTACCCTGAGGCTCTCCTTGATTGTCATGGAAACTAAACCCATCAGCCCTTGAGTGGAAACTCTATTCTTTCACCTGTATTTGGAACCTGTTTTTTTGGGCACTACTTATAGTTCATACTATACTAGGTAGGGATAGGGATTTAGATTGAGCTTTGGCTGCAAACTAAGCTTGTCCTTTACCACCACAGATTGGCAACTCTAACACAGTTAGAGTTATTCCATGACAATTTCTTGTACCAAAAAAAAACAACAAGAAGATACTTAAACTCCTGTGCCTGGGCTGACTTCACCTTATGGGAACCTTCCTCTTTTTTCAGGTGAAAGAGAACCGTAGTTTCGTACAGTATACATATTACAATATTCCCCTGCCCCCTCACAAAGTTGTGCAACTCGCCTGTAAAAGTTTGATTTCCCATGATTGAAACAAACCCTCTGGTCCACATTTTACCACCATGCTGATTTTTTTCTCCAGTCCAAGGATCTCCATGCAACACTGAATAGGTATGTTAACCAAACAGTTCCATCCTTTTCAAGTGCCTCACCATCTCCAATTGAATCGCAGCTACCCCTGTACTTTACTCCAAAACTATGATGTCTGAAACAAAAACAGATATTTCTGTCACTTTCTCCTAGGGGGAAGGTATGTTCATTGGATTAAGCAGTTCCACAAGGTTGCACCTTCAATCTCTCAACAATGCCCGTAGTAGAGGACAAAAATAAATAAATCACACACAGAGATGCCTGTTTATTTTAACAAATCCCTGTCCCTTAGAATCTATTTTTATCAATTTTCTCATCTTCACTAACAGCAGGTTTCCACATCTTGGTAAAGCAGCTCCCAGGCGTTTTCATTTTATTCCACCAGTAAAATGTGAGTAGTATCTGTAATGTGCCAAGCAAGACCACAACACCACCATTTCTCAAATACGGTTTGATTTTTTCTCAAGTGTTCAGTGCATTTGCTTTGATCACGTTGTTTCAACAATGAGATTTTACCATTTTAACCAGCCAAGTTTAAGAGCGATAAAATTTGACGAGTGTACCTTCAAGCTTAACGAATATGTTGATATTAAACGTTATTCAGCTTTGATCTCGAGTCATGCAGGACTGTGTAGTGTTCACTTATTAAAGTTATGAGCCTGAACTCCCAGCTGAATCAACCTGCGCTATGAGAGGACATGTGCCCCATCTTGGATCTGCATTGAGCACCAGTGAATGTTTTATCCATTTTATAAAAAAAAAAAAAAAAAGCTGGAAAAGACACCAGGCATCACTGGAAAGTTCTCCCATTACATGTGACAAGTTATTACATCTGCTAGATGAAGACTTTAAAAGGAATTAAGATTGCACGTATTGTGTTCCCTCTTTTTCCTTAAGCGCGAGCCATAACAATAGACAGAATAGAGCTTGTTAGCCGGGTTTCTGCCGCTTCCCCCTGGACGGCCGTCAGCTCACAGTGGAAACGTAGTGAAGCGTGAGAGTATTGGATGCTTCACACATCACTTCTTTTCCAACTCTGACTGATTTATGGAGCAGTGAATTCTTAATGCTGGGTCATTTCAGATTGGAGTGTTTTTCACCACAAGCACATTTCTGTGACTCCTGTGGGGTTCAAGTTTTCTTTTAAAATGTAGTAAGGCTTTATGAGAGAACCAGTGTAGAAATCCCATTTCTGTTATTTACCACAAACGGACATGAGATCATTTGATCATTGTGAAAAGTACACCTTTGGCTTGGCAAGAGATAAACATAAAATATTGGCAGGACAGAAACACTTCTCAATAGCAGTTTTATATTTTACTTTTTTACTCAAGTGTGATGGCCCGGTTAGTTCAGAGCAGTGTTGCAGTAATACTGTTGAAGGAACTTTGCATTTTGAAGGTCACACTATTGCTTTTTTTTTTATATACGTGTAATTAATAAATTGTCTTGAGCCTACCATTGAACTTATCCCTAACAAATTCACTGGGAAAATAAAGCAGTAAGGTAAAGTCATTCAGAAAGGCAACTTTGAATCCAGGAAATTCTCTGACCTTTTCTCATGATATATGATTCATATTCCACCATCAATATTCCTCAGTGGAAACCATTCAATATAGGATATTATGCAAGCGTTGTATCTTTGATCCTCCTTGGTGATCTTTTGCTGGGTTCCATGACTTGACTTATTTTTATTTGT
This sequence comes from Clarias laeviceps, assembly GCA_030014305.1. NCBI lineage: Eukaryota > Metazoa > Chordata > Actinopteri > Siluriformes > Clariidae > Clarias > Clarias laeviceps. Next base: position 9,785,120 of record JAQMYJ010000003.1, on the reverse strand, counting down.
ATTATTATTATTATTTATTTTTTTTTTTTCATTTTGCCAATGTTGATGTCAGCGCAATAATATGGCCAACCACGTGAACGATCTTGTGTTTAACTGTGGTTATTTTTGCATCATTATATATACAGGACTTAAAAACAGTTGTGGGTGTGTAGAACATATTGCCCTATTCAGAGATGACAGAAATCTGCAATGGCGTATTAAAAGTTCTGTGAACCAGATATTTCTCCATAAATATTTAATGTATGGTAATATCTTGAGTAAAATTCAAACAGTTCTAGCTGTCAGATATAGAGGCTGTGTAAAGAGTTTTGAGGTAAGATGGCTTACAATGTATTGGGTTTTTCTGTTGACTGCACACAGATGTGGTGGCTTCTTAGCCAGTGCTTTTAAAAAGAAATAATCAAGTAAAAATATAGTGACTGTTACAAAGGAAAATAGCAAAACTTTTGGACGTTTTTACCATTGGTGCCAAAAGTAAAATTTAAACAGTGTTGCATTGCATGAGAAATGCTGGGATTAGATTTATGGCTTCAGCTCATACTTTCATGTGCTCAGAAGATGCAATGCTTGAATATATAAGTAAGTAGTGAATTATATGCAAGCACACAAACAGATTCTCTTGTGGAAAGTCTGTGTCATGAGGCATTGGTTTTTATGTCATGGAAAGAAACTGCTGTAGGTGCATTTGCTACTCATTTAGTTCCCATTGTTGGTTTTTATAGACAATGCATCAAATCCTGTTACTTTAGGTGATTATCTGAATGACTGCACAACTTCAGAACCACAGTGTTTGGGTGGTAGACCTATGACATGGTGTGCTGTGTTATTCACAAATGCACGGTGTGGCTGCAGGTTTTCTTTTGTTTAATCAATCAGTCTTGGTCTGTTTGTTAATCAGTGTGGCTTCTATCTATCAGGGAGGACAAATCAGCAGCCCAGACCAGGACAAGGAGATTACTAGGGAATATCTGGGTTGTCTTTTTTTATTTGTATATGCTGACAGGCAAGTAGGCTAGTAGTCCACATATACTTATTTACTTTGTATATACTTTTTAAAAATAAAATGTGTTGTTCGTATGCATTGCCTGCTACACTACTTACACCCTATTAGTTTTCACTCACTCACTCATCGTCTATACTGCTTCATGCTGTATACAGAGTTGTGGGCTGGCTATCCCAGGATACTTTGGGGACGGAGCAGAGTACACCCTGGTGCCAATCCATCGCAGGGCACACAAGTCATTCACATAATGTGGGCAATTTGGGAATGTACACATCACTTCTGAATTGAATCTGCAATTCAATTCCCCAAGGCGGGAATTGAACCCGGACCCTGGAAGTGCAAGGCGACGGTGCAAACCACTAAGCCACCATGCCGCCCAAATTAGTTTTACCACTCGGAATAAACTACAGGGATGACCTATGACATTTGCAATAATACAAATGGTATTTTTTCACAAACACGCACACAAAAAACCCCCAAAGACATTAGAGTTAAAAAATATTCCTGCAGTCATAATTAGCAATAATAATAAGAATTATTGAATAGTAGTTAAATGATTGAACCATTCAGTGATATCCATCAATCAGCCATAACATTAAAACCTTAATATTGTGTAGGTTCCCCTTGTGCCACCAAAACAGCTCTGACCCCTTGAGGCATGACACCAGAACACCTCTGATGGTATTCTGTGGTGTCTGGCACCAGGACATTAGCAAGGTGTGAGGTGTGGCCTCCATGGATCGGACTTGTTTGTCCCGCACATTCCATGGATGCTTGATCGGATTGCAATCTGAGGAATTTGGAGGCCGGATCAACAACCTTGAACTTGTTGCTTGCTAGTCTGTGTACGCAGTTGTGCATTAGGTCTTCTTATATCTTTCTATCATATTCAGTATTGACATTAATCCCCAATTTGTGCTACGTTATTTGGCTGCGGACAGGTTAGCCTTTGCTCTCCGCTGGCATACAGTACCCGTCAAAAGTTTGGAGACACCTTCTAATTCTATGGACATTCCTGAATCTTTATTATGGAGTCATCCACAATATGCAATAATCTACTTTGAACAATTGATATTGAGACGTGTCTGCTACGTATGCTCTGTAAAGCCCTCATAATCGCTCTAATCTGAGGTTCTACTAATTGGTGATTTCTGAGGCTGGTAACTCTAACTGACCTTCTCCTATGCAGCAGAGGTAAGTTTTGGTCTCGTTTTCCTGTGATGGCCATCATGAGAGCCAGTTTCATCATAGTGCTTAAAGGGTTTAAAAAATGCACTTGACCATAGTGTTCCAGAGAACTGCTGATCTTTGTGTCAACAACTGACTGTTGTTGTTGTTGTTGTTGTTGATGATACTTAATTAACTATTGCCATATGTGTTACTTCACAGTTTCGAAATCTTTGGTATTGTTCTAGAATGTAGGAAAATAACAAATAGAAAAACAGACTGGTACTAGTTTGCTGGCATATGATAGACAATCATTGTTAATGTCAGGGCTGATGGGTGTATTTGATCATTTGACATGGTAAATTATACAACAGTTAGTTCTGACTGAGTAATCTTATCGAGATATCCCATAAGTGGTTTTAATAACCAGCACTGGGGCGTTTCACTATACATATCGCCGTGTCCCAGGTGTTGTAACAATTATTCATTACAATGACTGTTGGTCACCAGCATGGGTGAAAGTCTGTGCTGGTGATTATCATTAGAGCCTTCACTTGTCCAGTGGGATAGGGTTAGGCTTAGGCTTAGGGTTAGGCTAACTCTAACCCTAACCCTATATTTATCTGCCTTATCTTCGGATAGGCAAATACTATACAATTTGTATTGTCACACTTATTTGTAAATGTGTAAATCGTGTCAGAAACGTAGCTTTTTGTTACGTTTAACATTAGAATTACTAGGCGCTCTTTGGAAGCAATGCTTTGGCGTTCTTTGAAATCAAGGCATTAGTGTCAGGAGTGGGATTTCCAGCATGAGACATACGAGACGTCATGCAATTGGAATTCATTAAAAATAAACTACGGCAGGGTTGATATAGTTTATTCTTGAGTGAAAGCGACTTGAAAGGACTGTTTCCCCTTTGAGTATAACCGAATAGAGAAAGTATATTATGTGGAAAATCCAATATTCTATCCAAATGGAATTTCCATTAGATTTCTGCGTTTTTTTTATTTTTTTTTTATTTCCACACAGTAAAGCAATTCAGGTGACAAATTAGGAGCGGGATTGATGTTATTAGATGCATGCCAATTAACAGCTGGTGCAGCACACGAAAAGGGGAAAAGAGCATGCATTAAAAACACATTTGCCACATGAAATAAGACGTAGACAAAAGACTCACACAAACACCAAGAGACCATAAGAGGAAGACAAGCATTTTCAAAAGCTTTACTGACTTTTATTTAAGAATAAAAGCTCTTTCTGTGTCTTTGAAGTGGGGTTTCTTCTCTGCTGCCTAATATCATGGCACACTGTAAATTGTTAAGAATTCTGAGGAGCTATCACACCGGGCATCTTTAGATTAAGGCGCTGGTTAAGCTAAATATTAAACATGTGTGTTACAGTAATGAACCTGCCAGGATTATGTAATAAAGAACATTTGCCATCATTTAACTGCTTTCTCACAGTGATGGGGTGGGTCCAGTGACCTGTTCAGGCTTTGTGTAGGACTCTATTAGTTATCTGTGAACACTTTTTTTGTGTTTTGTTGGAGGTTTTTGTGTCTTTTATATCCATGACTTTCTTGTCTTTAACGGAACTACAAAAATTATTTGTGCTCTCTGTTTACACCCCATTTGTCCTTTGCTGAACGGCTGTTAGTTATGACACCTGTGTAACCTTTGGTAATAGGTATGTGTGTGTGTGTGTGTGTGTGTGTGTGTGTATGTCTTTGTTTCTTCAGGTCCCTGAGCTCTGGGAGAGGTCTGTATCAAGACTATCAGAGATCACGGAGTCTCTTATCAGAGACAGAAACCCGGTTCTTACTGGACAGATGCTGCGAGCCTGAGCCACCAGGGTTGGACACACTCATATACACACACGCGCACACACGCGCACACACACACAACACATATCAGTGGCATATGTGTTCTTGTAGCTAAACAATGAGAGAATGCTACGCCTACATTTATACACAAAACCTTAACCTCAGAAACCCAAAGGAACTCTTGGCATTTCTTTTAATAAAAGCTGACATTTCTGTAAAAAAAGAAATCCTTATGGGGAGCAGCCAAATGTCCTAGGGCAAACCTGTCACATATACATTGTACATTTGGTCCCCATAAAAGGATAAAAAAAAAGAAAACAAAGCCTACACACAACACCACCACAGCCATGCAACAAAATCCACTACACTGTCAAGACATGACATTATAAAATGTGGAAGGTGTTTAATAAAAAAAAATCGGTATGTTTAAACTGCCATTTGTCACAGGTCTGGCCTTTTACTTCACACATTTAGATTGATATACAAGCTGAAAAAAATATGTATTAATTTTATTTAGCATTGTTGCCTTGTGCCTCCAGAGGTTCAAGTTTAAATCTCTCCTCTGTTCTGCATGTGCTTGGTGGGTTTTCTCCTGGTACTCTGGTCTCAGTGCGTGCGACAGTGCGTGCGAGAGTGCGTGCGAGAGTGCGTGCGAGAGTGCGCAAGAGAGTGCGCAAGGGAGTGCGCAAGGGAGTGCGCAAGGGAGTGCGCAAGGGAGTGCGCAAGGGAGTGCGCAAGGGAGTGGTTACAGTAGGTTACCCCACTTTGTCCTCTGAGTTTGCTAGGATAGGCCCCAGGTTCCCTGACTCTGTACGGGATAAGCAGTATAGAATATGGATAGATGGATATTAATGCTAAATATTAATGTAATAAAAAAGACAAAATCCTTAGTTGGTTAAAAATACTTTTATACTTTTCAAATACGTTTTAATGTGAATGGGTCTATAATTTGCAATCATATACACCATCCAGCCATAAAAATTAACACCACCACCAGAATTGATCACCAACTATACGCCAATAAACTATGTATTCCATGCCTGTGTGGATCAAAAGTCAGCCTGTCTGGTCCGATCCCACACAAATGCGACCCAAATCAAAAAGTCACTGCTGACTACAATAGAAAGGCGCCAGAACACCACAGCCCACCTCACACGGGGCCCAGCGGCCAGAGCCACAAGGGGAACTCAAAACCTAGGTTTAATGTTGATGGCTTTAATTTTATGGCGGCTTAAGTTTTATTTAACTAATGTGATACACTATCTGAACCTCCCTTCTAACATACTAGAGTCACAATATATATGCTATTCAAAATATGCCTCTTAAAGGGTTCTTTGGATTGTTAACCATATGGTAAGTATGAAATTCTTTCTGTGTTGTAGAGATCTACACAGAGACTTTATATATTTTCCTCAGTAGGGCCTTCTAGTATTCCTTAAAAACACCCTGAAGTGTGACCTTTTTAAAATAGTGTGGTATACAAAAGGGCTCCATTTGTCATTTAACTATAGAGAACTGTGTTTTTAATCATTTTAAGTAAAAGTGAAAAGTATTGCTAATAAACCTACTTATACAGGATAAGAATAAATGGACCGTGTTACTAAATGCCTGAAGGGCCCAAGGTGAACTGATAAGAAGTCACTTACTGTAAATTTCTGCATAAAAGGTTGAGCAAGACCTGTCATAAGCATGATATAGAATTCTACACCTAAATAACACGGAAAGGAATCAGCTAGATCTCTCATGTAGAAGACAAACATACCCTTCTATCAATCATTCACTAATTGAATGGAACACACTGCAGAACTGTATTTATAAAAACATGTCAGGAATTATACAGTACCCTAAGTGTCTCTTAAGTTCTAAAACAGTTATATATGTAGGGCTGTAGAACAAAAAGAAAGTAATGCAATGCTGACCTCTTGTGGAACAGCATGAGTTTTTTTTTTTTTTAACATTAATGCACAAAAATCATCACCACTAGGAGCAGTATGGTCATTGCTTTACAGCAAGCCCATAAAGTCAACTTTTTTACATAATCTATATCAAACTGCAATGGCCTTCACTTTGCTCACACTCAATCATGAAGACAAAACAGTAGCACTATTAACTTTAACACTATTACGAGTGCACTTTGTGGGAGTAACGCTGGTGTTTTTTCTATTCAGCTTGACCATCATGCTTTTTCTCCCTCTGGAGACAATTATAGACATAGACTGTGATTTTACAGACTTGCTGCCTCATGCATTGAAAAAATGTTTTTGACGACTGATGTATATAGTATTTGTGTTTTAAAACAGTTTCAATTTAAACAGTTTCTGTTAAGAAATCTGTAGTCATCCACCAGTCCTGATTAAAAGGGCAATAAAAATGACAGCTACAAGGAGAAAACCTGTTTGCTATATTCACATACACCAGTATATCACACAATTGTTTAGCCCTCTAGAAGAAGATTAATGAACAGTAGTCACATGAGTTGCTTATTAAACACTATGAGTGCTACGAGTTGCTGCTTAAACACTAAACATAGTCTTTGTAATACAAGCATACAAATATATACTGTGCCATATGCTCACAAATAGAGAGAGAGAGAGTCAGGATTCAGGAAAAAAAATTATACACACTTCAGGAAAAGAAAAACCTGTATAAATATTTTCCATTAAATGTATTCTTGTACGCTTATATATTCATATAAACTATGATATTTTAATAATATTATAAATATTATATTAATGTAATATATTATACTATTTTTCTTTTCCTGAAATTCTGGAGTATGAACGCTGAATGCTGTGTGTGTGTGTGTGTGTGTGTGTGTGTGTGTGTGTGTGTGTGTATTGGCAGCCTGTCCAGGGTGTACCCCACCTTGTGCCCAAAGTCTTCTGGCCCCGCTGTTCTTAAAGTCTTAATAAGTCAGTATTTGGTGTGACGACACTTTGAGAACCCTTTAGTCTCTGGTACAATGTGTGCAGTTTTATAAGTACTGTATATTAGCTATTAAGTTTTGCTGAGCATCGTGTAGAACCAACAACAGTTCTTTTAAAGAGTGTTGCACCTGCTTCTTTTTTTGCATGCAAAACCCAGCAGCTTCTATTTATTTATTTATTTATTTATTTATTTATTGTCAAAAAAAGTGGACACTTTTATAATATGCTATTTTTTCCTGAAATGTTTCAGTAACTTTTAATTTTGTGGTGGAATACTAATGTTTGAAAATCGGAAATGTTTTTGTACTGACTCAATAATAAATGAAAAAATGGGTTAAAATTAAAAACTGGCTAAAATAATAATAATAAAAGTCTATAACAAAGATTGTATTAAAACCGCAGGCTGTCTAATACTTTTTTTATGTTATGTTTCATATAACTGCTTTCCTTTTATGCCCAATTAAAATATTAGTGTCAGAAGTTGTATTGTGATACTTTAACAGTTGGATGTTTTTTTTATTTCATCTATTTATTTATTTATTTATTTATTCATTCATTTATTTTTAACTTTACACTGCTCTGAAGACAGCAGGGTTCTGGACTATCACCGATACTTGTGTCTGCACATTGGGGCCATGCAGGGACTCTCACTCTTAAGCCAACCGCTGATTGCTAATTGATTAAGGCTTTGAGTTTCCCGTCGGCTCAGCCAGAGTGTGAGGTAATTATGGATGGCATGAGGCCAGAAGCTCTTATCCTTCCCCACCTCTTATCCGCAATACACCCTTATCCTTTAGGCTACCCAGGGGAAGAGGCTGTGAGAACAGAAAGGAACTAAAAGTAGACAGGCTTTAGGACCCAGACCATCTGTCCTTTGGTGTACTGAGAGCACTTTAATGGCTAGAACGTGGTCTCAGAAGTCACTTAAATGCCTTCTGTTTTATATCAAAGGCCCTAACTATCGTTAGCTTGGGGAAAACAGAATCTTCTTTGCTCAGTGTTAATGCCAAAGCGTTTTTATGTTCTTGGTCAACTTGTGCTCCGTTACTGACTCAGATGTCAGATTGGTCAGTTGTTCTGTTTGCACTGGTTTAATTCGTTCCACATTTCCTTGTGACACATGTGTGAAGTGCGGTTTTTCTTGCTGTGGTCCTGGGAATCGGCAGGACTCGGTGAAAGAAGAGAATGAGTCTCGGTGTGAAGCCACAGCTCTCGATTGAGATTGATTAACCAGTTCTAAGAAGCTCAGCTTCATGAGCTGCTGAAGGTTCATTGTTTCTGCCAGTATCCAAATCAAAACTTAGAAAGGAAATGTTTTATTATAATTTAACACCAAGGCTTTGTGTTACTAATAGCTTATTGACTCTGCCAACATTTAAACAATAGATTGCTAGTGTAGAACGGATGGATTGCATTAATGAAGGAAATATAAAATATAAAATGCACAACTAGTTTTGAGGGGGAAATAAAAAAAAATTTCAAAACACAAACTACAGTATATATATTTTGTAGAATGATTAAATCAGCCTTTAAATGTAAATATGCAATTTGCTATCAATAATGTATTGGTTGTGTCTGAATAAAAATAAGCTTAGCAAACTTTTGCTTTGATTGTGTTTTACTGTGACTCAAAGACCTTTTTAATAACAAAGACTGTTGAAGACCATGAGGAACGCTTCAGTATACAATCAGCGTTGTGTTCTGCCAGTTTTAAATTCACTTTGGTACCACTTTGGCTGTTGATGACAATGCCTTATCATAGAAATCGCTGAGTGCTGTGGAAACTCCAGTGCCAGTAAGTGACGGTAAGCATGTTTCTCTTGGATTCCACTTTCTCCACTGTCCATCAAATGCATTTAGTTCATTCACAAAAGTTATTTTGCCCATCTGGTCATTTCACTTTACTGATCATGTGACAGAAAACTGAGATTATTTTTTTTGTTTATGCATTAATGTAAACATTCATTGTTTTTTTTTAACCAAAAGATTGCAAGTTCTGTACTTCTAAATGAAAGCTTGTACACTGATAAGCCATGAAATTAAAATAAATAAAATAAAAAAGAATAATGGCTACTATTGTGTAGGTTCTTCTCATGCCACAAGACATCTGCAGGGCATGATGTGGTGTCTGGCACCGGGATATTAGCGGCCAAAGGCGTATCCATTGGGTGCTGTGGGTTGCGGGGTGGAGCCTCCGCGTATCGCACTTTTTTGTCCGGAGCTTTTAGTTGAGTTGAAATCTGGGTTGAGTTTGTGATGCACTGGGGTTTCTCATACCTTTCTATTGTAGCCAGCATTGATTCTTTTCTATTTGTGCTACAATAGGTTTTCTGTGGGATTAGATCAGATGGGCTGGCCTTTGGTACACACAGGCATAAATGAGCCTTGGGCACCCATGATCATGTCACCAGTTTACTGTTAAATAATTGATAATGGATGTTCACCTGGTGGTGGTGGTGGTGGTAGTGTTGTGGCTGATTGGTGTATAGTGATTTTCAGAGGGAAAAACTTTTTTTTTTTTATAGACAACGTTGTGTGCCTGAGGAAAAAAATTTGATTGGCAATTTTTACTCAATAGGTAAATATATTGCACTCAGCTGTTGAGTAAAACCATCTAAAAGCAAATGAATATAAAAATCGTGCTAGACACTCTGATTCCACTATTCTCACATTCCCCAGCTGTGGGTTTTTTTTTTTTTTTTTTTTTGTGAAATTCAGCCTGATAGCTGCTAATTGAGAACAGCTCTGAAGCAGGCGCTGAACTTCTCGTGATATTTATTCATGAGAGGCACTTCGGTCATTTTCTGACGTTAGAGCTGTGCCATGTAAAATGCATGCTGTGTTACAGATGAAGTTCAGCTGAGGTTTTTACTCCCTGTGGACTGGCGTGCTTTACCTTCAGCTGTTTAAATTCATTTGTGTTTCTCAAGACTTCCTACAAAAAAAAAAAAAAAAAGGAAAGTATTGAACTGTATTTGATAGCAAGAGCCATATAAACAGATGATCGTATCATTAAGGCTTACCTTTTAGATCAGGCCTCACAGCTTCAGGGTCCTGGATTCTATCCTGTGCTCAGGTTACTGTGTCTGTGTGGAGTTTCATATGTTCTTCATGTTTTGTGTGAGTTTCCTCCAGGTTCTGTGGTTTCTTTCTGCCTCACCAAAAACATGCCTAAGTGGATTTGCTATGTTAAATTACCCAAGGTGTGAATGCGTATGTGACCCATCAAGTATTGAGTGCTGAGTAATGACATAATGTTACAAGCATTATTAGACATGTGCTACCTCTATCTGCACGTCTTCTCATGTACTTATGAATAGTGTTTTCTGTAGCATTTATACCTATGCTTACCATTCATTTGCAACTGTTATTTTGAAGTGCTACATTTTCACCTATTAATAATTGGTAGAGGTAAAGTAATGATTCCTTTTTTATGCATCTTGTCCTTTAAAATCCAATATCTAAAGCATGGACAAGAAATTATTTGTCAAAATCACCTATGTACGTATTAAATAACAGTAACATATCATAAAGTATAAAATAGCAGAGTGAATCCACTCCTCACTTTCCTTAATGCGTGTTTTGTGGCACTCTCTTTGTCTGAAATATAAAAATGTGTGGAACGAGAGGCCGTCTGCATGAGAGATAGTTTCTGTGCAGAACATGACCATTTCTTTGTGCCTGGCAGCTTCCCACTATCCTGCTGGAATGATTTATGACTGAGAATCACTTACACTCACCACTTCCTCCTAGCAGAATCTGCAGAGACATCATTCACAGTAAGCCGTATTCTCTCTACACACACGTGCACACCCATGCATACACGCACAAAAATGCACACTTTTGGTGTTTTGGCTGGTATTTCAGCATAGCGGATTCGAAAATGACTAGGTTAAAGTGCAGATTGTCAACTTTAATTTCAGGGTATGTACATCTATATTAGGCGAACCATGCAGGAATTATGGCTCCTTTCCATGTACATTGCTTCACTTCAGGGTGTCCATGAGCAATCGATTACTGTTTTTTTGGCTCACTGTATGTCTTCAGCTCATGAACAGATAGCAACGTGCTTGATTCTAGATGTGGTATGTAATATATATTTTTCATGAGAAACAAACCAAATAAAAAAAAAAATAGACTTAAATAATTAAAATCTATTTGCTTAAAACTCTTTATTTTGTGGAATATTTTTTTATTACTGCACATGCTGAAGTGTTTTATTCCTTTTATCTTAAGAATTTTCCACTTATTGCAATTTTCTGTGAAATACATCATATTTTTTAATAAATTTTTTAAGTTATATTAAATGTTGTAGAATATCAACAAGACAAATTAGATCCTGTTTGCGCTTCATAGCTGCTATAAAGTCATTCTTCTCTTTTTGAAGTAAATGGGACAAATAAATGTTACTGAGAAACCACAAAGCACAAACTCCTCCATCCTGTGTTAAAAAAAGACTGACCTTTACAAAACACTGAACCTGAAGACCTCTTTCCATAAAAGAATTTTGTATAGCTTTCTCATATTGTACCCTTTTATTTTGTTAAATAACATACTGTACTGTTTTTGCTCTCTTTTATTATTAGTCTTATATAATGTGTGCCACATTGTATTCCACCTCGGGAGTGATTGAGGTCCAGTCCAAACCATAAAACTCTCGCAGTCACCTGAACATTAACACACCTGTTTCTAGTTTGTTTCTGTCTACAGTATTTACACTTCTCTCAATCGTGTGTTTATTGCGTGGTTTTGGTTCCGTGTTTGTATCATGTTTATTTCACAGTTTTCGACTCTTTCTTTGTTTTTTGTCTCCGATCTGTCTTTGTCTTCCCTGTTTGCTGCGTGTTTGAAATCGATGTGGCCCCACATGAACACATTTGTATAATAAATGATTCATGGAATGATTTACATGTAATTCATTAATATTACATAAATTTAGATTATGCAGTAAATAGCAAAAATAAAGTTTACATCATCTTAATAAACAATTAGAGGGGTTTTAAACTTGGTTATAATGCCATAATCAAAAAACGCATTTGCATGCAGTTGTGTAAAGCATCTTGTATCTCATTTCCTTTTTCCTTTTCCTTCAGCACAATCATTGTAAGCAACATGTGGCCGTTTCTTCTGTCACTGAATCAAAACATTTTTACACTTTTGAATTTCAATAGAAAACCATTATATGTCTAATATCAGTTACACAGCACCTCCTAAACCAGTTAATTAGATAATTAGATTAGTTCACAAACATCTACTTAAACATGGATACAATCCTCTGTATTTATGAAGTAATATAAATAAACAGAACATAATATAGTTTCATTTAATGCCTACTACAAATTAAGTTACTTGAATTTTTACATAACCATTTCTTGTCCTACAAGTGGACAAACATTTTCATTTCTATGTAATGATCAGTATTTGTGAAATATTTGTAGAAAATGCTCAAATACATACTTAACAGCAATTTTTACCTCAAATTATTTATACAGTTTGATTGGCAATTAGCCAATCAAATAAAGCAGTACAATGTATTAAACATGCAGGTCAAGAATTTTAGGTAATAATAATAGTAGTATTAATATTAATAATAATAGTAATAATAATTATTATTATTATTATTACTATTATTATTTTCTTTCTTTTTTTAAAACACCCAGTGAGTGACGAAAACCTTGTTCTATAGAGAATGACCAGACTGGTTCCAGTTGACAGGAAGGCTACAGTAACACAAATACCCACTCTCTACAACTGTAGTGAGCAGAACGGCATGTACAGCATGTTGAACTTTCAGGCTGATGGGCTACATCAGCAGAAGACTCCATCAGGTTCCCCTCCTGTCAATCGAGAACAGGAATCTTATGCTGCAATGGGCACAGGCTCACAGGATCTGGAAAAGTTTATGTATCTCCTGAGAATGATCTTGTTCCCGGTCACTACTGTTTTTTTTCTAATAACTGGAGAATTTTCCTGTGGTTCATAAACTAGTGCTGTTCCTTACACTGCATTAATGAAGCAGTCCATTTGGAGAAGCAGTACATTCTGCTGTATCTTCCTCACCCACTGTTGGCAACTGAGCTGGCAGCTCTGGCCTTGACCTGGCTATAAAGGTTCTGCCTTACTGTACTGTTACCAACCACCGTGCTCCATAAATCCTGGTGAGGATTGGCAACATGGTAGAAGTGGTTGTGTCAGCACACCATTGGGTGTAACAGCCTCCTATCTGACCGCCATTTAGGTCATTTCCTCTTTTTAAGGCTCCATATTACAGTTCTGAGAAGGTCGGGCTTGCCCAGAGCGGAGCCCGATGCGAAACGGAGAATCTGGGTAATCTAATTAGAGGCTGAGAATGGAAGGCCGCGAGGCCTGAGGCCCGGGTGAAGTGGGGAAACATAGGCTTTGAAAATATGCACCGCAGCCTGGGATGTGGTAACGTCTGAGGGGCTAATTCTTCCGCAGGACAGAAAACAGGCCCCATGTTGGCTGGAGAGGACGGCCTCTTCAAATCGTGTGATAATGCACAGAGAGCGAAAGAAAAAAGAGAGAGGGAATACTGATAATAGTGTGAGATGGAGCAAAAACGACAGACGGAGAAAGAGAAAGGCCAAGGGCAAAACAGCAAGAGACAGGCGTGATTTATGCCCTGTGATTGAGACACAAAAATAAATGCAGGCCCCTTGGAGAGGAAAGCACAGGCCATAAAACAAAGTACACACTCAGGCATTTTCTCTCGCTCAACCTCAAATGACTGCAATCCCTCTCCATGATGTCAAAGTCAATCATTTTGGCTTTTGTCACAAGGGCTTTTATGATAGCGTGGAGGGCATTGTTTTGCCTTTAACTCGAGTATGGTACAGAATGAGTAATTACAGATTCAGGGAGCTCTGCAGAGCTTTATCAGAACTACAGTAAAAGTAACAGAAAGCTCATTGAAACGGTGCCTACTTGCCATCATTCTTCATTAAAGGGTCTGGCTGCTTTTCTTTCCTCACAGTAAGGCTTTGCAGTCCAGAAATTGTGCATCAGAATGATGCTGAGCTGTTGTAATATTAGTGCTGCATTTGGACGTTGAGCTCTTTTCAGCTGTAGTAATCAGAGAGAAGGTCCATCAGTCTTTAGGTAAACACGGTGGATGGGCAGGATACAGCCCATTTAGCAGGAAACTAACACATCAAGACTGTTTGATCAATGTTATTTATACGACTCACCACAAGTGTGGCATCGGGAGTTTTCCAGGCTTTCATGTGCTGGCAGACCTTAAACACACACGCATACACACGTAGTCAAACACACGCTCGACATTCCGCTTTCTCACTTTTTTTTTTTTTTTTTAAGTGTTTATTTATCACGGAAGGAAATGTAGCAATGTGCTGATTACACAGTAACAGACCTGACATCATTTTTCTTTCTTTAGTGTCATGATTGTGGGAGTACGAAGGAATTTTGCATAAATGAATTCACGCCTGGAAACGTGTGACAGTCCGCACACCTTGAACCCGGAACATACAATTCCACATGAAAAACCTGTCAAGTGATTCTGCATCTTTTTGTATACAATTGAGTGCAAAAGTTTGCATAATCTTGGCACAGGAAAAAGAAGAAAATGCACTTACGACCTAGTGTGTTTCACAGATGTTTCACAAGTTGCGAAAATGGTCAAATGATGAATTGGAGTATATTTAAATGATTACATTTCTTTCTGAATGTGATTAATTTGTATGCTCACCATTTGCCTTTACAGCTGATTACCTCTTGTCTATCCTCCGAACAGGTTTTGGATGCTCTTAGTAGTAATGACAACCACAATTTTCATTTTTTTCATCTGTTTTCACTTGCGAAGGAGTGAATTAGAATCATTAAGGAGCCACATTACATACTTAAAGGTGCAGTAGACATTATTTTACTTCTTCATTATCCATATAGTACTGTGCAAAAATCTTGAGCCACCACTCATTTCTTCATATTAAATTAAATGATATAGATATTAAATTTAACAAATGTTTTACTGTGCTGCAAAGTGCCTAAAGATGTGGTTTATGTAACAACCTCAGCAGTAACCTCATTTCCCCTCTCGTCTGTTCCAACCACTCAGCATCACCAGTATACTAATCAACTGTTTCTCACTGGTTCATGGCCAAAGTTAGATGTTTTTTATGCTTAAATGATTCCCAAGTCATTGTGTAGCTTAACTAACAAACAAAGCATTTCTCTGAAACTTGACAGGGACAGGACTGAAAATGAAGCCAAAAGGAAGCCTGGAGAACTATTCTTCCAACAACATTAAAAATACAAGAAAGTGTGTCTCTTTGGAAGCAAAATATAAGGTAATTGGGGGTGGGGGGGGGCGTCAAGACTAAACCAAATAAAACCTATTCAAATAATTCTCTTGTTAGCAGAATTCCACATTGTACGTAAACCTTAATGGCAAAGGAACACAGTAAAGCCATAAACACTAGCAGCACTTTTCCTCACGATGGAGTCAATTAAAATTTGTGAACAGGATGAAGCTGGACGCTGGACAGATATGTAAATGCTATTATATATTTACAGTACCTTATGTAACTAATCAAGCAGATATTATATTGTATGTACACCAATTGGCCATAACATTATGACCACCTGCCTAATATTGGGTACATACTGTAGGTGCCCCCTTTTACCAAAATAACGGTGATGCACTGTGTGTTCTGACACCTTTCTATTTGAACCAGCATTAACCCTTTCATCAATTTGATCTACACTAGTGCTTCTATTGGATCGGACTACACGAGCCAGTCTTTACTCCTCATGTTCATCAGTAAGCCTTGGTCATCCTTGACCCTGTTACCAGTTCCCTAGTTTTCCTTCCCTAGATCACTTTTGGTGTGTCCTGACCACTGCAGATCTGAAACATCCCACAAGAGCTGCAGTGTTGGAGCTGTTCTGGCCTAGTCCTCTAGCCATCACAATTTGGCCCTTGTTAAAGTCACTCAAATCCTTATGCTTGCCCATTTTTTCTGCTTGCAACAGATCGACTTCAGGAAAAAGGCCAATTGTGTTTGCTAACAATGCTAATTAACAATGCTGTTAAAGTCACTCAAATCCTTATGCTTGCCCATTTTTTCTGCTTGCAACAGATCGACTTCAGGAAAAAGGCCAATTGTGTTTGCTAACAATGCTAATGCTAAATCTTTAGCTCTAAAATATTTGATTGAAGAAAAACTGAAGAACAAAGGCACTCAGTACAAAAACAACAATAAACATAATCTCTATAAAGTCATAATATCCATCGCTATTGCTAACTCTACCTTAACCTTAACTCTACTGTCTGGAGTGGAGTTTTGAATACATGGGATGGCGGGGGTTAAAGTGGAATTTGGCAGGTGGTGGAACCCTAAAACCCAGGGTAGTGGTGCAGCTGGGAAAATGATTCACCTCAAATACTTCCCATACTGCTTATTATTACTTCACAATAACATTCATTAACCACTTTCTAATTAGGAAATAACTATTTAAGGGCTGTATTAGCTAGCTAAAATGCTAGTTAGACGGCTACCATAACAGTAGGTGTTGAGCAAGACAAATTATTCATATAAATTATCTAAAATGTTTAGTGACGTTTGCAAATTACATTACATTCCACTTCAGGGAAACCAACGGCAACATTCACTCGCTCTGCCTGTGTAGCTAGCTAGAAACTTAACCCAAAGTACTATGCTACTGTACATCTTCATGCACAAATGCACTCAACTGAAGGGAAGATATTAGAAAAAAAGACGTGTGTTGCCTGTGAAGGTGGGGCCACTGGCTGATGTTACTGTATGTTCTGATTTGTTGAGCAAATATCTCAATGAAAGAACGCTGAAAGAATCAAAGGCTGAAAGAACATGCTGCAACAAATAAAACTGCAATGAAAATTTCTAATGAAAAGTTAATTTAGTAGCTTGTTTAATATTAGTATAAACAAAAGATTATAGAGCATAGCGCTGTAGAATAAATTATTTATTTATTTATTTATTGAAGGTGCTGGAGCACTCTTTCGGGCCTGTTCCAGACCACTTTAGCTGCTGTGGGTAGTAGTCAGTGCATGCTCAAGGAGTAAAAATAAAATTAAATTAAATTTAAGAGCAAGATTCTATTCAGTTTCACCAACGTAATCATTAAGAATTTGGAAAACCGAAACAATACTTTTGCATCATGCAGGGGCACTGTGGGGTAGACACCTCCAGGGCTTTGCATGTTCTCCTTGTGCTCAGTGGGTTTCCTTCCGGTACTCCAGTTTCCTCCCGCAGTCCAAAACAAGAAGATTTGGCATTTGGCAACAAGCAGGCATTTCCAAATTATCCTTAGTCTGTAGTGAGTGTGTGTGCTTGTGTGATGGAATGGCACCCTGTCCAGAATGTATGCTACCTAGTGCCCCAAGTACCCTGGTATAGGCTTCAAGAGTCCCGTGACCTGTACAGGATAAGTGGTATAGAGAATGAGTGTGTGAGTAATTTTGCATCGTCTTCCAAACCCCATTTTATATTTAATAACATTTTAATAACATGTTTAAAATTATTTTTCATTACATTTTGGATTGTTGCAGGATTCATCCAAATTGTATTTGTAACAATTACATAAATAATATTGGTCACTGCATTGGTGCCTCAGTGGGAGGCTTTTTGCTTGCCTTGTGGAAGGCCTGGGTTTAATTCATAGCCACTGGATGTGGTGCCGGTCCTAAATAAAAATGGGAGGGTTTCATCAGGAAGGGCATCTGGTGTAAAGCCTGTGCCAAGTTGTGTGCGAATCGGATGATGCACTATTGCCACACCTTGGCGGGATCTGCCCATAAGACTAACAACACCAACATAAATAGAAAATCATGGAATTATTCACATGCAATTCATATAATACGGTACAATGATAGGAAATGCATGGAAGAATGTTAGTTTAGAAGTTGCACATTTGAAGCGTCTTTTATCCCATGCTGTTTCTTTCTTTCTTGTCAGCCTTATCTGAGCCCAAGCCGTGTCCATTTGTCCTGTTTCTGAAAAAAAAAAAAGTGTGAATCCTGTCAGAAAACCATCTAGAATTTCTAGAATGTCATCTGTTAACCATAAGTCTTGTGCATCTTATATGTATAATAGAGTTTTTGTGCCATATGATTGCATTTTATTTTATTTTTTTGAATTTTTAACTGGCTATATTTTTCTCTTTTCATGCTAAAATTATACAAAAGCAAATGCACTTACTTTACTCTATATTCCACATTCTGTATCTTGAAGGAAAGGTTTGGATTTTGGATTAAAAAAAAAGCAAGCATATTGTTATAACCTACATGAATCATGACATTTAGAGAGGTCTATAAGGAGTAGCTATTTAGCAGAGGAGTCTGTTTCAGACTGTAATAACAGGCTAATAATTACAGGGTCTTAAACAAGCCTGGTTTCTATCAGGTTAGATACTGTTTGATTGTAAAAGCAAAGTTAAATAGATTCAATTAGTCTCAATTATAGGCATTATACTCGAGTCTGGAAATAATCTAAAAGTGGCACAGAAGGGAATTGAAGGTGATTTGTTTTCACCAATTGAACCGGTCAGGGTCTGTACAGAATAGTGTTAACATTATCTCTGCAATTAGCATGTGAATGTATGTTTTTCATTGCATCATCACAGATAACTGCTGTGCTCGGATTCTTTTGGGAAATCAAGATGAAAATCTGGTATGTAATTTTTTACAATGGAATGATTTGAATTTGAATACTCTGTCTCTATACACATGCACACACCCACACACAGACACACACACACACACACACACATTGGCTGTAATGTACAGTGGCTTACATAGGCATTCACACTTTTACTGTGTATCATTTAAACTAAATATAAAAGTTCTAATTATAAATTATATTATCACCAAAAACCCAAGTGATTTAAATTCACATAGGTTTCACAATTGTTTAGTATTTTTATGCATGCTCTTTAGTTGATGAGTTGAAAACCTGATGACCCGTGTTAGATCAAATCCAGTGTAGTTTTGCTGAATATAAAGTATGCTTCACTCACAGGGTTAAAACTCAAGGAAAATCAAGTTCATGTTGTGCAAAGGAGAATGAGAAAACATTACTATTTATTTCCAGTTTTACATGAAAACAAATAAACCTTCAGATTTTCAAAATGGCCCATAATAGTGAAAGGGAGATCCTGGTTGCTTTTCTGCTTAATGTGCTCTTTATCCACAATTTTTATTGATGTTCTCCTAGGCAGTGTTGTGGATGTGTCATATTATTATTTAAATAATAATTCATAGGGTCACTTTCTAACTCCATGATGGTTCCTGATTTTTATTTCTTTCTACATTGTAAAGGAATGCTGAAGGCGTCCAA
>JAQMYJ010000003.1:9755002-9765797 GCA_030014305.1 Clarias laeviceps | reverse complement strand
TATATATATATATATATATATATACACATGTTTCCTTGGTTTTGTCATGGCGATGGGAGTTCAGCTAACTCAGAGGCCTTCCAGTAAAATGTCTATTTATATGGAGCTCATGTGACAGTTTATTAGCACACGGGTCGTCTCAGGTAGTTTTCTCTAAACATGTGACTTCAGATCACAACTAATTAATAAGATGTTTCACACCAGTAGAATGATAATGCTTATGCAACAGGTTTATTAAAAAAAGGAAAAACATATGATTTCCCTTTAAATACACAATAGATTTTATGTAGATTCATGACATAAACTCTTATAAAATAGATTTTATATTAAAATAAAAATTTTAAAATCCTTTTCCGTTCCATGTAGTAACAAATGAGAAACTGAAGTCAACACAGTTTTAACCCTTCTAGCATTTTCTATTCAAGTCATGACCAAAGCTGTTAGATGATTTTGGGGACCTTATGGAGACACCAACGCATTTTGATATCCTTCCATTGTTCCAGCTGCGTCATAGCCTGAGCATGTGGCTGGAGGTGGGCTGAGGATGGAGCTGTTTTACTGGTCAAGACCTGATTAGGAGCTGTTGGGATTGTTGTGAAGCTGTGTAGGGAAATGCTCCCAATGTAAGAGAGGGAAAGGCCGGTGTAAAAGGCTCCCTTGAGCAATGTGCGTGTGTGACTGTGTGCGTGACCCCAGCCAGTGAAAAGAACTCAGGGGTCACTGAGTTCTGTTGGGTTGCATCTAAATTTGACTGACAACATACAGGGCGAAACTAACCATTTTAACTTGGCTCATTCCTCACAAGCTACTACATTCGATAGAGCTTATTTTTATTTCAAATGCCAGATGTATATATTGTGCTACTGTATTGCGCTACAATCTGTTGACCTGTATTTTACATCTCATAGATCCAATCCTTCAAATGTTACCTTTGTAAAACAGATTTAGACACAATATCATGAATCTTACAGTTAATGCTAGAGTACAAGTAACTGGAACTAATTTAATTGCAACTTCATACAATTGAGTCTTTTTTTCCTTAACGATGGTACATTCATAATCTTAGAATAGAGGTAATGTGTATGTCACTGACATTTAACATGAAGTGGAATATTCCAAGCTGGTCTCTTCCAAACTTAACCAAAATGACCATTACCGCAGCACTGATAATGACTCTGTAATTTACTCAGCATGCAAGCAAAACGTAAATAAAACTATAGTAGCTGGTTACTAAATTTCTATATTCTAGGATTAACAAATTAACAAATGTGTTCTAAGAAAATACAAGAGAATAAAAAGCACACTATTCGATGTTCAATATTTTTAAATTATTTTTTTAGAAGACTTGCCAGAAAGGTTTAAGTGGGATCTGGTTGAGTGCATTGGGACTGCAATCCTCTGAGATATGCAACAAAAAAAGTCACATGCTCAGGAGGTTTTATTTTCTCACAGGCAAGAAGTTAATGTATCTACAATGTATCTAAAATTAAACTTAATTTAATTAAGTATGATAAGCAAATCAAATAAAAATAAGTAAATGAAAATTAAAAACATAAACCTGGTTTAGGCCACACCCACTTCAGGTTTATATCTGGTTATAGATATGGAAAGTGGAGTTGTGTCACACCACTAACATATGCATTACCAAAACTATTTAGTGGTTATACAATTATTTTCTAGAACTTAGTTTTTTCTTCATATTGTGCATTGCATGCATTTTGTATCTACAATGCAACCTATTAACTATTGCCTTTATTGACTTAAAAATGTACTGATAGATGAATTACAGGAATTCATTAGACATTCAACTGTGATGCTATAATATTGTATATACAATAATAAGGTTTTTGGTCTAGTGTAGCCTTTACATATTAATATTAAGTAAATTTTACTACAATAAATTAAATTTGTAAATATACGAGGGATAGTGGTTATACAGTATGAGGTGACTTGGAGGAAACCTGCTCCATGTAGACTTTCCACTGGTATTCCACAAGGCACAGTACTTGGTTGCCTTCTGTTCTTTGTCTACCCTCTACCTATTTATTGTTGATGTCATATACTCACATGAGTTTTCATACTTCTGCTGTGTGGATGACACTTAGCTCATCTCTCATTCCCCCCAACTACTGCAACTCCCTCCTGACAAATCTGCCTCTGTGCAGCATTCAACTTCTCCATCTTATCCACAATGCAGCTGCATGACTTGTTTTCAATCTTCCTAAAATTTCCCACACCACCCCATTACCCTGCTCCCTCCACTGGCTTCCTGTAGCTGCCCAGATCAGATTCAATACACTGATGCTTGCCTACAAAGCCAAAAACAGGCCAGCACCCAACTACCTCCAAGCACGTATCACACATTGTACTGCGCCATGCTCCCTCCAATCCTTCAGCGCTGCTTGACTGGTCCCACCATGTCTCACGGTAGACGGAAGGCATGCATCAGGACTCTTTTCTTTTCTCGCACTTAGGTGGTGGAGAAAACTTAAATGTCTGAACAGCTGAGTCACTGGCAATGTTCAAATAACATCTGATCTGATATATTACTGTACTGTAATATTTTAATAATTTTTGGGGGTTTAATCCAGTAAACCACCCTCCTTTCTGTGCCTTTGCTAAAAACCTAGCTTTTCCTTCAGTACTTGGATTAAAAGATATATAAAAGTATATTCCATTCTGTGATTAAGAGGAAAACTTGGATTACTGGACTCTCATATTGTGCGGCAGATTATTATTATTATTATTATTATTATTATTATTATTATTATTATTTATTTTTAAACAAGCTATTCAATTTATTTGCTATTTCAAGTTACTGTTTCTTCTAAATGTCTACACACCAGTATTAGTTTGTGCATAGTGTATGCTTATAATAAAGACACGTGAGCTGAGTTCAGCATTATAAAGAATACTTTCATGTGGTCACAGGGTGAACATGCTAATAATTTCTGAAAAATTTACAACTTCAAGATTGTTTAAAATATAAAATTGTTTTTTTTATGCAGAATCATGTCATATCTCATCAGATTTGTTTCTTTTTTTCCCTACAAAAACTGGCAGACATACTGTATGACTGGAGCATAGTTTTAAAAGGGTGCCTACGAAAAGAGAGATGTCGTGAGATTGTATTTTTTTTGATGACGTCCTGCCTCCACATTGAGAATCCATTAGTCTGCATTGGAAGGAATGTCCCTTGCTTGACATCTCGGGACTTACACTAAGGGACTATAGGCACCAAAAGAGAAGAGGAAGCTATTAAATCATAAAAAAGTTGACTCTACTTTTCAAATTGATTGGTCTTATTAAAGCAGTATGGTGGCTCTGGTGATGCAATTACCTATTGCTGTATCGTGAGTAATGGCTGCTTGTGGGCACTGAAGTTAGCTGTATTGTTTGACAGACAGCATAAAGACTAGACTACAAAGCTGCTTAATGCTAGCGTGGGCAAGACCCTGAACCTGAGCCTGGTAGTGTTGGGTTTTATAATGGAGCATTTAAGTGGTATTGATGATGACTCTGGTCTGCCGGGTGTGTGACGTGTAGAAAAAATATTTCCCCAATTTCACGATCATTACAGGTTAACTTACAGTATTAAAGCATTAATCATGAAATACTGAAAGAATTTGCCAGCCACCCCAGTACTTTCTACTCAAAGAATATTTTATAAATAAAAATATTATTCATTTACACTGGAGAATTATTATTATTATTATTATTATTATTATTATTATTATTATTATTATTATTGTTGTTGTGTATGCTTTACTGTTAGTGCCACAGAGCACTTTCCAAAAACGAAATAATAAATATAATAAAAAAATTATCATATAATAAAATAGTAAATGTAATCAGAATAACAATCATACAATAAATATTAAAATCTATTAAAAGCAGGTGTAAAAAGATGGATCTTCACCTGCTTTTTAAAAGTGTCCACAGAATGTATTTCCAAAATGGGAAAACATCTATTTTACAAACTTTCTATTTTACTGGTTGAAATAAAACAATTATTTTTAATTTACATATTCTTAATTTATTAATTTATGTCCACAGACTAACAAAGAAATGGAAAAAAATTAATATAATTTCTGTTTCTTTATTCAAATCCTGGTACAACTTTTTGTTTTAAAGAATTAATGTTGCAGTGAATCTTTAGGCAGAAATTACAAACGGACCTGATATAATTTTAGACAGAAGTTTACGTTTCTAAGAATTATTAAAGAATAAAGTTAAGTCAAATATATACAAAAAGACTACTTTACAAATCTCTAATAGTGATTTTAAAGAACTTCATGAAAGTTCTTTTTTTTTGGTAATTACAAAGATCACAGCTTCTCTTCTTTCTTCTTATTAGAAAGTCAGACTTACACAGCAAGTCTAAGATGGATGAACATTGTACTTTACGAATGGCTGTCCTATTACAAAACCCCACATCTGTAACACATTCAGATTTAACCAAGAGCCAAATAAATATGGAAATATATCATACTGTATATGCCTCATACTGTATATGCCATGTCAGTATTAAATAATAGTTAATAGTTCATAATAAAATAAATAGTTAAAGTCTATTTAAAAAAATAAAATAAAACAGGGACACTTTAAATAATGATAGAGCATACAGTAAAAGTAAAAAAAAAAAAAATAGCCTAATCAGATGCATTTACATTGACCTTTTCCTTAAAAAAAATTCTATTTACTTAATAAATAAACAATCAAACAAAAACTACACTGTATACAGACATGCAAGACATAAACAGACACCCATAGTTTTATAAAAAAAAAATTGCCCCAAAATTTGCTGCTATTATTATGACTTCTATTTTTCCAGACTGGAATAGACCCATCCTTAAACATGGCTCGAAATGAAAAATACCTAAGAAATTTCTGATTTTACTTCTGGTGAAGTGACCGGATTGTTAGTCCTGAGGGAGGACCGTCGCAGAGACAAATACCTGGGAGTTTTGTAATGGAAAGCGGTTCATAGCATTAACAGAATTATAGTTCCATTTTAAAGTAAAGGTTAAAACATCAACCTGGGAGTCTTGACCTGGTCGATCTGGGCCTTCTGAAAGACGTCTTCAAATATCTATTGAGACCTACTTTCTTTTAAAAGCTTCAGAAGGGGCCGAAAGGTTCCAGATTTGCCTAAGGACAGCAGTAAATGATCTTAATCCGGTTGATTAATATGGACATGCAGCCAGGAGACATTAAATAGAATTTGTTGTTTAGTTTCGTCTTGCATGTCTGTGTGTATGCATACAGTAGATGTCCTTAAATACTTAAATGTATTGAATTTCATTTCATATAATACAGTATAAGTCAGGTTACTTTTTTACTATTTTATGTAATAAACTTACAAATAGTAAACAGTGTGATGTTTTGACTGTAGTGTATTTTAATTATCAATTGCCTGATTTTAGCTATTTGCAAAAATAAAGGCTGTTCTAAGCATCGTAGGAACACTTTGATTTATTTAAATCTATTTTCTTTTTCTATAATGTGGCAAAAGCTCTTCCCAATCCTGTTATCCTGTTAATCCTATTTTATATTCCTGCTTTTAACTGCTCAGTCTTATAGATCAGCAAACATCGCTGCCAGAGTATAAATTTGAAAACTACAGAGAACGTAAAAGTTTTATAACAGAACTCATTTTGGAACTTTTGCTAGATATCTTGATGATTTAGCTCATATTACCTGTATTATTCTTCAACAGTAGCAGGCTGTAAATAAAATCAGACTAGAGATAAGGATTGTTGGATATCAGTGTGCTAATTTCCATAAACCTTCATATTGTTTCTTTTTTTCTTTCTTTCTTTCTTTCTTTCTTTCTTTTTTTTTGGATATGACTTTTTATAACTAATTTATGGCAGGCTTTAATTTTTATCCCTTTGTACCCTTTTGTGCCCTAAGCTCCAGGTCACACATCCCGTTGCATGCTGGGAATTCGAAGGCTGTGTGCTGAATAGGAACAGGCCCACAGTCTGTACTCATTTAACACATATGCCACACCATGAGGGAGCAATTGCACATATTAAACCAAACCGTGTCTGTACCAAGTGTCCCCCATTCCGGCTAATCACAATATTTAATCGAGGATGAAAGCAGAATTGTGTGTGTACTCACCTCAGCTTTGTTTTCGTGGCACATCGTAGAGATGGTGCAAGCTGAATGATGATCTTCTGTTGCTTTTCTTTTCTCCCTCCCAGAAGCCTGGGATTGTGTCTCTCTCCTTAACGTCTGCTAAAGCCATTTCCCCAAATACAGCGTTTTATTTCCTCGTTCTCACGAACAGGCAACACGCTCAGTCTCTGTGCTGTAGTGACCCACACGTGGGTGTTGCTGTCGAGAGGGAATACGGTCAACACTGTGCGCTATCAAAACAGACGCTGTGATTATTACTTATGTGAAATATTCGTATGGTTAAATTAGAACACTCGGTTTATGAGGTAAAATTTATCAATAATTCAAAGAAAAAATTTTAAAAAGAACATTTACATTAAGAGTGTATTATATTCAGATTTCTGGTTCAAAGGCTTACCCTTACATCACATAAACATATTTTGCACATATGATTACACGAATAATATGTGATCGCATTAAAAAACAATTAGAGAGCACACAAATTCAGCTGAACACATTGTAATAATCTTCGAGTACCTGAAAAATAAAAGCAGAAGCTTGATGAATCGTTAAAAATGGACGAATCGTTAAAAGAAAATCACTTGTGGAAAAAATGAAAAAAATAAATAAACATCCCATAAAAATGAAAAATGAAAATGTACGAATACACAAATCATATGAGACCATCACACGGAAAATACAAACACATGCAGAATGTAAAAAATTATAAATCATGTCAAGAAAATCCATCGAGTTAAACTAAGAAAAAAAACACACTACACGTGTAAAACAACAGGTGACGCATCTGAAAGTCACATGAAAATCATGAGAAATTCCTGTCAAAGTATACGCCTATGGGTTCAACTGTTTTATCAAGACGCCTTTACTTTGTTTGTGAACTCGAGTAAACAAGAGATCTTATGTAATTAATAGTGTATTAGATAGAGAAAATAAAACCGCATAAAACGTTAAACAATGATATGTAAAAAGAAAAAAATCCTTTATTTAATTTAATCAAATCCATAATTCAGCGAATGAATCATATGTAAAAAATCTAAAAAATAACTTCTGAAGTGAATGAAAACAAGCATTAAAATGCATGTATTTCCATGTGACTTTTATGTAAGGTTGAGAAACAAGACTATCAGACTGTGTAATATTTCCATCTTATAAACCCAGGGTTCTCTTATTCGATCCTGAGCTTGGGTTACTGTCTGTCAATTTCCTTTTAGATTGCACCTACAGTAGGTGTGAATGAGTGTAGTGTACTGTGACGGCCTGCCGTCCCATCCAGTGTGTATTCCCGCCTCGTGCTCAGTGTTTTATGGGATAGACTCCGGATCTGCTGTGATCCAGACCAGGATAAAACGCTTTCTTAAAGTGTATGAGTGAGTGAGGTTAAAGGTGCTTGAATTGACATAACAATAGTCATCCTTAAAATATGTTTTTGCAGCTGGCTCAGAACTTTTGCACACCCACAGAATGTCTTAACTGTTAAGGCTCTTTTATTATATGCCTAAAGAAGAAGTTCTACAGACAAAAAGTCTTAATTTTAATTATTATCCCTATTATCATTATTTAAGTAACCACCTAGCTTGGTACTGAAATACTTAAAAGTGTTGTATAATGCATGGTCAATCACACAAGGGGAAAAATATTAAGATCACTGATTTAAAGTTGTTTAAAATTGAAGATTCAAGACTGATATTAGAGTAAATGTTTACTATATAGACTGTACAATATGGAGAAAATTGAAAAATATAGACAATAGAGAAGAGGACCAAATTGTACAGCAATAAAACAGCATATAAAAAAGACTGGTTAAAATCCAGTTGTTTTTTGAATTGGAATTATTTTCGAAAGCATTTTTATGCACGGTTATTACTAGAGATGTAGATTGCTTGAATAACTGTCTCTTTATGATGAATATTTACAGTCAGGGCTTTAGTAATAGCCCCCTACTGTGTAAATCATGTCTACAGTAAGGAAAGAGGGACTGGAATATCGCCAAACTGAGTGCTTTCCTTCTGGCTTCTACGTTAAAGAAAACAAGGACAAAGAGAGGGCACTATAGGTCAAAATCACAAAGCTTGGAGATGAGTTTCCTGAGCTGTGGCCGTACATTTATCCTGCTGTATATTATACTGGGTCTGTCATGTGGATGTGGTCAGTAGTGGCAGCGTGGGTTCTCTGACCCAGCCTCCCTCTCACATTACAGCTCTATTTATAACACCCCCTTTCTTGCATGGGCTCCCCGCCCAGCATGCATCTGGAAGCCCCAGCCCATAGCCCAAAGCCCATAGCCCCAACTCTGAGCAATGGCAGGAAGCTCCTACCACTCCCATCTCCTCTGCACTCTCCTCCAGGCCGTCATCTGAGCTCCTGCTCCTGCTCGGCTCAGCTGCTGCTGCTGTTTACCCAACGCCGCCTGGCAGCTCGAGCTCGCCGCACGCTCTGGATTATCACACACACAAACACACACACACACACATGGGCGTGCTTAGATGCACACACACACATGCACACACGCGCATATATGTCTTGATTTTTTTTCCAGGACCTCTTTAATGACGGAGAGGGAATTGGTTCATTAATTTTTTACAGTTGTTTGCGGAGATAAACTTAGTGAAAGGTTCATTTATTGCTTGCGATGGATCACACGCTGTTCGGCTGCCTGCGCGGCCCGCACGCTCCTCCTCAGGCCCTGCACCCGGCCTTCGCCCTGCACAGCCGCTCCGAGCACCTTTCTGCCTACCCTGACCTCTCATCCTCTTCCTCGTCCTCCTCTCCCTCTTGCGTGGTCAGCTGTTATCCAGGAGAGGATGGACTCTTCGGAGGGCACGGGCACCAGCGTGGACCCCCGATTCCGCAGCAACATCACCCTGTTACACCCCAACCACAGCAAGGCAGCTGGCACATACCCCAAATGTCCAGTGTGTCAAACAACAATGTGCGCTTAGGCCTGGGAATGACGGGGACGGACTCGGGCTCCTCAGATATGGCACCTGGTGGTCCCAGTCTCTGTGCCAGTACACCCAGTCTTGGTGGAACCATGCCCTCAGGGGTGTCCTGTCTGCCTGGTGGGGACTTTGGGCGTCAAACACTGTCCCCAGCAGAGGCAGAGAAGAGGACTGGAAAAAGAAGGAGTGATAGTTCAGGTAAGAGAAATTAGACTGTAAAACTTAATGTGTATTCAGATATTCTTTTTAATTACTGTAAATGCTCAGCACTGCTTATGGTTTTTATTATATGTAAAAAAAAAATAGTGAAAGATTCTTCTTGGGAACTTTGATAATATAGTATAATATAATATATAATATATAATAACTTTTCACACAATTACTCAGATGTTTATCATAAAAAGAAACTAAATAGGATCAGTAGACATTTCCTTCATTACCTTTCCCTTCATGACTCAGTGGCTATTAACACATTGTACTGGTTTGTGGGATTATTCAGACTGGGTTTTGTAGTAGCGTTTTTGGAAAATTAGTCTCCCACTGCTCGGAAATGTGGTGCCGTATTTTTGCGAGTGAGACTTTTGTAGGTGTTGGCTGACACGCACAGAAGCAATTATTTTGACTAGAGCCAGGAGCAAAGGCCAGACTATAACTCTGTGTGGGCATTAAACTGTTCGTATGTTCCACTTTACACACCATCTGCTTCGTCTTGCATCTTTTAGAGAGCAGAAAATTAGGCCTACTGTAAAAATAAAATAATCATTAGAAGGACTGTAAAGGAGAAAACAGCAGGACCTAAAGAGAGATGAGAGAGAGGAGACTCCGAGTTAGCAAAGCATTCTCTAATATAAAAGAAACCATTTATTTTATTTTTGTTATATCAGAATGGGAGTAGAAGACAATATAGAATAATTACAGTTTTTTTTTTCTATTTGTTTTTCACATTTTTTATATATTTAAAAAATGTGAAACTATCTGAATTAAACATTCATCAGGATCCAATGCTGCAATGTTTCAAGTTTTCATATGTCTCAAATCTTATATAACTATTCTAAAAAGACATTTTTAACCAAAATTTTATTTGTTTGTTTGCCTGGTTAGTATTTCAATACCAATTTTGCACTGAGAAGTTAATGTACGATTTTATCAACAGAAAGTTAGGACTTTTATTCTTTTTTTTCCCTCCTCACAAGCTGCATTGGATGAATTGTAACAGCAGGTGTTTTTAGAAACTGTAAATTGTGATTCCTGTTAACTCCAGGCTGAAATCTTTACATATAGTGTTCATAAACATTAATAATATATAATCCACAGTATGTGTATAAGATGGGACATTAAAATGCATCTACAACTCCTTTATACTTAGTCAATTATAATATATAATATAAAATAAATATATTGATTCTGTAAAAATATTAGTGTAAAGATGGAACATTTATTTTCTTTTTAATTGACAATATCTATCTATCTATATTTCCATAATGTGCCAAAAATATTAATTTGACCAATGCAGATATGTTTTTTTCACTATCAACGAATAATATTGATACACAATATACTGTACATGCTTATCTGCATATCTAAATCATATTAATTTCCTGTAGATTTATATATAGTGCCTAACTCTTCTGCTGTCAGGAACTAACCCGAGGTGACCAGAAGACGTAGCTTAGCGGTTAGCCCTTTGTAGCGTGAATGGTAAACCCAAA
>JAQMYJ010000003.1:9740922-9754902 GCA_030014305.1 Clarias laeviceps | reverse complement strand
CTCCTCTTATACTTCCTGATTCGCGACCGCATTACTTCCGGGTCCTAGTGCCGGTCGCGGGTTGAGTGTGCATGACATCTGCATTTATGGACACGCTCTTCTGGACCTCTGTCAGTTTAATTAGTTACACTGGATATAAAATGGCTGTAGCTGGAAGGACACTGCTTGAGCACTGATTGAAATTTCCTCTCCGGAATCACCGTCTTTGCTCTCCTGCAGTTCAGCATGTAGTGCAGCAGAATTATATTTGACAAATAAGTGCTCACATTATCAACTGTGACTTTCTGCTAGTTCTAATAGGACTTCAGGGAACTGAATGCGGCTTATGAACAGAACTGCATTTCTAATACGTACCGTTTGACTCAAACATGTGACACCAGCCTAATTAAGATCACATCCAATTTATCATGTTAGGGAGTTTTACTTTCAGTTCCTAGAAATTGCTGAAGTATTGTTATTGGTGCTACAATGTTATAAATTGACCTACAGAATTACATTTTTAAAAATCCTAATGACATAAATGTTGTAAATTCAGATATTGAATTAATAATTTGTGACCGAGTATTAACTTTTGTATGGGAGTTAATCATTAAGGCAATCCAAAGACAACAATCGCAAAATCCAATATTTTTCTTGTAAAACTGTAATAGTTGGCTTGTCGCTTCCACTCAGTATCTGGGCCTTAACCTCTCTCTCTCTCTCTCTCTCTCTCTCTCTCTCTCAAATGCACACACACCCACACATGTAGCAAAGAGTCGAATTTTCATTATAGATTTATAAAAAAATCTAACTTTTCTTGCTTGGCGTCACGGACGTTTATTTATTTTCATCACTCGATAAATAAGAGAATGAGAGAAAGAATAAACAGGAGTAACTACTGTATAATGTGACCTGGATATAATGTGTATAGTTTCCTACATGTTGAAAAGTAATTATAATCTATAATGGCTTGGGAATAAAAAAAAAAAAAAAAAAAAAGATTTAAGGCTTGTACAAGCGAGTTTGTACTCAATGTCAGCATATTATTAGGCCAGATAAACTATTTCCACATTGGGACATCTGGATGCGCACTACGGTGTCAGATTTTCTTTAATAAATCTTTACTTATTCAAAACGGAATTCAACAATGGGCGACTAAAACCATATGCAAAACCGAAACAAATTATCATTTAACACATTTTTTCAGTTACTGTCTTGTATCTGAAATCAAGCTCAGTAATAATGACAGTATGTGATGTAATTAATGACAAAAATGATAAATAGTTTCTAACTAATGTATTGCAGAAAACTTCAAAAATCATCCACAGACGCGCAGACTGTCGGAGCAAAAACACTGCGCTTTTTTTTTTTTTTGCTTGTGTTTTTGAAGTTAGATGAAAGTTAAGGCGCAGGCCTAATTGCTGCGGTGTAGCCATCCATCGTAAAGCTGGGGAAAAGTTGCTTTAAGTTGTGGCACTGTTCGCAAACAACTTCACATGTTAGTCTTTCTTCTTCCACAATGGCTGTGTTTAGCCCACAGTAACTGGCTTTCTCCAGTCCTCAATCAGAGCCAAACGCAGCCAGACGCCCAGCAGCCAGGGAAGGCCCGCTAAAATTACAGGCCACTCTGAGCGCTTACAGAGGTCACAGGGAAATGTGACTGATGAAATGGGCCATGCAGAGTGGAAATGGTGTAGGAAATCAGGATTTCTACAATGGAGTGTATCTGATATACTCTGCAATGTAAAATACACTTCTGCCAATGTTTTTTTAAAATTAATTTTAGGATCTTTGCCTGTCTAATGACTTAGTTGCTGCTACAATTTGACTGAATGGCTGAATGCAAGATGGTTGGATTTTCTTCAACTTCATAGATATATTTGAAAAAAAAAATCCTAATTTACACTTATACCTTGTTGTACACCCTGAATAGTGCAAAATGCTACAAATTTAGAAATAACTAAAGGTTGTATATTGGACAAAAGTACACTTTCTCCATCTAGCCAAACACAATAGGAAGTGCTGTTCATCCTAAAATAGTGTCTATTTGAAATCAGTTCCTTTTGGAAATATGTGTTGAAATAGCCGAGTTGTTCCCATGGCTTGTGGATGGGGCCTCGTTAAAGTGGGCTCTATTTACAGCTGGGTTTAGGATTGCCAGTTGGATTAGCACAGACCGGAGGTTTTGTTGCCTTGATGTGCAATTTGCCACTGAGGCATAGCCTTAAAAACATACCGCAAAATCTAGTCATGAGAAGGGCAAACAGTTCTCTGTTTCTACCAATAAAACAAACACCAAGAACTAAATTTCTTCATTGCGGTGTAAAAACAGCCGAGGTCAAAATTTCTTGGGACGACTTTTTGTCTTTCGCTTGGAGTTTTTCAGTCCAATGCTTGTCATAAATACTAACTCAAAAGCCGAATAATAAAGAAGCTTAAAACTGGTAATTCCACATAAACATATGCGAGAGTATCATCTCATGCCAAGAAAATAAAAAGTGAAATGTAACAAAGAGAGAAAGACAGAGACATTAACATTATAGCTTGTGAGTCATATACTGTAGGGAAGAAGCCTGTAAAATGTTGAGGTAAATAAAGTAAAGTACCCTATTTTTACATGTTATCCACAGTTGTTTTATTCCATATTAAAACTTTAAAGGTCCCTGATTCATTAAGAGGAAGACAAATTAACTCCACATTGGAAAAAGCTTTTGTTAAGAGTGAGCACATATTGTGAAAGATCCACAAGTCAGAATATGAAACATCACCATTGAGAATGTCAGTGCTATTAAACACAACAATGCTTACCGTACTTTAAAAAAAATTTTTTTTATTAACGATGGCATTTCATTTCAATGCAGAAAATCCTTTTAACCCAGTTTCTGAGAAGGCAATAATATTTTGTGATATGCAAGCAAGTGGAAACTCAATAGTCATTTTGCATCATTTGGAAATTCTGTTTTTTATATATCAAGTGGAAATATTTTCCTTCTCTTTTGCGTCCCACCAGAGTCCCAGGATGGAAATTACAAATCAGACACAAGTAGCAAGCCCCGGAAGGAGCGGACCGCCTTCACTAAAGAACAGATCCGGGAGCTTGAGGCGGAATTCGCCCATCACAACTATTTGACCCGACTGCGGCGCTATGAAATAGCGGTAAACTTGGACCTGACGGAAAGGCAGGTATGACAACATGCAACTTCAAGCCTAAATATTTAGCATTATTTTTCAAAGTGTTGAATTTAGTATTCCCTTAGTCTGCTTCTCCACGCAGCAGTGGTTATGGAGAGAGACTATCATGGGGACTATCATATTCCAGATGTTTCAGCAAGGTCCCATCATCAAACTATAGTGAAGAAATAAAGAAAGGCAAAGGATAAGCTTGTGTAGTTAGGCACTTCCTGCACAAATTGTTCTGCGTAGGAAGAACATCTGTGTAGGCAAGGAAATATCTTAAAGCAGTTTGATTGGTGTGGGAGAAACTGACATATGCAAAAAGATCTAATCAAACATCCTGGATCTGAATCATTTACCCATGATAGCTCCATTTTGCAAGTTTAACTTCAGTCCCAATTATTCTTACTTATCAAACGTTTATGAATACATGTTTAATAAAAATCGTTCCAAGCCTCAGTGGCTCTATAGAACACCTCACGGAGAGTGTTTGACATCTGAATACTCAGAATTAGGTATCTTTTTTGGGGTCACATTACCTCAGCATAACATTAACCTTGCCACACGACGGAGCGAGCAAACCCCCTCTTGCTATGTGATCCCTGTGTGAACCAGCAGCTACTGAACTTGGCATTGAAATCTCTGGACAATTATCACTTTACTTTTGAAGCCACCAAAGTTTAACCTACTAATTCCAAAACAATAACAGAAACTTTAGTAATAATACCATGTGCTAATCATAATATCTGTACATATATCCGTAACAATTAGTGTCCTACAGTAGCTTACTCAGATTACATTATTTTTGAAGACCTGACTGACGAGGTACTAAGAAGACGTAATAAGTACTCAAACTTGTCAGGAGTGATGTGGACAACTCTCCATGCTGTGGGCAAAAGTGCAAAGCTTGCAGATGTATTTTAGGAACAGTCGTCGTACAGGGCTGACAGCAAGGGCCCCAAGTGGCAAATCATATGGCAAGATTTATCATAGAGAGTGCACAAACCATTAACCCCAAATGTTACAAAGACAAGGTTTAAGCCTAAAATATGTCATTAAAAAAGACTTGGTTTTGTTGTATCTCTTACTTTATTATCTGTTTGAAGAAAACAAAACAAGCATCAAAAATTATCAAGATTGAGTGCTTTATTTTGGGTTTATTTGAGGAACCTGTCTGAAGTATCCATTACAAACAATATGAATGCATTGGCTGCCCAGAAGTAAACCCCAACATTTGCGCAGTAAGATGACATCCACATCACATGACTCCGCATCATGACCCACCAAAAATAAATTTTAGCACAGTGTGATCCCACCCCCGGGCACCAAAGCTCATGACCAGTGAGGACTCCCTCGCATGGTGATGGCCATTTAGGAAACTGCCTAGTCATCATTCCAGGGAATGTAAATGATGGACCTTGCTTGTCAAGAGAGGAAATAAGGGAAGCATTTGATCCAACTGAACAGATGCACTCAGATGACAATTTATCATTGCTAATATGGAAACTCTCCATTTTGGGTAATACCAAGTAAGCCCCAACTGACCAGAGGCTTCCATACAAATATTTTGCCATGACCTACATATTTTCATTGAATTCCACCTGGTCTGTTAAATATTCAGTTTTTGAACCATATTTGCAGAAAAAAATAAATAAAAACTCTGGTCACTGCCAAAAACTAGAAGCCAGGCAGAACAATCGTGTTCAAGTCTTAGGAATATATTTACTCTCACTGCCTTATTTTTTTAAAATAGTGCCAACATTATAACAGCTCACAAACATAATAAACCACAACCATAACACAAATTTGTCATTTTTTAATGTAATAATCCCCCTAACGTAATAAATTTCCCCCAAACTGCCATGACGTTTGTGGGATCATTACATTTAAAGCTGCAGATTTGTATTACATTTGTGATTTATTACTTTTGTAGCTGTTATTACATGGGCGGCGGGTGCTACGATTATGTTTAGCAGACTAAATTGGCAAATTTTGCATATCAACCTGCCGAAATAAATAGCACATACTCATGTGATCATGTCCCATAAGCAACTGTCCACTGACCAAGTGTTATTAGCTTACTTGTGGTTGGTGAGTCATGGATGATGTTCAGATAGTTCATACAGTACTATGCCAAAATGAAAGCTCATCGGCCAACCATATGACCGAACACACTGTTCAACCTTCACTTCTCGTCTTCACTAAATCTGGTACGTATTTTCAGAGTTGTTGTTTTTCCCTCCTCTCCAGGTGAAAGTGTGGTTTCAGAACAGACGGATGAAGTGGAAGCGAGTGAAGGGTGGACAGCAAGGGGCCGTGGCCAGGGAGAAAGAACTGGTTCATGTGAAAAAGGGGACTTTGTTGCCGTCGGAGTTTTCGGGCATCGTCGGTCTCCACCACAGACCAGACTCACTGATGAACGAGGACAGCCATGACAGCGATCAGAGCTCTGAGCATGCTCATTTATGATATAAAGATGTTGCCCATGAGATTCATATCATACCCTAATGCTATCACAGTTGCTATTTATGAAGAGGAGCCACATACTCGGTTAGCAACCCAGGGCCTTTAATCGCCATGGCTGCATTACAAACCACAACTGGAAGACCTAGAGGATGGAGAGAATGCTCCTACAACGATTTTTGGGTAGTTGATGTGGTAGCTGAATGACTGTGCTCAAAATCCATGCACATATCCCCATGTACACAGGACTGACATCTTTCAACAGACTTATGATTATGTTAAATGTGCACGCGCACGATAAAAAATGTACACGCATGTGCACGATAAAACAACATGAACAATGTGCCTTGCTGTAAATGAACACTTAAACACAGTTTACAAGTGGAATATTATAAGAGTTGGGAAGTACAGTATAAATGCATTACACACCTACAGGTTTTAATTCATTCAGAAGGGAATGTGCAACTTGCCTATGTTAAAATGTTGTTTCTAATTTGGTTAAAATGTTGAACATTCCATAAAAGGTGCCTTGTGTTACAAAGTGAGTCTATGCTTTGGTTTGCACTGTAAACCATTATTCATTTGTTTCTACTGTATATTCTAAAAATTGTAATGTATTCCAAAATAGGATTCAACCCAGCTTAAGGGAGATGCAAAAACTCCCTTTACTTTAAGTATTAAATTTGTGTAAATATTAGTATGAATATTTTCCTAACTCCCATCTCACGCCTGCTACTTTCATCATAAATAAAAATGTCGCTGGCTTTTCATTCAGTCTGTAGTCTTCTCTGCAAACTCTGCATTAAACATGATCAACAGTAATCTCTCCCGAATCTTTGACAAGTGAAGAGCAGTTTTAAAACTTGCTGCAAATGGGTTTTGAGTGCTTTGTGTGATCCTGTCTGTGCCTCATCATGGCTAATATATGCCAGGACAGAGAGTATGGCTAACATGAATAAATCATTGAGGAAGCAGGAGAGCACTAACGCCAGTGAAACTCAATGTCTCCTCTAGGCAGGGTCAAGACTTCTGCCAGATGCCTAAAAGGAAGTGTGCAAATGGATCATATTCTATTACAGAAGCGCATTTGAGATATTGTTATGGGATCCAATTTCTCTCGCCACAGCGTGAGCATGCATTTTAATTGGTAAAGAAAATCACAGTATCTAAACACAGGTTCGCCCACCAGGACATGTGACTGAGTGCATCGGCTACAAGAACCACACGGATGTTTTGCGGTTAGTTTCAATTAGCAAGAAGGAGAAAAATAAACAGTAAAGGCAAAGTTTAAAGGAAGCATTGCATTGAGTGTTGGGGTTGCATCAAGGAGCAAACAGTAAAGATCAACACTGCATGGGTGTATAACTACAGTAGGTGTCAGCATGTTGGATAAATCTAAATGTATCATTGCGGTTTGAGTTGTGGTGCACAGGGTACATTATAAGATGATTAAACTCGCGAAACCCAGATCTTTTTTCGCGTTTTGCGGAAGCGTTCCTTTAACAGAAAAACAGATCTATGCACCTAATGTTTGCCAAAATTCTGCTTCCCACACGTTCCTGCTGAAATGCATAAGGTACTTTTACAGGATACGCATTCTTTTTGTGGCCTTGAGGACATGCCCAATGATGAGGTAATGGCTCCAAACAGCTTAATACTGTTATTCTTGATTTTAATTTACAATACAGTTGGAAAATAAATGATACTGTTCTTTATTTTTTCTTCTATTAAAATGGTCATTTTTCCTGAGGACAACAGGTAAAGGTATGTGATTTGTGAACTAGGCCACAGTTTCTGATTCTGACTATTCTCCACATACTGTAAGAATATGGATTGATTTATTACTGCCAATGATATATGTTTTCATTTAATAACTTTCTTAACTCTTTTTCTTTTTGTGTTTGACAGAAGTGTGTGAGTTCATGGTTGACATACATTTGCTCAAGAACTGTAGCAGAAAGGGTTCCCAGGACTACCAGATGATCCACAACTTTTATTCTTCTTCTCCATTAATAGTTAATTATCAATGAATATCATCCACTATGTAAATTGTTGTACAGGTTGTCTCAAAAGTCTCCATGCAAAGGGAAAATTAGCTATGTAACTCATGCCTTCATAAGTGGATCTTTGTGCACGATCACTTCTCAGCTGCTCCACAAAACTTTCCAAAAAAAGCCTTATTGAATGTATTACCAAGTTTGGCAACAGTGTTATGTGCTTGCTTTGTTAACTGATAAAGTTCATTGCATCTCTGTGCCAATACATTAGGATTTTTTTCACAAATAGAAGAGGTAATAAGGTTTTAAACGGGATCTGTTGTTTTTTTGTTCTTCCTTTCACAGCACGTCACAAATTATTCATATGCACTTTATGCAAGCATTCGGTGTTGTGCAATTCTGGTGTTATATAAATTGAAGCGGAAGTTCAGATACAGGGTTCAGTGTCAGAGTTACTCCTGATACGTTTGTCCTTGAATAGTTAGTTAAATATCACGATCGGAACCTATCATATCGCTCACACTGCAAACATTCAACCTGGAGGGCAAAAGTCAGCTCTGTGTTTGTGAACAATCTGAAATGCAGAAGAGCTCATACTCACACTGACAACACAACATGGCACAGGTTGAAGACATGGAGACCTCCTCTGTCTCCTTCTCCCAGGGAACTCGCATGCTCTTCTACCTCATGTCCCCCAATGAGACGTCGTTTGCGAAAGTAGAGCAGGTTCCACAGTATGTTCAACAGGTACGTTCCAGTTTCATATCTGCACTTATGCACATCACCACCTTCTACAATATAAAGAGATTCTACCAGTTCCTTAAACTTTATATAGTCAGCAACCTTTATACTGTAACTGTGGAATTAATGTGTATTATGAAAATAATCAAACAATCTAAATATACACTTAAAATACGCTCTATTTAAACATGTGCAATAATATTTGTTCTATTTGTAAGAGAACTTTCCACCTATAGGTCCAAGCTGACATTATTTATATGCTTCTTGTTTTTGAGTCATTGAGGTTTGGATGAAACTTATTCATTGTAAAGGACCAGAGAATGTTTCTTTTGGCATGGTACTGTACATAAGCAATAAAATAGTGCATTGGTGGCTCATTGGTAATAATAATAGGTGTCTTGCATGCAGAAGGCCCAAGTTCAATTCCCTGCCAACGTACAAGCTCAAGCCATTGGATGCATTGATGGGGCGTTCTGCTAATCCATGCTACTTATCATTTTTTGATACTTAATGGTTCTATGCATGCAAAGACAAACAAACTTGGAAATTGTTTCATTCATTGTATTGATTATGTACTGGGAGCATTTATTGATGGGAATCTTTGACATGCTACATAAATTCTCCTATACCGTACAGTATATACTGTATGTATTCAAACCTTCTGCACTTAGTGTTCTAGTTCATTTACATCTTTAGCAATTTAGCATTTTTAATAGGGTAGGGGGAATCTAGTGAATCTTTAGTGCTATGGTAGCATTTTTTGACAAGGTACCGGCTCCTGGCAGAGCACCGGCTTCAAGCCTGGATAAAATTGGAGGCTTGAATCAGGAAGGGCATCTGCCTTAAAACCTGTGCCAAGTTGTGCGTGGATTGGATGGTCTTCTGTGGCCACCCCTTGATGGGAGCAGCTGAAAGACCACCAACAAAAAACAACAAAAAAATGTAATATGAATGGACATTAAAAATGATTTACTGTTACTTTCCCAAAGTTTAAAGAGTTTGCAAAGCTTATTTCTATTGTCTATTGTTTTATTAGGTTCCCCTACCATATACAGTATATGCATTTCCCAAGCAATTACTGACAAACATCTATTGCTATGACCAAAGTATGCCTTCAACAATGGGAAGGGGACAAGCACTTCTGGGACATTCGTTGTACAGCAGTGCCGCTGATATGGTACTGAGGCTGGTCCTGAATAGTCAATACCAGTGCTATGATCAAAAACATGACATTGATAAATGCATAGAAGACAATGTACATATTAGAAAGACTAGGCTCTGGTCTCACTGGACTCTCTATAATGCCGGCCAGTAAATTAGGCATCTAATGAAGTGCTTGCTTCATTCTAATCTTCTAATTGACTCCATTTTATACCAGAACTGATCTAGACTCAGTATCTTGTGGCCTCATTATTGGTTTTAGTAATTAATTATTGTGACAATTATTCTAGTACTTTTTATCCAGCAGCACCAGTACTAGACACCTTACACCATAGACACCTTCATCTTTTTATTGATATATCATTGTTTTTCTCTTGCATTTCGGTTACATTGTACTAGGTTTAAAAGCACAGAAAGGAACCCTAACGCTTTAAAGACAAGTGTTTTTGTTTAAGACAGTGGTCTAGATGCTATTGTGCAAGTGACATAAAAAGTGACATCACTCTGTTGATTCCGCTTCCCGCGTATAGCGCTAATGGCCATCAGTGCTTAAAAAATTGACCACACCAGAAACTTGCTGTGTGATGAATTGTAAATTTTTACGAGATGGAAAATTTGATCGAGTGATTAGAAAGTTTTTATCACTCTGAGATGATAGCAAATGCTCATCCTGTCTTGGTATGATTATGAAAAATCTGGCCTCCCCAGATGTGTTAACTTCACACAGGTGATTTGTATGATCTGAAGCGTACTCTGAAAATACCCACATAACCTGACTACAATGAATACATGGAACTTTCTCAAAGCAAATATTAACATAAGTTAAATTCAATCTCCAACTTTAAATACGGGACATACTGCTTTAAAAAACATCATCAACAACAAGAACAACAAAAAAAACGGGCTGCTTTATCTGATTTACAGCATCATTCACAGACACAAGATATCACTGTATCACTGTTATAGCAGTGGCTATGCTGCGCTGAGTGGTCCATTTCCCAAATAATATCTGGTCTAATAAAAGCCTGTTTGAGAAATTTGGTAGAAAAAAACATAAACTATGTGTAACTAACAATCTAGCACTTGAATGAACAGCTTAATGAAAAGCACTCAGCCTGCAATAAATGCGCGCACACACATACACACACAAAAAAAACCCCAACCTAGACATACTTTTTTCATCAGTAACCCTGAAAGACCTAAAAGACCTGGATTTAAAGGTGCTACATAAATGAGGTTTTACTTTGTCTCCAATTTTGAGTCTGCATTTGTTAATAATTAGTAACCTCTATTCTAGTTTATGCTTCAGCATTCATTCGACAAATTACAGTTTGAGCTATTTTATAGTGAATTGGGTGCAAAAATCAGTAACTCTCCCACACCTGGGCTCTCCATAATTGCAGGTGTTTGAATAAAGTCACTTGGGATATACCAGTGTTTGCACTATGCATTATGAGAAATGAATCTGCTGAAATTTCCAAGAAAGTGAATCATGGGCCATTGCCAAGGTGTTCACTCACACAGCATTGTGTATGTCTGAGCTTTCACCTATAACACATTTCTTTCATTTTATTTTAGTCACAGTCACGGCAGATCTGATGGACCCTAACACTGTTAATAGAAGTGTGAGCTCACACTGAACTTTGCTTAGGGCTAGAGCACCAGTGCTTTAAATTTCAGAAAATTATGGCAGAGCAAATATGCAGAAGTCTTAAACAGAAGTGTTACTGTTTTTGCTCCTTGGCTATTGTTTATTCTAAGGCATCTAGGTGGTAGAACATTTAAAATACTGCCAGTTCCCTCTGGCCTGGAATCTAGGCTAGATTGTAGTCGTAGTCTGGCTATATTTCTATTCTAAACCTATAGAAGGAGACTAGTGTGTGAAAGTATACAAAAAAAATCACTTTCAGATCACAGTTGCTAAAACTAACATATCTCTAAATATAATGATCATATACAGATTCATCTATGTATGGGGGAGCGTTTACAGATGACATGGGTTTATGTCCCAAGGGGCCACATTCAAGTACTTACATGTATGGTTGATCTACAAACAAGATCAAGTACAACAATTTACTTACTGACGTGTACAACTAACAATACATTTAATTTCTATTTACATTAAAAATAATTGTATTGTTATAACTGTAACATATTTGTCATACCCCTTCTCTTTGTAATTAAAATGGTGCAATTGAAACTGTGGGTTAATCGCCACATCACTGATGACTATGGCTGAGCATGAATTCAGCAAAATAAAACTATATTCACTCTATATAACAAATTATGTGTTCCACAATGAGCCAGAAAACGCTAAGTGAACTCACCATTTACTCCACTGAGAGAAAACTGTTCCAAGGACTGGAGATTATCAGCGGGTTTTCTGTATTAACAGTCAGGTGACTTGCACTGGTGAGCTTTTCCCCATTTATCCACTCATGATTTGATGTCATGATTCATTGCTTTTAATAATTTCTGCAATTTGCGTTTGATTTTACTTTTCTCTAAAAACTCATCTTTTGCTATTCCATTTTTTTTTACTCATTTATTAAAGATCAACAGAGGAAATGAATTTTTTTTTATCTGTTATGAAATAACTGACTTTACCTTTTTGCCTTCTTGACTCATAATCAAAATGAATATATAAATTGGTCATTTTTTTATGCTCTCGGAAGCAGAGGTGAGTTTTGGTCTTGCTTTCATGGGATGGTCTTCATGAGAGACAGTTTCATCATGTTGCTTGGTGGGTTTTGCAAATGCACTTGACAATACTGGTTTTGCAAGAGCTATTCCAGAACAGCTGACCTTCATGTCTTAAAATAACAACTGACTGCTGTTCTTGTTGTTGTTATTTAATTACCTAATGCCATATGTGTTATTTCATAGATTTGAAAGAAAAAAAACAGCATGGATTCAGTATGGTTCTGGAATGTAGAAAAAAAAATCCAAATCCAAACTCGTGTCCAAACTTTTGACTGGTACTGGATGCAAAACAGAGCATGGCTTGGATGGGTTTTCATATATGTATCCCCACAAAGCTAATGGCCAAATGCTTATTTAATACTGTCTGTGTTGTATTAGAACTAAGGGTGGTGCTGGAGTGGGTGTGGATGAGGTGCCCGATTTGGAAAATGGTGTTCTTCTGTCCATAAATTCTAATGTCTGGCCTGTCTTGTCTGTTTCCAATTACTTTCTATTTTCAATTGACTTACGTCTATTACTTTTACTCAACCTGCAATTACGAAACACTTCATCAGCAGGACAGGACAACCGGAAATCACAGGAAAATGTAAGATCTTTAAACTAGTTTTCCTTTTAGTTTTGAAGCAGCATACAATAATAATACTAATAATAATACTAATAATAATAACAACTAACATCAGGGTCAGCAATATCTTTGACAGTAGAAAATGCTTGAAATTAATCTGTTTTTCATGTGTAATTGCTGGCTGCGTGGAACAGTCGTAAATCATGACACCACAGATGGGAAATGCGAGTATGAAGTTTGAAATGAAATTGTTTCTGAACGTCAGAACACAAGCAAAGGATTCGTCTGCAGTCCAAAACTTATTTGAGGTCTGCCGCTACTTTAGTCCAAAATGTAATCGAATTTATTTTTGTTTTCAAAGTTTCTCCTGTCTGGGACGGTTTTATGTCACATTCAAATGTTGTGCCTCATGTCACAGTAAATGCAAACTTGTGTACTTTCTCACATTTAAAGCCCCCTCACATTTTAATTGTGGGTGTGTTTTTTGGGTTTGGCGGTAACCAAGTCAACACATGTTTATCATTTGAGGTAGAAAGGTTAATCTTTCACTAGACCTATATAAACATTTGGGAGCAGACAATTAACCACACAGCAAGGATCTGAATTGTTGTAATGTTGCCACATGCACACAGTGATTAACTTTACTCACAAGTGTTTAGCTACTTTATTGTAATGCCTGTCTGCATGCATCTGTATGGTCACATGTTTGTGCCTTGACTGGCTTTTTTAAGACAGAAGGAATAAAGGCGCATAGGTTATTGTTGTGTATAATTTTGTCAGATATAATATGAAACTTCCTGCTTAAGTAAAACACATTTTGATGGAAAATATGATCATATCTCAGATGAAATCATTTAATATTTGTACTATATAAATAAGAAACAATGATCTCAAGGCTTAGTGAAATGTAAAAAACATCTGCTTCACAAATGTAATTTTCCTGACAAGATTGGCGTCACGGACAAAGTTTTCTATAAAACTGTTAAGATTCCCTCAACAATTTTCACAAGTAAATTTTCACAATAAAATAAAAAGCTGTATAAAAAAAATTGTCCCACCACCAAATCCAAGAGATCTGAACTATGGGATAAACTTTTTTTCTGTTTTGTTTTAAATGATGAAAACCTATAAAATATAGAAATCTCGAATATAAAGTACTTAAACAGTACCTTATATACTGAAATTAATATATACTGT
>JAQMYJ010000003.1:9715268-9738069 GCA_030014305.1 Clarias laeviceps | reverse complement strand
ATATATATATATATATATATATATATATATATATATATATATATATATATATGCACATATAAACTGTATATAAAACATTAAATGACAACTCCTGATGTTTTTTATCGTGTAGGCCACCCTATTCTTTGTTGGAATGATCGTGTTAGAGATATTGATGGGTTGGCTAAAGACTGGTGACCTTGTGACCAAAATCAATGATGGGACCACATCTTTGTCAGCAGGCATGATGTCACGACTGCCAGAGTGAGTTACTCTCATTGGTTTACCTTTATCTATATACCACATCACTTTAACTTGACTTTGTTCTCTGTATTACTTTAAACTCAGTAAAGGTGTGTGTCTACATGTGTGATTTTACTATTTAATAATTCGATTACAAAAAAAATAAGCAGTGACATTATTAGATAATAATAATAATAATAATAATAATAATGCACTTTATTTATATATCATTAACCTTCATGTGGTAGCTAAAAGTACTGTAAAAGCAAGTAGTCAAATTAAATGATGTAATGAGTAATATAATTATATAGACAGGGCAAAAAAAAAGAGAAGTAAAACATTTTTAAAAACAACTGAATTTAAGGTGAAAATATATGTACAAAAATAAAGCATAATGCCATTAGCAAAGAAATATTAAATATAATAAAACAGAAAACTGTGCAAATAACAAAGAATGTTGGCTCTCAGTTTATCTAGAAAAACAGCAGCAAATGTGATAGTTAAAGTCTTTAAAAGAACTGTATTAGATTCACTATAATGCTTCAAAACTTTTTCCAACCAGTTCCAGCCAATTTCCTGCAAACAGATACTTAAGATTTCTAAATAAATGCCTTGTTCTGTTTACTGCTATGTATAACTGCTCAGAATAATACAATTTCATTACCTGAAGTTCAAAACAATAAAATAACAATACAATGGAAATTTCATATTAAAATATGTTTCT
The DNA here is from genome assembly GCA_030014305.1 of Clarias laeviceps. NCBI lineage: Eukaryota > Metazoa > Chordata > Actinopteri > Siluriformes > Clariidae > Clarias > Clarias laeviceps. Next base: position 9,737,123 of record JAQMYJ010000003.1, on the reverse strand, counting down.
TTCAATTAATCATTAATATGTTTTCTATTTTGAAAAGAGTGTAGTGCACTTGATTGCTTGATGCATGCTGGTGTTGAGCTCTACAGCTGTGAAGCACAGCAACCTCACTGATTTTTATTATTGTATTTTTACTGTGAATGTGATACAGTATATGTTGAATCTTCCTCCCAAGTTAGTCTTTGGGTTCACTCCATTTTTTGTTCATCTTAGCCTCTTCATGAAAGGTTTGGAGATTTCTGGTTACATATATATTTGGAACAACTTCCGCATATTGGAGTTACCTTGGGACTCAGCTTGGACTTGGTGGCTGGCGTTCCTAGGTGTGGACTTTGGATATTACTGGGTTCACCGATGCAGCCATGGTATGTCATGAAACCAAAAGCCATACAGTACATACTTTGATGTCTACAAGGTTTAAATAAAGGTATACACAGATTATTATACCTAAATTTCAGTAGTGCAAACTATTTCTAATTTAAACAAATTGGTTTATTTCTTGTATTTTTAAGCATGCTAAATATCTAATTTTTCATTCTAGTTAATAATACTAGACATAGTCTAACTATAGATAATTTAGGAGCAAAAAATCGTATTGGCTACTGGGCTTGTATGTCAATTATTGTAATAGGGAGCCCAAATATCATACACACACTTCTACCATTTTTGTACTTATGTCCAATTTGCAGTAAGCCAACACTGAAAATGTTAAAAGTAGTTTTAAGAATACAAGTAAAATGTAAAAATGTAGTCTTGAGCCACCCCTTTTTTCATATTAAATTCAATTATGTAGATTAAATTAAAGAAATGGAAACAAATATTTTACTTTGACAGGCTGTAAAGTGCCTAAAGTTACTATTTAAAAATTGGTTCTTTATTTAACAACGTTAGAAGCAACCTCATTTTCTCTCTTGTCTATTCCAATCACTCAACGTTGAGCATCACCAGTAAACTAGTTGGCGGCCTGATCATCTGAACCTGTTTCTCACTTGTTCATGCCTTAAATTAGATGTTTTTTTATGCTTGAATGATTCATAGGTCACTGTGTGGCTTAACAAAAATTTGCTGATAAGGGAATCTGATAATTTTGTACAAAAAAAAAAAAAAAAGTCTGGTTCTTTGGAAGCTAAATATGAAGAAATAGGGTGGCTCAAGATTTTTACACTCTAATCCGCTATTTGCAAATATTACTACAAAATGTACTTATGTATGTAGCGTATGTCTTGTACGCTTATTGATTTTCATCCTTTTCAATATATTTTTTTTACTGTATATTTACAGTATAAGATACTTTTCTGATTGCCCCTTCATACAGTTGCATAAAAGAAGTGGATGGCAATATTTCATACTTATATTTTATACTTACATAAATATCAAAATGTTAAAATTACCAAAAATAACAACAACAACAAAATCCAAAGGCATAGGGAACAATTAGAGGAACTAAGTCCAGGAAATGACTTCAGGAATGTTAAGGATTGCTAAGGATATTAGGTGTTAGCTGTTACAAATTCATTCAAACCATTGTCTATAAACCCGTCACTACAAAATTCATCCATAGATCTATTTTTACCACTAAGATGTTAGGTGGACATTTCCTTTAAGGTTATGTGATCTAGGCTTAAAGTTATGTTTAAGCGGAAAACACTCCTTAAAGTTGCCTTCGAAATAGGCAGACAACTGCATTCCTGAGCCAATACAGCTGCCCATTACAACATTTCTGTTCGGGCAAAATATAACCATTATGTCTAAGCCGAGTTTACCGACCTCATTTCTTAGTTGCGTAGCTAATAGGGGTTACAGGTCTTTCTTGAGAGGGTTAAGTGCATGTTTATGTAATCTCAATTTCAGCTAGCTCAGATTTAATTTTAATAGCACCCCAGTACATTATTAAAATCATGTCTCTCCAGACGTGACTGCGACAGAGTGGAGTGATGAGGTGCTTGTGGTTGTCATGTTATGTTTTCCATTGTCCAGAGCGCCTGTTGGTGAAGTAGGAAATGTCATTTATATCAGTGGTCTCCTGTCTCCAATTTGTCCATTTTTTGAAGTCGAAGGAAATTATTTGTCTAGCTTTCCTGTTCCATCATCATTCCCGAATATCACAGGGTTGGACATAACTTCCACTAAAGACATAAAGGCTGTGGCCTCTGCTTTTTATCTGTTTAATATCTGTGCACCGGATTATTTATAGACTATAGACTATATTCTAAGTGCATTGAAGCCACATGTTCACAATAATGCACATGCAGATGGGAAGTTACTGTATATGATGAAGTATATGATAAGCTACACTTATTACCCAAACACTTTCTTATTAAGAAAAACATTGTGCAAATTTAATTTATATTTAGCAATAGGGATTTTATTTATTTATTTATGTATTTATGTATTTATTTAATTATTTATTCTTTTTTCTTTTAGTGAATGGTCTTTATTTGAGTGTTATTTCTAAACTGCCAATTCAATAGACACAAGTGTATGCCAGATTTGCTAAACTCTAAACCTATGAGTATAGCTTTGCCATTTTCTGACTTTGACACAAATGGCTTCAAACTGGTTTTCATACTCAATTTAGCCTCCAGTGGAGCATGGGAATATTTATCTAAAATCCTATTCTTTTTGCACATGCTGGCAATAAATCTTTATTTTGAGCAAAACAACAGACAAAAGGCAGAAATATGACTATCATAAAACCCCACAGACCCCAATTAGTGCCACTGTGAAATATGAAGACTTATTTTATTTATTTTAATGGGAATTTCACCCCCCCCCCCCCCTTACTTCATGTAAAACACTTAAACGTTTGAGGCCTTTATTTGTTTGGAAATTGAAATGGATAAAGGAAGTTCTTTTAAGTGAAACCATCTCTTTTCAGATGCCATCAGTATTGAGAAGACATTACTGTAATATGAGGAGTAGTCTAGGTTTACAGTTGGGCTTGGTTTGTTTTACGACCTTTCCAATAATCAGTTCTTAATGATAAACACAAAAATAGGGTATAGGTGAAAACTCATCAGAGATTATGACCTTAGGGTTTAGCTGTTTGAGGTAATATAATGTAAGAAACAGTAAGCCTGCATGTTTGTTGGTACAGAGAAATAATAAATGACGACGTGGTGCAATAAGTCAACTGATATCCAACTGACACACATGGCATTTTTATTTATTTTTTATTTTTTTTAAGTTATACTCCAGCAAGTTGCCAAACTTTAAAAAAGGAAAATGTAAAAGAAATAAAATTTTTAAATGTTTTTTTTTCAATTATAGTTATAATTACATCAGTAAACCGTATGTGAAATGTTAGCTCTTGTTTTCACTTTAGTTATACAAAAAATAAACAGCAAAAATAAGACATGTAATTGAGAAACTACCACCTCTGACTGTTTAAAAGCACTGAAACGGAAGACTCCTTCTAAAATATGTTAAATAAAATAAATTTCCTCGTAAAAGCTTTTATCAAAGATTACACAATTATTTTGCGTGCTGCGTCTTCAATACGCAAACAAATAAACAACTAAATACATTCTACAGTTTCTAAAAATAAGATTACAACCAACCGAATGTAATATTATTAAGCTTATAGACACATTTACTAAATTGTAACTGAAGGTTTAACTAAAGATTTTTCCCCCAGTATATATATATATATATATATATATATATATATATATTTTTTTTTTTATTTTTTTTTTTTTTTTATTAATTAATTAATTTTTTTTGCAGTGTACTGTACATCTTTCTGTATAAGTTGCTACTATAGAAAAGAGCCTGAGTGAATTAATGCTGCTGGTGTAGAATATTAATCAACACCATTTGACTAATCAATAGAGAATTCAACAGTCCCTGCGGTATAAATGATTTCAATGCAAACATCAATGATCAGTCAAAACGTCAGTATGTTTATTGCATTTTCTATTTGTAGCTTTGGAATATCTGACAAGTCAATAAGTCATCTGCATTTTTTTCCATCTGTTACATGATTTTCCAACTGCTCTACAAATGTTCTAGTTATTGGTGCTTTCCTTGTCATCTTCTGGAGCAGATCTGAGTCATACACCACTGCAGCTGCATCTCTGTCTGACCTATACAAACTCTCTGGTCTGACCACACACTGCCTCTGGTTGCATGCTAGCCTTAAGCAACACACAGGACAAACAAAGTTTATAGCTCTGCCTGGAATCTTGTCAATGCTCTGTTGCATTTCATGGTTGATTTGGTGCTTTGCCTTTCCCCCCTTATTCTACTGTCAGAATTTGGACAGATATAAAAATGTTGTCAGAAAGACTCAGAGCCCCAAAATGTATGGCATTTAGTCTGGATTGGGTCAGGAGGAATTCAAATGGAGTTAAGTATGACTTGATGAGAGCCGTGCTGGTTCTGTTTGTTCTCTCTCTTATGCGGGCTGACATGGACTAGCTCTGCTTTCTGCCTGCTTCTATTTTCAGAAAGGTCTCCGGGGAGACCTCGGTACAGCGACCTGTCCACAAGCAGCATTTAAAAGGAAAGCCATTGTAGACTTGTAATTTCAGATTGAAATGCTGAAGAAAATCAGGCAAAGATAACCATAAAAAAGGAAGAAGAAAGTCTTTAAATTTTGCATAATTTATTTTTATTCAGTCTTTTTTATGGTAATATTTAGTGGAAAAACCAATCTCACAGGCAGGATTCCTTTAATTTTGTGGTTTGTGAGTTTGCAATCTTTGGCCCAAAGTTATACTGTAAGTTCACCTATGCTAAATTAAACTGCAAATAAATGTCATGATGTGAAACTTTATTATTTGCTCATTTAAAAGTGAACTTTAGACTTAACATGCAGCCATGATAGCGTTGTGATCTGGTTTTTAGCATTGCCAACATTTTTTATCTTATTCTATACGATCAAAAGTTTGTAGACATCTGACATAAAATCCAATACGTGGACCTTCCTAATACCATTGCCACAAAATTGGATGCATATAGTTGTCTTGAATGTCTTTGTTTGCCATTAGATTTTCTTTTACTGGAACTCAGAGACGCCAAACTCAGTGGTTAAGGCATTGGACTATGGTTCAGAAGGTCCCAGGTTCAAATCCCATGACCACCAAGTTGTCCCTGTTAGGCCCTTGAGCAAGGCCCTTAACCCTCAACTGCTCAGATGTACAATGAGATAAAAATGTAAGTCGCTCTGGATAAGGGTGCCTGCCAAATGCCCTGTGCACATATTAATGGCCATAAACATATAGTTTACATAAACATATGGTTTCCATCACAGCACCCGGACCTCAACCCCACAGACACCTTCAGGATGAACTAAAATACCAACTTTATTCTAGGCCGTTTTGGTGGACATCATTGCTCACTTTCTTGTGCTCTTGGGGCTGAATGGGCACAATTTCCCACAGCCATGCTCCAAAATGTTGTGCAAACCCTTCCCAGAAGAGTGCAGGCTTTTATAGCAGCAAAGGGAAACAAATCATGACAAAAAACAAATGCCTATGCTTTTGGAATGGAATGTTAAATACTCAGGGGTCCATATACTTTTGACCATATTGAGTATGTGCAGCAAAATATATTATTTAATAGCAGAATTTTTACAGAAATCATGTAAGGAAAACAGTTCATGCAATCCTTTTTCTAGAATGTTTCTTATTTACATGCTGTATTTGCACATCTCGAAATGGTCCCCCTTTCTGTTTTTTACCCATATTTTAATTAAATTTCACCATTTTTTTCTTAGGACTGGTGACGCTAACTCATACATTTGAGGATAAGAATAAAAAACACATAAATTACCAATGGTTTCCTATTACTTGGTTACATGTTCTTTTGGCAACTAGGTAGGTTTTGTGGTTTACCCATAATGATTGAATTACAGTATCCAATGGTCATAACGCAAATATAGTAGCATGACAACAGGATTTTCGGTCTGCATTGTTGCTCTTTAACTGTCATTCTGTTCATTTTAATCATTTACATTTTAACCACCATCTCGTTGCTGGATGGTCATGGAGGTGTTCAGGGGCCCAGGCTGCTGGTCTGTCCACATCTAAACATACAGTAGAACACATTAATGTATCCTTAGTAACTTTCTTCATAAGTTTACATTAGAGTAAGTGCTGAGACAGGAAGAGTACACAGTTCAGGTTTGTATAAAAAGTTGTGCCAGGCTCCTTTACTCAAGGTACAATCATTAAGGAACGTTTTTATACTGTATACTTAACTTTAAGGATTCTCAGACTTCTTTTCCTTGGGAAAACTTTTAATGAATAATGAACCCTCAACTTACCCAATTTATAAAACTAATATAAAAACACTCACATTAATTATTGGTGAATGCTTTTCCTAATAGTTCAAATCCTACCTCTTAGACTCGTACACATAAGCTTATTTCTTGCCATTCAACAAAGTCATTTAGTGCTATGGATTTTTGCTATAGACAAATGCAGGAAATGTTTGATTAAAATCTCAGCCTGTAAGGTAACACCTCGTAAGTTTGCGTGTGTGAAGATTTTCCCTAGCTGATATGGTGGTGACAGAGATCCGTTAGCGAATGCGGACAGCAGCAATCACTAGGACAAACAGATCACGTCAGTGGCACAGTGGGGCGTCCCGGAGGCCAGCAGATCTGGATGTTATTGTTTTCAGAAGGAATCCTCGTGGTAGAAGGTGGCGGGGGTTAACCCTGGGTGACAGGGGCTTCATAAATCTTCTGCCGCCACTGGAAGTCCCCGCGCACTCAGGTTGGAGGGCGTACAAAAGAATTGAGCCGGTCAGGATGTGGAGTCTGGGTTTTGGACAAGTAAGGTGTACCTCTGGGACACTGAAATAATATCAACAATCAGCCACTCTTCTGCACAAATGTGTGTGTGTGTGTGTGTGTGTGTGTGTGTGAGTAAAACCCAGCAGGAGAGTCTATGGGTTGTCTCTTGCTGTGTTGAACATCTAATTGTCTCTGCAGACATGGTAGATAAGTCTGCTGGTCATATGAGTGTGACATACAGCAATCTTGTTGACGCTGTCCAGATCACTACCTCAGTGTCTCTTTTATAGCTTGCGATAGAGAATGCTTTATTTTTTTATTGACGCATGAAGCCAACTGGAGGTTTTAATGTTACAGTATGCATATCTATACACATAATAAAACTGTAAAGTTGGCGTGTCTGTACATTGAAGATATTTGTGAAAAAAATAATTTGAGGAGACCTAAGATGAGTAATAGAACATATCAAGATGTTATGTGATGATGGTGCATGCATCACATAGAAAACTGCTAAACAAATTTTAATGGGGTTTTCACAGGTGTATTTGCTCGAACTTGACGTAACATATAGACTTTATTTCATTGCAATCGGCCCCTCAGGAAGAGAAGATATGATACTTTTCAATTTAAATGGAAAATGGCCTTGTCATTAAAAAAAATCAACCTTCAAAAAAAACATTAGCTCATCTCAAAATTCAACAGATGGCGCTGTACATTTTTAATACGTGCTTATGAGTGTGCAATTGATCTCTCACCTGCATTCCGCGCACTTCAGTGTAACGTAAAAATTTTAGTTCATTAGAAAATTCAACAGATGCCATTGAACATTTTTTAAAACACACTTGAGTGTGCAATGAAATTTCATGCAAACAAAGTCACAGGCACATTTAATGCATAATATATGCATATATTTAAAACATATGATATATAGAATGTTAAGTGGCTGTCTGCACATACTGTAGCACATCATCATCATCATCATCATCATCAAAAATCCACTTTGAACGAAGACCTATAGTTCCAAGAGAAACAATTATTTAAAGTTACTCCTGCTCTCTATGGATAAGCATGCTTTGCAGATGTAAACAGCTGTTTGAATAAATTAAATTCTGCTGTACCAGAATTGATTGGCATGTGGTGACCATATTGCTTATACTGTAAATCTCAACATGCTTTGATAGTTTTTGGGCTTTAGATTCTGATGACTAGTTTGACACTTCTTTTGTGAAAATAAACACAAATCCTTGGACCGGTTTGCAAAAGTAGGTTTTGCTATGGCATACTTATTAGCTCAAAATATGACAGTAAGATTTACAATTCGTGAGATGTGAGCACTATGTAAAACAATATGTACACTATGGAAGAAGATCCTAGTGAAACACTGGGATAAGTGCATGAGTGTACTGTAGCAAGGGAAGAATATAAAGAAATAAAGGTAGTTTAATTTTTTGTTCTGTGCAACCAAAAAGTCCTGGTTTGACTTGAACGCGCCTCTCACTGTACAAATGCAAAATGTTCTTCCTAATATTGTATATTTGGGGTGATTTTTACAGTTCTTGAGGAATCTTGTAAAATAAAATATGACAATGGCTATTGATTTCACATTTATTTGGCCGAGCTGCCTGAGGGGGAAAAAAGTCATTTTAAATCTCAACACACCTTCCAGTTTATGACTTGAAAAATATTAAATTTGAAAGATACTTGATCCTACTTCATAGTTAAAGTATGTATAGGAAACATGATAACTAACCCCTTGTCCTTCTCAGAACTGTATTTTTAGTCTTAAGCCAGCTTTCAGTGATTTCACTGACAGCTCCTGCCCGGGACACAGGATATCACTGTAGTGCATGTGAAACCTGCTGGCTACCAAATGAAACTACTTTAAAAAAAGAATCCACAACACAAATCTCTGTAGGTAAGCCCTTTACCTTATTGTGTGTATGCTGGCAGTGTGAAATTTATCACACCTTTAAAACCATCCTCAATGTCCAGCGGGTTTAACTTGTAAGTGGAGACAGTGTGAAGTATTGCGGTGACAGGCGAGGGATTGGCTGGCCTAGCCGCCTGTTTGTGTTGGCATTTCTTATTAGCACTCAGCCTATCCTCTCCAGCTTGCCTTTCACAGCCCATTGGCAGCGTGAGTGACGTGGCATGCAGTCTCTTGCCACTCTGTAGCAAAGCGCCTCATTTAGTGCACCGCTGCTGTGTAGGGTGGCGCTGTGGCAGACATGCTGGTGGTTACTCACTGAAATCTCACTGTGGGTGTTCTTTATATGAAACAGAACAAATGGTGGAGGGGAAATAGCAGGTTTTGGGTTTGTTTGTAAGCCATAAATGTTGGTCTTCTACAGACACGAAGCCTAGTAATAAACTCGAAAGAATGTCACTGGTCAATCTGGAACAATGATGATGATGATGTTGTTGTTGCTGCTGCTGATGATGTTGGCGGTTACAAAACTATTCAATTCTTCTGTACATGTTTAAAGTTTTCTATAATTACGTATTATAATCACTTAATGGACTTACCCAGTATCACTCTGAAGTGCTATTGTTTCTCTTATACTACAACAAAATGCCAACATTGCTATTTTAATTTATTTCTGAACATGTTCTTTTATCCATTTATACTATAGTTACATTTAATGTTGTGCAATTCTGTAAACTTTTGTTCCTTCACCCGCTTCTTTCTCTTTTTCTTTAAGTTGCACAAAATGAAAAGAGGACAAAATCACCATAAGGTTACTAATAAAGGATCTGAATAGTATACTTTCACATTTTGGAAACTTACTGACTTAGTGACACTGGTGACTCCTTCCATAAATGTTAAGTCACACAAACAAAGTTTGGATTTTTCCCCCTATATTCTATTATAATATGGACTTGGGTTATTAAGTAACAACATTGACAACAACAGTCAGTTGTTATTTTAAGACATGAAGGTTAGGTGTTCTGGAACAATATTGTCAATTGCATTTGCTAAACCCATCAAGCACTAAGATAAAACTTATGAAGACCATCCCAGGAAAGCAAGACGAAAAACTTACCTCTGCAGCTGAGAGAAGTTCATTTAGAGTGACCAGCCTCAAAAATCATCAATTAATAGCACCTCAGATTAGAGGCGTTATGAAGGCTTTAAAGAGCATAAGTAGTATACATACTGTATCTCAATATTAACTATTCAAATGGAGATTATTGCATATTTTGGATGCCTTCAGCATTGTTTTACAGTGTAAAAAGAAATGCGTACACATCCATTGATGACTCTGTACTGTACTGCAAAGTCTTTCTAATTGGATGGTATTCAAGCACTAGTGAAATGCTGGGATAAGTGCATTAGTGTAGCAGAGGGTTTTATAGAGGAATAACGGTATTTTTACTCTCATAACTGTATTATGTTATTCCTCACAATAAAAAGTCCCGGTTTGAATTGCATCCATAACTTTTGTCATACTGTCACAATATTGTAAACAAACTTTTTAAACAATCACACTTGAGAACTCAACAGCTCTGTTGTATGAGTATGTACATATACTGAAGTTTGATAATTTTATACCTTTGATATATTAGTTCTAGACTTTGATAAAGTATATATTCCTCAGTAAACCAGAAAAGTGTCATATACTTGTAACTGACTGTACTAAGCGTTATCTAAGCTTTTTTAACTCTGTACTGGATTGAAACTACACATGGAAGTGCACTTCATTGGAACAAAATCTAAATCTAGATAGTAGTTTCCCAACGATACAGTCTAAGAGTTCAAGAAAACCTCTGTCAAGACACACCTATACATTTTTTTTTTTTTAAAGTTAGTAATTAATAATTAGTTTTTACACTCTAAAAATGTCTACTGTAAAATGATTACCTCAAAACATATTTAAGACAAACAAAAGAGGACAGTCTGTGCAAGCCTACATTGGACTGTACACACCTGTTGAGTTTAACAATAATGTAAATTATTAATTATACTTTATATGAAAGTGATAAAAAGGAGAGAACTATAACCAAGATTTTAACTTTTATTATGCAATGCTCACGGAAGAAACAAAGTGTGACTTTATGATACAAATAATTTTGCTAAGCAATAAAAAAGTAAATAATAATTATAGGCATAGACTTTTGCATCCAGTGTCTGACTCTTAATACAGTATTTACGGTAATGATCTGTAATTCTCAGACAGGTTCAAGCAAAGAGAATAACACGAGAACAGTTTGGATGAGTTTATTATAGGTTTCTACTAACGACTATAGAAAATGACAGAATTTTTCTCCTGTTCTGTAATCTGACTCTCTCAGGGGTCATAATAACAAGATTTAACAGTTACAGTGGCTTTCATCATAGTGCATTCACCTTTGAGCCTTTGAATTTTAACATCAAGCTTCAAGGACATGTATTACATAAGTCTTACATTATGTGCAATTAAGGGAAAAGCAATGCTAGGTCAGCACTTTGCCTTCAGTACACTGTTAGTGCCTCATAGGAATGGTGCTGTTTGCACAAGGACAAAACAGCAGTGTGTGCAAAAAAGTTCAGCACGAGCTTAACAGAACTGACATATTTAGCAACATTAGCTGAGCTAATATTGGCAGCTAAGCAGTCAGCTAAGCTAATGTTAGCTTTTTCTTTATACCAAACAGTTTACTGTGGTAACCATACTTTTGTTAGCATGGTATAATCGTGGTATATTTATACCTTAGTACATCTCAAAGCTTAATGGTCTGCTGTGGAGACCCCTAACGGGAGCAGCCGAAAGAAGAAGTACATTTTAAAGCTTACAATAATAGCATGAAGCATGCAGTACATTCAAATGTATTAGATGATAGAATAACTGAAATAGATGGGATGAAATTTAAATCAGTAAACGTACTTCAGGTCAGAGTCTGTATATACTGTATATAACATAATGTTAATGAAATACTGGCTGAAAAGTTTACTTGGAGGTAAATTTAAAGCTGGGTAAAATAATTCTGAAATCTATGATTTCATATTATATCATTACATCATATTAGGTTATCAATCTGGAAAGGTGATGGTGCTTCTTAAAAACATGCTTCAAGTAACACCACATCTTACTGAGAAAGGAAGGTGCTTTATGGAAAGAGCAACACGATTGAGTTTAAGAGTTTAAGGTTGAGTTTAAGGGGCCAAAGCAACACATTATTTTCAAGTACAATAAGTCCCTTACGAACATACGAACATTCAAGTTACTGTACAAACTTTTGAAGATATGATCATGCATTCGCATATGTTCAGTCACGGAAGTTGGAACACATGAGTGCACTGTGCATCCCAAGATGTCCAGAATAAATGAAAAAAATTGACACTGCTCGTTCTTTTAAATTGAATCCATTGGTACGATTTTAAAGAAGAAGTGCATACTCATGGAAAATGCTATCCTAGTACTGTCCTAGTATGGTTTTTGGACTTTGACCAATTAAACTTACAAATGAGCTCTCTGAATGGACCTCATTCATATGTACATACTGTAATTAGGACATACTGTAATTAGTTTGCTACTGCTTGATTTTCATTCCACAGTATAAAACAGTACATTGGTACAGTATAAAACAGAAAGATCACTGCTGCTGCAGTTACCATTAAATCCTATATTATCACCATAGTGCAACATAACTATTAACTAACTATCCAATAGCATGCTATTTAATATCCTCCGAAAGGTTGTAGCTAACTTTAGGAAATTATATTTTGTAACTGATTGAGCAAACAACTTAAGTAGACCAGAGTGGGATATTATGTTGTGTAAACCAGTAACTTCAGGATTTTGCCTAGAAGTTAATATACAGTACATTTCCTTTGTTACCTACTATACCTGCAAGCCTCCTTGACCTTAGTTTGATAATGATAATAAAGTTTTTTTTTTCTCATAAGCCTGTTGTTGAGTTACACAAGGACATTTTACAAAAACACAGAGGATAACCACAATAAAAAAAAATCACATACCAGGACACTATGTAGCTGCAAAAAACAAACATTTTGTATGTTGCAACCTATGGCTTTGCACTTTTCATGACTATTTTTATTGGTCGATTTAGAACTCCTTGCAGTGTTATGAGGCCTACATGCTTGCCCTCACTGTCAGAGAAAAGACGCAGTGTAAATGCACAGGCCTCGGTGCACAGATTCGGTGGGAAACGCTTTTCTGTGGCATGGGTTCTCATCATTAAAGCGCCTCCCCTCTGAATACAGACTGCCAAACTATGCAGCGTCCAACCGAGCCCTGCTCACAAGGACATGGATTGCAATGAGGCCTAGCTGTACACACTTCCTACCAGTGACACCCAGCATCAATCTTCTTCTCTTCCACCCCGTGAGGGGAAACCGAGGACTTGTACGCTATCAAACAATGGCTGGATTATTTGCCAGTGTGTACTTTTGTGATAGCACATTCATCTGACACATGACAGAAGCAGGAGGTGGAAAGTATAATGTAATGGCTTTTGATTAGTCTGTCACTTTGTTAATGACTTGGCGTGTTAGATGAGTGCACCACATATTCGTCAACATGACTAGATCCAGGTGTAATGATCATTCGGTATTTTAGGAGGAAATCAGTGCAATCAATCAAAATGCTTAATGCTGTAGACAGTGCCAAAATTTTCACCAGCTCTTTTTTTTTTTTTTTAACATCCACATTTCCCTTCCATATTATTTTAGTGCAACACATAGACACAGCCACATGATCTTAACTTGAAGCCACATTCAGCCTTGACTAGAAGCCTGGTGGAACAGCATCAATGGCCTGATGAAATTTTCTGAATGGAAACTATACTGCTCTCCCCAGAGCTCATGCACTCCGGCTGCTCGTCTTGGCTTCGTCCAGGTGATTTTGACATCTTGGCTCGGTGCCGCTGGCTGCTGGAGGGCAGAAGGAGAGGAAAGAGTTTATTCTTACTCCCTCACAACTCTTTGTTTGTTCAGCTGGAGTGCAGGGAACTCTAGTGGCTTACCTTTTCGCTGAAGCTTATGTTGAAGCAGAGCTTCTCATGTCTTATTCTGACAGTGCTGATACTGGAGATTATACTTAAAATGTTTTAGGCATCAATAATTTTATATTCTGAGGCTGTGTGTTAATATTTTGTACAGGTGATAGGAAGGTTGCAAATATGCTGGTAAAAAGTGTTAATCGTCTAATGTAGCACAGTATAAAATATTGTTTTAAGTAGAAAACACATGGAGAGAGTAGAAGACCCGAAATGACAACAACTAGCATGAACACTAGGGTTTGTAAATGAAATACATATGCATATTGTTGAAATTACAAGCATTATATCAGTGGGTGAGTTCACATCATAAGCAAACAACTGAAAAAATGGTAGCACATTCATAGTAAAAATAGTACGATGCTAGGGTTGAACTAAATTTAAAGGTAGAGTCAGTGATTTTAATGATAATGTTTTGAGAGCATAACCTAAACAGATTCCTGTTCCTCTAAAGCTACACCCTGAAAACACAAGGTGGAACCTTTTCCGAATTAACGGACGAGAAGCGACACCTCCTTTCCTGAATGACTGGATGTTGGTGGTCCAAACGATTTCATTCATTCATGTTTGTTCTGGTCAGGGTTAGCCAGGAATGCTAAGTGTGAAGCAGGAATACAGATTAGACGGGAGGCCAGATGGTCACAAGGCACTATGCACTCACATTTACACTTCGGGGTGGATAATTCAATACTGGCATGTTTTCAAAAGATGGAAGGAAACCCAAAGAACCCAGAGGAAACCAATGTGGACATGGGGAGATCACACAGAAATCCACTCAGGCAGTAACCTGAGCTCAGGATTGAACCATGAACCCTGGTGGAAAAGCTACTCACTGTGCCAGCCTGTGTCTTGGGTCAGTGAGGTTTTTTTGTGTTTTATTTTTTTATTTTATGCAGTAGTTTTCCTGAAAGTAAGTTAAACAGACACTGTGACATGAAGATAAATAAAGTCCAGGTGTATACTGAACCTTATGCCAGGTTTCATCTAGCACTCATAAGAATTCTTTGCTTTGTCATTCTCTGGAAATTGAACATTTACATGCCACAACACTACAGGGATCAGTGTAACTATTTCGGCTTTGTGTGCATTGCCATAAAAATGACTAATTTCTGAGTGTGATGAGATACACGGTTTAAAGCGGAACCTCCACGTTATATCGATTGTTAGAATTCTGTACAACTATTCTTTGGAAGGAGTTACAGATACAGTATGCACTCCCACAGTTCTTTCACAAGGATACTGTAAGGCCTTAATATTTTTTTTCTTTTTTTTTGTTTTAGCACTAGAATAATTTTATTTCAGTTAAAAGTCTTTTCACAGTGTATCACAGAGCGTATCATGAACGTAAAAGTATCACAGAGACATCTGGGTGGTCCGGGGACAGCTCGTAAGATCCTTTGAAACTTAGCAGGCGTTAAGTATGAGGGCCAAATCAGAGAGATTAATGTTGTGGAAACCACTACAAAATGGCAAATATAAACCAAGCCATTGCTTTTATGCCACTCAGCAAAGCTTATTACATTGCAGTGGCAAGACCAAGAACGGACTTATTTTACTCCATCAAACAAGCAGAAGCAAAGACAGAGGTCAAAGTGTGTATCCAAAGCAAACACAAGAGCAGAAGTGGATATAGGTTGACTTTAAGTTTTCTCTCCTCTGTCATTCACAGTTAGGTGTTCTGACATGTTTTTAGTAGAAATGCATAATTGTGTATGTGTGTGTGTGTGTGTCTTGTAGAGCTCAATATCCTGTGGGCTGCTCATCAAGTTCATCACAGCTCTGAGTACTACAACCTGACCACAGCTCTCCGGCAGTCTGTAACACAGCAGTTTGCTTCATGGGTAACAATTACCATCTGCTAGAAACTCTCTTTCAGAGCCCATTGCAGTATCTGAATTTGTTCCCTATTTACTACGTATATACAGTACGTAGCTCACTATATGGAGTACAATCATTTAGGGGATTTGTCTGCTAAATATTGCGCCCCACAATGCACTTTGCAATTAGTCTATGTTCACATTACAAGCTACATTGTTCACTTTGGATTTTCTTTGGTCAGATTGGATTTGCATTTTGGATGAGAATTCACATGTCATATTTACAAGTGTCTTTTATCTGACCTATGAAATGGCACACATGCACACAACGTCTTTGCTCGCTCCAGCTGGTTATAAAAACGTTATATTTCTGTGGCCACTCATTCATTTCAAGCAACTGATGGGATTTTTTGCAAAAATATGTTTGGGGATTTTGCTCTGTAGAGAGACAAGCAGTTAGTTGCTGTATTTGTTGAGGTCCAGAGGAAGGAAGAAGGCCAGACAGCTTGATTTAGCTGTTTTAGCAGCTATTGCTAGCACTGCTATGAAATCCCCATGTTCCTGGTGCTGACTGAAGATGTCAGCACCCTATACTGTATATGCACAGGGGCAAACAGTCACACAAATTCCGATCTGACCATTCTTATTAAAGTCACATGACTGAGGATTGAATATACTGTATCTAGGACAACATATGAAAGTGACTCGGATCACCAGACCACCAGACTTCAGACAGCCCTAAAAACTTCAGATCTGTGTCACATTAGGGTA
Source organism: Clarias laeviceps (assembly GCA_030014305.1). Classification (NCBI taxonomy): domain Eukaryota; kingdom Metazoa; phylum Chordata; class Actinopteri; order Siluriformes; family Clariidae; genus Clarias; species Clarias laeviceps. The sequence goes on along the minus strand of JAQMYJ010000003.1, from coordinate 9,720,797 downwards.
AAAAATTGGATTTCTGTCATTTTGGCCTGGTAATGTGAATGTAGCCTTCATCATAAATCTAGTGTATAACTAATGCACACTACTCACTAAGATCAATCATTTCAGCTCAGAATGTATATGTCATAATGGACTAAGATTGTACTGTAAAGAAAAATGTTAGGTACTTGATCATACTGTACACTATACAGATTTAATACAGATTCCTGATCTTGTCTGACATCTATTTTTTTCTCTGTAGTCAGCTCAAAACAATCAAATCATTCATCTTTGACCTTACCAGATGTTTTTTTTGTTTTTCGCACCATTCTGCCTTGTTGTTTTACTGTATGCATGAACACCTGAGATCATCAGTTTCTGAAATACTCTCCCATTCTTTTTTAGTAACCTTGACTTCCACTACCTCTCTGTATATTTAGCATAAACCAAATGTCCTTTGTTGAAGTTTAAATCTGCATGTCTAGCTCTCTTAACTGCACCATGACATCTAAAAATATACAGGGTGCAACTTTATCTGGAATGTCTTTAGTCCAAGGAATGAGTTCAAGTACACGATCATGTGGAAACATACACGTACATTAAATTTAATGATTAAATGTTTGGTTGACAAGGTTTGCACAAAGTTTACAAAGAAAAGTAAAAATCTGTGTTTAATTTGTGAGGATGTATTGGCAGAGTGTATGCTGGTCCTCACTTAAAGGTTGAAGACATTTATTTGACTTGCTTTGTAATAATGCATGTAATGAGCCGATTGTGTGTTCTTAGGTGTTCTACCTCCCCATGGCATTAATAGTTCCACCGTCCATCTTTGCTGTCCACATTCAGTTTAACTTGCTTTACCAGTTTTGGATCCACACAGAGGTAAAGTGTAAATTTCTTCATTAGACACATATAAGACTTCAGCTTGGTGTATATTTGCAACAAGTAGCCACATGACATATTGTACCCACAGTGTGCAATGATGAAAAAATGAGGCTGGTTATGTCCATTTGTTTTAACCATCTCAGTGCTTTATCCACCATAATATATTTCCTTTTATGTTTTACTTTCCAGATTTAAGACTCAGCCATATGTTCAATATGAAATAATGAGTTGTTATGAAATATTCCAAACAGAAGCATAACCATACCCTTGCCATTTGAGTGAACATTGGCCCATCAGGTTTACAGTCAGGGGGAGTCATTTGGGGAGTCGTTTAGCAGGAACGGATTTGGAATCATTTCCATCTTTTAGAGCGCCATTAGTGAAAACAGTCTTCACATCCGCAAGTTCCTGAAGGATATAATTTATGCCTGTTTTATGAGCTTTTTTGATGTTATGTAATTTATTGGCATGGAATTCCCAAGCATAATCCAGAGTTAAAGCCCCGGCTAAGCGGCGAGCAACCTTTTTCATTCAAGACGAAATTTAGCTGGAGCCAGACCAGTCATTATAGAGGAATAATGACCCAGTGAAAAATGATGTTCACTCACACAATCCCTGGCTAAACCTAGACCTCAGCAGGTTTACATTTATCCATCAAAATCATTATTTCCTTCAAACACCTGAGGGCAAACTAAACACCTGTGTAATGTATAACTTTAGTAACTTTAGAGATCAGGTTAAAATGAATTGGTATTTGGGGAAATCAAGGTGTGTGTGTGTGTGTGTGCAACAAGTAATGTGTGTGTGTGTGTGTGTGTGTGTGTCTGTGTGTGTGTTTCTGCACATTTACATGTGTGTTCGCATGTGCATGTGTGTGAAGATATGTATATGTGTGTGGGGGAAACTTATCAGCTTTTTGGCTTCTTTTTAAAGCCATTGTAACTTCCTCCAACTTTGTGTTTGCTTTACTTCTAATCTATATTGTTCTTTCCATGTGGAAATCTGGCTACTTCTCTCGTTCCATAGTTAACGGAGCTTCGATCGAGCTCATCAGACAAGAAAACACATAATATTAATGATGTTTCGTGTCAGAATCCATTAGCAAACATGTGAACCATGCAAGCTTTTGGGTCCTGCACAATTCCTCCTCAGTAATATTGGCCAAAACAAAGACAAGGCAATCAATAGGAGAGATTAATCACATGTGTGAGACTAAAGCTCGACTCGGTTTACATCTCTGTTTAGCAACAGCTGGCACTGCATTATACCCCCAGGCTGGAAGTTTCTTTAGTCATTTGATTACATGACACTAAACAATCACATTCTAGATGCATTGTTTATTAATATATGACACAAAACCATTTTAAAACTGTCTTTTTCATTAGTTCGTCACGGATCTTGGTCCTCTGGAGTGGATCCTGAACACTCCGAGTCATCACAGAGTTCATCATGGTCGGTACCGCTCATAGTAGAGCACTTTAATGTGCATAATTTAAAATAAGATTTTAGTGATTTGTTCCTAATTTGTTCCCTTTGCATTATGGTGCAGGGAGAAACCGCTACTGTATTGATAAGAATTATGGAGGAACTCTTATTATTTGGGACCGGATGCTTGGTAAGAGTGTGTGTATACAATAGAGGGTTCTAGTCTTCTTCTATCATAGAGAGTATATAGTAAAATAATATAATGCATGGCAGAATATTATTGGAAATTGACAACCGTGTGGTACAAGACAATCACCAGACACTATGTAGTGCAAATCAGAAACATTACAGCGCAAATAGATAAATAAATAAATAAAAAAAAGGATCTAGTATGATAAAAAATAAATAAATAAGCTAAACAACCGTTTAACAAAAAGTGCATACATTAAAAAGCAACACAATGTATGTGTTTTGCCGACTAGCTTTTTATTATAAAGTTAATATTATAAGGAAATGCAACTTGAAAAAAATAATAGAAAAGAAAGACATGGAATGATTAAGATACCATAATACACATGTCAATGTACTGTACCTTCGTGTGTACTTTGCAAAAGGCTTCCAGATACAATGTCCTTTATGGTTCCAGGCATTAAAATATACATTAAAAACATAAAATTAAATTTGACAGCATCTGCCTTTTATATATTTTTAAAGCAATCCATGTGAGTAAAGTACTTATCAGTATATTATCGTTGTTCTCTTGTAGGAACCTTTGCTCCAGAGGATGATAAAGTCATCTATGGACTCACACACCCCATTAACACCTTTGACATTCTGTCTGTTGAGGTACGTTAGCCACAAATGTATCTTTATAGACATGATTTTTGAATTTGTGCCACATATTCGCCTACTGACTTCGCCTGAAGTCTAGCTCGGAGTTAAATGTAAATATGAGCCATGAGTTCTCTTATGCTCTCGCTCTCCTCACGTTTCCCCACCAGTGGAAAATCCACACCATAACCATAACATTAGTAGTGCACTTTAAACAAGAGAGGTGAGAGTGTCGGCAAGAAACCATGTGCAAGTTGCCTTTGATTATTTTCTCTGCACTTTCCCTTGGAAGCGAACGACAAATGCAATCTTATCTGTGGCATGAAACACTTAGACACAGGATTCTATGTCAAACGAAATAACAATAGTGTTTCTCATACATTTTTTGTTTAAAGAACCTAATAACCCTTGGCTATAACTCACTCATTGACACAACATTTCACAGAGGGGGCTTTACTACTCCAGCAAAACTAATACATCTGACTAATGCAAGCCTCCACCCAAACTTAACATTGATAAAATATATTCTGTTAACAGATTTAAAGCATATTTGCTTTTATTACATTAAACTCCATAGTGGTAAGGTAACTGCAATCATTTTTGCATTGCATGTTTCTTTTTTTATCTGTTGCTGATGATGTGCTTCATGAGGACTATCAGTTATTGGTCATATAATATGAACTTTGATACGGGACTTTGAGGCTGTCAGTTGCAAAACTTTGCATCCTTAAGTTTTGCAAAAATGCAACCAAGCAAAAATGTAGGGCAACCACACACATGTTTACAAGTGCTACCAGAGTATTTTATATTATATCCACAAATGCAGACAGGTAATTTTATTATTATTATTATTTTTTGGCACCAGGTAAACAATAATCAATAAAATGCATAATGTACTGTAACAGCTACATGAATTACAACACTGCATATTTTAAAAGAAAAACTAAACTCAAGTCCCTATTGTCTTTCTAGTCAGGGCTAACATTGAAAACTGGGGGATTGGAACTCATTTACTTACAGCAACTCTTTATACCATTACGGATAATTGGACTATTGTACTACTGCATTACTTAATATAATTTACATGTACAGTTTGACAGCAAAATGAGATAAGTCCATTTCTGCAGTTTTTCAAATGAAGCAAAAGGAAATGCAAACTGAAAGAAAATATTTGGTGCAAATTTTCTTAGAGTCTCAAGGGATTTTCTTTTTTAAAAATTACGAATGCCAAAATGTTTTATCAAAAATTGTTTGGGTTTTACAGTATAAGTGTGAATTTAGTGTGATTTATCAAAAATTTCTTTCTGTTCCACAGTTTTGTCACAATGGATAAATCAGCCTGCAGTTGTGTTTATGGTTATTTACATATGCGATTTCATATGAATAATACATTGGCTGAGTTTTAATAAACAAAAGCAAACCCATGTTTTGATTATGATGTTGTAGTAGGTCAAACAGCAAGTGTTGGTAGAAAATTAGATTATATTAAGACAGTATTCACATTCACACAAATCCTTTTTAATGATACGCTTGTTGAAGATCATGAGAAACATTATAAACAATACGAAAACTTCAGGTTACTGCATCATCAGCCTCATCCTCTACCTGTTTTATTCTCACTTTAATACATAATGACAGCTCCCTGTCATACTACTGTACAGGTGTGCACTGTATAACGTCCATCTGACCGACCAGGTGTCCATCAGTGTTAGTGTTTACTCTGCTCCCACCACAACTGATCAAACTAATCAGCTAATTAAGAATCCTTTCCGAATAGAAGATGGTGTGTCAAAGCAGGGACAACATATAAATATGTAGGACGAGGATCTTCCTGGACAGAGATGGGAATCGCTGCACTACAGTTTCCATGGTGTATAAACATCATCCAAATTGCATATTGGCCTATTTTAAGGAACATATTGCAGATATTAAGTCATTAATGCTCGTGTGACTGCAATGGCAGTAACAGAGTGCAACTATCCTTATCTTGGGTTCAACATTCTCTACAACCCTTTGAACACATTCAAGCCACTTGCGGCAGCTGCTGTTTAGCGATGATCACATGACAGAAAGTAGCGACTCTGTTGGCTTGTCATGCATGATGCGTTGACTTTTGCTCAAAAATCTGCCAACTACAGTAGGTGTCATGCTTTGCTCAAAACATGGAAGTTTAAAGTTTATAAAATAAGGTTATATAGCAGTTTTCAATCTAAATGTTTTGTTACAGACAACCTTATTTGCCAGAGAATAATAATTTGTCACAATGAGTAAAGGTCTGAAAAAGGCATTTATCAGGTTCTGCTCTCAAACTGTTCATATATTTTAAAAATACAGTTAAAATCAATCACTATCCACTTTTATTTATTTATTAAATAATAATTAATTATTTAATCATTAATTATTATACTATTT
>JAQMYJ010000003.1:9696557-9706623 GCA_030014305.1 Clarias laeviceps | reverse complement strand
CAGTAAACATTTCTTGTCTCTTATTTTAATTTCACACACACACACACACACACACACACACACATACATAACAGAAAGACACTTGTGTGAGCGCATACTAACGGAAACACTGCTGTAAAGTAAAACAAACAAACAAATGAACCTGCACTTTATCTTTGAAAAGAATCGCGACAGAGCATTGTTTCTGCGTAGAGCAGAGTGTGTGTGTGTGTGTGTGTGTGTGTGTGTGAAGCCTAGAGCGGGTGGGGGGGTGTAAAGGCGAGAGTGTGTGTGTGAAGGGGCACAGTGTCCAATGACGAGCGCGCACACACATGACAACAGGTTGAAACAGAGAGGGAGAGAGAAAATCTTTAACCTCTCTAATGAGACTTTCTTTTGCTTTACCGTCACACACTCACGTGTCTTATAAGAAACAGTACATGAGCGCTGTACACACGCACTTACAAACACAAAATAAAATAATCTTTTACACACACACACGTGGTCACAGTGTTATAGTAAACAGTAGACGCGTGCACGGATGCTGATTATACCAGTAAGAGATGAGCACTAAGACCCAGCAGGGGAGACGATTACCCACAATTCTGCAGCACTAGAGAGAGAAAAACCGTTGGCTCAGTTGTGATCTTTTGGTAATATAAATATAACTAATATCTTATATTTAGTTAAATCTTCTTAGCATTTGGTCAAGTTTTGGGTAGTTACTTGTGCTTGCTATTGTTAGTTACTCCACTTCATGTCAAACTGGGACTTGATGAAATTTCTCATGAATTAACTGGTAAAACCATTTGACATTTACAGAAGACTTCAACAGAAGACTTAGAGTATAAGCACAGTACGATGATGAGTCTCAATAGAACATTTGAATGGTACAAACTTTTTAAAAAAGGCACAAAGCACACTGCAGTCATTCAGACATTCAGGGAGTGAAATGTCTGGTTCTTGAAAATCGACGGGTAACGTGTTACCAACTTACGGGAACCATACACACAACTTGCACATTACATGAACTCGACTGTCAGCCACTGCCACATGCCCCATACAGCCCTGTCCTTGGCTCCAAGCCATTTACGCATGTTTGGGTCAATAAAGGAGTTCCTGGGAGGCCAGCATTTTAGACTTGAAGCCTCAGTTTGACTTGAACACCCATGTAGAAGGCTTTGTGTCTTTGAAAAGGGACAGAATACAAATAAATTTTAACAGACACAAATAGATATATGAATATGAAGCACATTATACAGATGAGCAGTTTTTACTTATATACAGGTGCAGTTAAATGTTAATTGACATAGACTGTTAACATGAACCTGCACATGTTAGGTAGTGATTATTAAATGCCTGGTCTAAGTCATGGTGGTAAAAATAAGTTAAGTATTTATATTATGGAAAATAAAACTACTGTACCTATTTTAGCTAGACAATTATGGTTTGCATTCAGGTTCAGTTTTAACTTGAGAAAAGAAACTTTCCATGCAATTGTTCTGGAAAAAAAAAAGATGTTCATGATGTTGTATATTGTTCTTTTTTTGCAGTCCTAATGTTGCTCTTTGGGAGACATCACGCTGCCTATTAATGTTGGCACTGCACAAATTTGGTTATATCAGCTTTATGGTGCCTCAACTGGATCTTGCAACAGAGGTAAATGATTGAAATTTTTTATACAAAATAGACATATTTTATTTGTTATTTTAGCACAAGAGTACACAAATTATATACATAAACAATGCTACAACATAAGTCGTTGTCAAACTAGATGGCTGTAATTAATGTAACTGTAAGTGGCTGGTGGTTTCTTAATGGTGGGTGTGGGTGTGGGTTTTGCGAGTGTGTGGTTCAGCAATAAAGCAATATAGATGAAGCATATCAACACACAGCATGCAGTCCATTATTCTGTCTGAGAGTGTGCATCAGAGAGACTGGTGTGCAAGTGTGTGTGTGTGTGTGTGTGTGGCTGTGACCTGACACCAGGACCCACTACGCACCGCAATGATGTATAACCCCAGATGCATGGCCCAATTGACCATAAAATTGCCATGTGTTCCTGACTCTCGCGACAGAGCTATGCATTGCGAGTGACCCCTCATTACTACTCCAGCAGCTCTAACCCTCCATCTCTCCTTCCCTTCATTTCTCTTTCCCATTTTATTCATTTTTCTCCGCCCATGCTTAGAGTGGAGGCAACACTTCTGGAATCAATTAGCTCTGTCTGTAGCTAACTGGAGAGAGCTGATGAGATTTACACATGAGAGTAAAAATTGTTCCTTTTGTGTGTGTGACCGTACATCTGTAGACGTAGGTGCTAAAACGCCCACGTTTTTTTTCCCCCCAAAGATCGGAAAAGAATAAAAGAGTCTGACTCAGAGAAAAGTTCCCACATGCTGCATAGAGAAATCTCTCTTTTATTTTGTGTGAAGACAAAAGCAACATTAGTTTTTTCCAGAACAAACACATTGAATTTTACTTAAAAAAAAAAAAAAGTTTGGAAAGAATGTTAAAGAGTGATTAAATTCCTAAAGTGTTGTTGAGATATTGTGTTATATGGAATATGGAACCAAAGTTTTGACTAGCTTGTACCCTTCCAGCTGCTCTCACTGCGTAGGTAGTATTACTACATGAAGTACAGTTGTAGGGTAGGGTATGGGAGAAACCCTTTTAGACAACTCTATAAAAACTCCAAAGCATTTTGTTTATGCCCCATGATTCTGCACTTGTACATGGAGCAGGTGCAAATGAACATTTGCAAACATGTCAGTATGTTGGGGTCACTTCTGAGGCTAGATCTGTCATTTCAAGGTATGTGGTCTGCGTGACCAGTTTATCTTGGACCAGTGGTCTGGTTATCAATAACATTAACAACGAGTGAAACCAATTAGGTTATAAGGACACTGGTCACATACAGTAATCTTGCAGATGCACTGCAATGTCATAGCAGGAACATCGCCTGAAAATGATACAGCTGTATTTCTTATATATTCTTAAATATAAGACATTTACTATTTCACAATTTATATTTAAATATATTAATTTTAATATTAAAGATAATTTAGAACATTAGTCTAAAGCTTATGCTTAGACTATTCATTTTAACTCTAGTTAAGTACATGAATGCATTGTTTTAATCATGACTTTTAGATGACTGTATTTTCTGACAATTCTTCAGTTTACACCAAATGTTAGTAAGATGTTCAGTTAAACAGCACAATATTTCCTACACATCATTATTCATTATCAGCACATCATTATTCTCAGGTTCTCTGCACATATACTGTAGACAACCGACATTGTTAGGCTTAACTCTTAATCTTTTCAATGTTAGTTTTACAACATAAGCTGACATGGTAACTGACCTTGATTTTATCTAATTATTGTATCTGTAATGGAAAAGTCTGCCTTTGTGTGAATCTCACGTTATTTGGCTTTCTGGAACTTGCCCCAGTTATGCTTAATGTTAGCCAAGTGTACAAAACTGTCCAGGTCCGTGGGTCTGCAGGGCTGGAGGAAAAAAAAAAGTGTAAATCCATTATATTTCTTCTCAAGGCTTAGGCTCTTGAGAATGATTAAATAATATTACTAACTGTGAAATAATGTCAGTCATATATCACAAGCAGTACAGTTGAAGCGTTTCTTGAGATATATAGTGGCGTTTAAACTACAGGCTGGTATTCGTTATTAAGAAAGCTCCTTGTTAAAGCAGCAGATTTTGCCCGTAAACTCAGGTGGCGAGGTCACACACCCAGCACACATGCACACCTGTCGCTATATTTATGCCCACACACACGATTTCACACATGTTTACCCGCACACACTTGCATTTTGTGGAGCTATATGGATTTGCCTGAACTGTGGATAGGTGATGTCACACATGGCTGAGGGTTCAGGATATGAGACATTCCAGACGTTGCATGCTTAACAGTAATTAAGGGAGCTTCTCTCCAGACTCTGAGTGTGAGCTCATAGCAATTTAAGAGGAGCGCTAATAAAAATACACCTGTCTCCGAAAGGAACAAGAACAGTTTTCACCTTTTGACTCACTCAGTATGCCATTTTGATAAAAAAAAAATAAAAACAGCGACTTCACATATATACAAAAATCCCATACTAAATGCACTGATGGAAAATCAGTACATCAAAAGCATCATGCGGAGCTAGACATCACTACAGGTTAGTAATGTTCCTTCCTGAGTTCTTTCCATCTTTTTTAATTAAAGATAATATTTACAGTATGCACCTCATTTCTCGAGGGAGGAAAATGATTATACGTTTAAAGGTGTAAAAAGGTTATGAAAATATTATCAAGGTCACGCCATTCAAAAGCAGCACTCAGCACGGCATGGCCTTATCTTTACACAGCACCTGACAGACTTCATGCAAAAGTGAAAGGTTTTACATATGTGCCAATATTTGTCAGAATATGAAGTGAATGGATGAACATAAACATTGATGTATTATTCCAGAGAGGAAGTGCTATGCACAACATTAAATGTAAAGCAAGTATACAGTAATTGCAGCAGGAGACACTAATTATCTAGAGAATAGAATATTGCATCAGCTCCATTGAGAGGAATATCTTTATATAACTTTTTGACCTTTTGGGAACATTTGGCTGGTTTTCGCTATGTACAGTACTGTGTAAAAAATTCTTGAGCCACCCTGCAAATTAAATTCAATTCAATTAAAGAAATGGAAACAAATGTTTTACTGTGAGTGGCTACAAAGCACCTAAAAAATTGGTTGTTATTTTATGTAACAACCATAGCAGCAAACTCATTTGTCCTCTCGTCTGTTCCAACCACTCCAGTATAGTGGTCACCGTCTAATCACCGGCCTCATCATCTGTCATCATCTGCACCTGTTTCTCACTGCTTTATGCCTTAAGTTGATTTTTTTTTTTTGTTGTTGCTTGAATGATTCATAGGTCACTGTGTGGCTTAACAAACAGAAATATTTCTTTGGAACTGGTCAGATACAGGGACTGGATTGAAATCAGAGCCAAAAACATGCCAAAAATGAAAGCCAAAAAGTGATTCAGGAAGCCTTGAGAACTATTCCTTAAGACTACATTAAAAATACAAAAAAGTCTGGTTCTTTGGAAGGAAAATCTGGAGAAACGAGGGGAGGTCCAACACTACTGTATAAATTTAATATATCAAAATATCAAAATGGTTAGAATAGATCGATAGATAGATCGAATATTTTCTTTTTAATGATTAAGGTTAATGATTTAAAGGGTTAGATTTAGATATTAATTATTATGTCATTGGGGTAGACTAATACAAACAAACGTGTGTGTATGAGCGAGAGCAAGCCTCAGGGAGTTTGGGCCACAGGTTTAGCTTGCGAAGCCAACCGCTGTAGGTCCCTTACAAGTCCCACAGGAGACATCCATCTTTGTCCTTCTTTCAGGAATCCAACTGAAGTGGTTTACATAGCGTCTAGAGAGACGTGTATGTCGTGGCCGCGGCCTCCTTCATTACTGCATCAAAGTGCTGCAGGGCTAATTTGGCCCAGCTCAGCTCTTACAGCCTGATTCATCCTCTGCAGCCACGGCTTCAGAGAGCTGCTGCTCATGTGGGGGGACTTTGAGACCTTGATCCATATAATATAAAACTCAACTTGGCTTTCAAAATAGTTACCACTTTCTTCTTAACAACAGTCTACGGTCTGGAAAGCTATAACTAGCACATGCTATAAAGCTCCAGTTCTTACCCGGCTGACTGTGTGAGTGAGTGTCATTTCTACACACATGATAGGCAACAGGATGATAGCATGATGCTGTGCTACTCATAAAGTGCATGATTATATTTTCAATCGGTCATTTCAAATTAGTATCAAAATCGTTTATGATGTAAAGGAGGCTTAATTTTTTTTTCTTTTTTACATGTACTATAATTTAACTTACATAACCATTCTAAAACCACTGTGTTTTCCAATCTGATCTTTTTTCCCCTCAGTGTTTATTTACCATCCATCTATTTTGGTAGAATGATTTCTTGTAATTTTCAGCCTAATTTCAGTGAAAATTAAGTTCTAAATCTGTATAATTTGTCTGTTGTCAGAAATGGGAATACATTTTTAGAGGATCTAATTTCTGGTTGTCTGTGGTACATGGATACCGCAGAACCTTCAGAAAAGTGTAATTAACCAGAATTAGTTTTTAGTGGTACTTCGGTTTATAGTGTGTGGTTTAGAATAGTCTCTGTCTCGTGGCAAACTTCAAGAAATATACTTTTCGAATTTCTAGTTTTCAATATCATTATAAGGAGTGAGTTTCAATTCTGCAGGTTTTTTCATAATTTTCTCAGTTGAGAAATCATGTTGGAATTTTAGTCCATTCTAATCACACATGTAGTACAGATGTGGTGATTAGGGATTAGGTTGGATTAATATCTTTAATCCAACAGAGGAATCCATGTTAGTGTGTGTGTGTGTGTGTGTGTGTGTGTGTGTGTGTGTGTGTGAGTGTTGGCTGTTCATGTGCACAGAATAGGATGGAAACGTCCTATTATGAGCTATATATCACTGAGCTGACAGTAGTGCTTCAGTCCTGTTTTCCTTTCACTCAGCAGCTTCTCTAGAGGCTCTCAGCTGAACAGGAGTTCACCATTTACTCTGCACATTTTTCTTTATCTTCTTTGTGTGTGTGTGTGTGTGTGTGTGTGTGTGTGTGTGTGTGTGTGTGTGAGTGTGTATGCACATTTTTAATGAATGTGTGCAAGTGTTGATTGTGTATTTATGAAAACTTTAGCATGAACACAAACAATGGCCATTCCTATAGAAATGTTGGTATTTGTCCCAGCACTTTGTGTTAAAGCAGGGATACAAAACACATGCCAAATATATCAAATATCTAAAATGCGGTGATATAAAAAAAAACATATGCTAAGAGAAAACATTTCATTATTTGGCAGATGCCCTTATCCAGAGCAACTTACATTTTTATCTCATTATATATCTGAGCTATTGAGTGTTAAGGGCCTTACTCAAGGGCCCAACAGAGACAACTTGGTGGCAGTGGTGGGTTTTGAACCTGGAACCTTCTGAACCATAATCCAAGACCTTAACTACTATGCTAACCTGTCCTACAAGTGAAATGATCAGAAAAAAGGCTGTTCTTTCTTAGGGGAAATAAAGGCTTTCTCTCTCTCAACAATTCCAGCAACACTAACCAATAATGAACATCTGTGAGCTCATGTATGAGAAAGAGGGCAGATACTTACAGAGGTCTTACACTGTCCTGTAATAGGACATGTTTGGTATATATGTGGTCGGTTGACTTTATGTGTAAAATGTTCACTTACCACAGGTTGGTAACTGTTGTATGATGGAGAGGGTTGTCTGGTGTTGAGAATTGGGGAGAGTAGGAAGAAAATAAAAGGAAAATAAAAAAAAATGCTGATAAAAGGCTCAAGACTGTTCAGTGTATTGTTACTGTAGACATACAGTATCCTTTTTTTCCAGCACAAAATAGGCAATATGATGAACTGAATTTTAGTTCATTTTAACCAACTATACAAACATGACTGAGCAAAAAAATGAAATATGTTGTTCACAGGCACAAAAAAATCGCACAGATACACACGATCACATTTCTTTGGTTGTTTTTAGCTGTTGCTATGACTAATAATGCAAATTTTGAGAATTCTACATTTTTGCAACTTCATTCTCATATTCTGGTAGTGGTAAAATTTACACGTTATAAAAGTAATAATAATTTTCATTTTACCTGACATATCCGAAGATCCAAATGCACTGTTTGCTATCTGAAGATTCCCCATGAACACACTGGCAAGGCTTCCATATAAGCACAAATATTTTGTTTAATCGTTATTGACCTATGCTGTGCTGCTTGGGTTTTATTTTCTTTGTTATTTTACTTTTATTTTGTTTTATTTTATCTTGTCCTTTGCAATTTTATATGAATCAAAGGACATTTTTTAATTTTATTTTTAAAAATGTGATGCAGAATTTTTAGTGAATGACAGTTTATGCAGTGTAAATCTTTTTTCTTGCAATAATAAGAATAAAATTCTAAACTGAAAATTAGGTTTACTAATCATTTTATGGGAAAGTGCACATGTGGTTTGACATCTTATTTAAAAATTTGTATAACTAATTTGGTTGACAAAGCTAATTTCAACCTAATTTTCTCTAATCATTTCTGCTTGGACTTCTTTAAATACACCGTTTTTTCCATCCACAAGCAGCGGTGCCTTTTTTTTTTTTTTTTTTTAAACCTGTAAGTCCATGCTGGGTGGATTCAGGTAGTGAGGGGTCAGGAATCACAGGGACATTCCAAGCTCTGCGTCTCTGTCTCTCATTCTCTCAGAGGGAAACAGCTGGAGAGCTCAGAGGAAACTCTCATTCTTTCCCATCAGAGGAGAGGAGTTGTGATGGACAGGATTCGCTTTTGGCTCGAGTTAAGAACGCGGATGTAGTTTATGGTCTAGAACACAGGGGAGGAGCGGCGGTTCCACCCGGGACAATTTTTGGCAGAACCTCCTGGCTTCATTCCTCAGTGACCAGCACCATTAACCTCATGACACAGAGCCGTTGCATCATGGGAGATTCTTTGGCCTTGATGTTGAGCTTTCATTATTATTCTTTTTTTTTTTTCTCTTAAAGGCCTACTTTTACATGGTGGTTGTTAGAGATATACATTTTGAGTGTGAAAGATTGGTAACTTTATACCTTTGTGGTCACTTTATGATCATGATCATGGTCATCTACAGTATGTTTGTTCATCTTCAGTAAGTTTGGATAATTGTATTAATCTGTTTACACAGCAAGAATTCTGACAGCATGATTGAATGTTTCATATTTTTTGACAAGATTTTGACCTAAAAATCTTTCCATGCAGGTTTTGGCTTCTCTTTCTGCAATCTACTGGGCGCTGCAGTGTTTCACCAAGCTAGCTAAGAAGGAGAAAAGTCACTGAATGTAAGCTAATTGGAGAAACACAAAATGTACCTCGTTTCTGCAGCATCCTGACTTGTCTAAATTCTTTAATTAAAAGATTATCTACCTAACAAATTACCTAACAAATACTATCTATTGTGGAGTAGTATTTATTTGCTTTTGGAGCTTTTGAATGTATATTACTCAATGTTCAATTTCTTACATATGCATTAAGGTACACGATATTATCTACTACTACCACTTTTACTGCTACTACTACAAATAATAAAATAGCATTTTAATAAAATAAAAAAATCATCAGTAGGGTTTTCATGTAGAAAAATAAACAGAATATACTGTATAGCCAAAAGTATGTGGACACCTGACCATAACACCCGTATGTAAGCCTTCCTAATGCCAAACTATTATATAGAATGCTTTTGCATGCTGTAGTGATGTCCCTTCAAAGGAACAAAGTTGCTCAAACCTGTTCCAGCATAACACTACCCCTGTGTAGAGGTACAAAATTGGGGAATGCCATGTATGCGTACATGGGGTACGATGCAAAGTGTGATGCCAAATTATTGGTGGAAAAAGAAAAAAAGATATGACCCTGCGGTCAACCTGTCATGGCACAGGAGTTGAAATAGAGAAAGCTCTGAAAAAAACATTACAGTATAGTAAAGGAAAGATAAAATGAGAAAGCTTTGAGCTTGCATGTCAAAGTCATAGTTCCCTCTCATTTCTTTTTTTTCCCCATAAATAATTTATTAATCTCTGCACAGTTTTGTGACACCTTTTGACTCTGAAACTAAAGGTACAGGTCAAGAAAAGTCAGAATGCACCTCTTTTACCCTGTCTCAGGGTAAATTCACTTTTTTTTTTTTTTACCCCTTTTACCCCTGATGTCCCCTGATATGTACATGTTGTTTGTATGTTACTGTATGCACTTGTTATGTTAGGGTATCTCTATATCCTAAGGTTTATTAAACCATGCAGCCATGCTGAAAATTTTTTCTTTCTTTTCTATATTAACTAGTGGTTAACATTATTAGGGAAAAAGTTAAATATTTCATAAACAGTCTATAAATTTCAATTTGTAACTTAAACCAGTATAGAAAATTAAAAATAATAATAAGTTTATTATATATATTTCAATTAATAAATATTC
>JAQMYJ010000003.1:9683831-9696515 GCA_030014305.1 Clarias laeviceps | reverse complement strand
AAAGGGTATAAGCAAGCAGCAAAAATTTAACAAGAACTCACAAGAACTACATTACAAGGATGCCTCTATCAACAAGTCTAGTCCTGCTAATGTTTACAGTATGCCTCAAGCATGTTAAAAACCTCCCTTAAACAAGAAGAAAGCTATTGATTTACACATTTGACCTTACTGTGACTTTAACCCTGTTTGTATCTACTATATCAGAATTCATTCATCTGCCAGCCACAGTTTTAATTCCATATAACTCTTACAAACATTTAATCACTGATTTCAAATAAATCAGACTAATTAGAATTTTAGATGGAGACATAGACAAAAATCAAACCATAACTCCTCCGTCACTAAGTGATTTTGGGATTTGATATTGCATACCCCTCACGAAATAGATAGTTGCACCCCTGCCGCTGTTCACATATTGAGGCCAATAAAGTCAAGATGTGAAAAGGTTGGTGTGGAAGAACTTGAGTGGCCTGCACAAAGGCCTCCCTGCCTGACATCAGTGCTCACTAATGCTTGTGTGGTGAAATGAACAGAAATCCTAAGAGCCACACTCCAAAATCTAGTGGAAATCCGTCCCAGTGGAGTCAAGGTTATTGTAACAGCAAAGGAAGGGACTACATTTACCCAAACACATAATTAGTAGGATGTCTACATTTAGTAATTTTTGGCAAAATAGTGTATTTTTGATAAAGCAATTATTTAAAAATATATATTTAAAAAAATATATTAATTATTATAAAAAAAAATAAAAATAAAAAAGAATCAATCTAAAATGGACCTGGGACATCAGAGTGGACTGATTTAATCTAAATGAAATAAGGAGAGACAAATGAAATTCTAATGACAAAAATAATTTGAGTGGCCCATTTACACAAACTGTTTGAAAATTTAAAATGTATATTATTTTTATATGTTTTACTTATAATTTGCAGATGTTTACAAATCTGTCATTTACTATCTTTTTAACCTTTAATAATTTTAGGACATTTAAATTAAAAACCTGGTTGTGATTTATGACTTAGTTAATCTGTCCACATTTAATAATAATTCCTATCCAACCGTCAAAGTTTTTTTAAACAACTACATTTTTGTTACTTTTGTAAAAGATTTTTAGCATAAATATCACAATTGCATAGCACAGTGTTGTACAAAAAAATACTCATTTTCAAAATGTGTTTCATTCTAAAAACGAACATTTGTTAAGGTACTTTATATTTCATCTTTTTCGTCTCCCTTGGGTAGCGGTGATTACATTTGAATTGTATTTATTTTAATTTTAACGTTGAATACTGCCCATTCTACCTGCTGTTTACAATGTAACATTATTATAAATATACTTGTTTACTGCCTCTTTGGAAATAAATTGTTGGATCTTTTCGGCATTTTCTTTAGTACATTTGATTGTAAATGACCACAAGGTGGCATCAAAACTACAGTGCTTTCAAAAAGATTGCTTTTAATTTATATTGAAGGGAAAGTAGAGTGAAATACACAGTCACTTATGTTACAGACAGCACAGCAGATGACAAAAAAAGAAAAAAAAAAGCTATAATCAGGAGTACAATCATGTATAAGACCAGCTTCCATCATTCCCACAGCCATAAGCCAAAATAAATATAAAACCCTTTTATGACTCTGTCCATTTCTGAATGACCAAATTATTGTTAAAATAAATCTTCCCTAAATGTAGCATCAACTGTTATTTGAGACAAACTGAAAACATGGAACCACAATTAGAATACAGACAAACAATTACATCATCATCCAGTCCAGTGTAATAGATTATCAAAGGCTTTTTAACATGTTTTTCTTTTTACCAAGTCATTTACTGTGATTACAGCAATTCTAATATAATACATCTTTCATAACAGTTTTGGGAAGAACTTAAGATCATTAGATTGGATCTTGAAAGCTCCAAGGATAACATTCTGCCAAACAAAGACTCATTGGCCACATTTGGCAGACATTTTATAGAATACAGTACAAAGCAAGTGTTGATTTTTCAGTGAACTACTGCAAGAAGACATTTCCTCCCCCAAAAAATAAAAAATAAAATAAAAAGTGCAGATTAACTGTGCAAAAACAAATTAAAGAGAAAGACAGAGGGGGTATTGTTATTTGCTATATACATATGTATTAATAAAACAGTATGTTTTATTAAACACAATAAGGATAAAAGGACATACATCGTTCTAGATATTCATGCAAATTGGATGTCTTGCAAGTAGCAATCATGGTGAAGGAGATCACTGGTGTTGTTCTCAAAGACAATATTATTAAACAACAGTTAGGTGGAAACTGCAGGGCCACTGCATAGACATTAAACATGCCTGTCAGGACAACTGGTTGATAAAATCCAAGTGGAAAGGTCAGGGAGCCATAACTAATCATCCCTGGACTGAGCACTGCACAAAATTTCACAATCCTATTTTGGAACATATATACAATAAACTGAACTGTAATCATTTCTGTCCATGCACCCAATTCAGTGTAGGTAAACTAGCAATAATTAAATTGTTCCTAGAGGGTGTGTGTGTGTGTGTGTGTGTGTGTAGCGCATGGACTGACATTTAACTCAGGGTGTGTTTCCACTTTGTTTGATTGGCTCCAACATTGAACAGCATTAACAAAAATCACTTATGGTCAGATTACTCAAGTGACTTATTGGGGAAAAAACTTTCCACGGTTTTAGATTCAAACATTTTTTACATTTGAAGCAACTTTTATTGCATATGACTTAACAGGAGGAAATCCCTGGAATGAGATTTAGCAACTCTAATGACATTTGTCTGTGCAGCCATAGGATGTTTTTACTGGTGTTACTTTAATTTCTCTGCTCTCATTTTCCTCCTAACAGAAATGCAGGGTACAGACAGAAAAAGCAGTTACTCAAGCTGTGTAATTGTTATCAGTGTAGCAGATACAGTATGTATCTCAGATTGCTCTCTTTAGTTTAATTAGCCTCCCAATGTGGTTGCCATCTTCCGCTTGTATGCTTTTACAGGTGAAAATTATCCCTGCTTTTATCTCTGTCTTCCTGTATGTGCCTAATTCTCTAAGCTGTACACTGAGAATAAACTCTGATGAGTTTCTACAGTGTCCATGTCCTTACCCTGTATTTCCTTTTTTCTACTAAGCACTGGACATCCTGTTGATGTAGAGCAACACAATTCTATACATTATTTTAAAGGTCTTGATATTTTCATGTAAGCTATAAAATAAATCATGAAAATATATTTCAGGATAATGAAAATTCCAGGTAACAGGTAGAAGTCATACATACATAGACACTGAGGGGACTCCCCCCCCCTACAAAAAAAACAAAACACAAAGATCAAATAGCTCAATCACTTACCCATCTTCTATACCACTTGACTTTATCCTGTATTCAGGGTCGCGGGACCTGGAGCCTATCCCAGGAAACTTAGGGCACGAGACGGGATACACCCTGGACAGGGTGCCAATCCATCTCAGGGCACACACACGTACAAAAACTCACACGCTATCAAATAGCTGTGCTCTATATTTAAAATATAAATATGGTTTCTAATGCCATTGGCTCAGTGATAGGTTTCTTGTTTGACATGCAGAAGACTCAATTTTTTGGGGTTAAATTCCCACCCAAAGCCCAAACCCCAGCCACTGGATGCAGTGCCGATCCCAAGCCTTAATAAAATAGGAGGTTTGCACCAGAAGGCCCATTCGGAGTAAAACCCGTGCCAAGTTGTCTGCGGTTTGGACGGTGTGCTGTGGCGACTCCTCAGCCAAACGTCTAACAACAACAACATGGTTTCAACAACATGTTTGGAGAAATTGTACTGAACACAAAATTTCAGTTTCATAATTCTTCTTTTCTGGTGTAAAAAAAAAATCAATAAAAAAAAATCAGTGTTCTTCGAAAAAACCTTACGATCCAAATATAATGTAAATGTCAAAGGAACGGATAAATGTGTAATTATGTTTTTTTTTTTTTTTGGTGAAACTTTTTGTTTCTCATCTCATCAATTTGTGCAACTTAGTAATTATAAACTATATATGTCAGTTAACACAAATGTACAAGTTATGGTACCTCTTACATAGAATAATTTAACAATTCATTATGTTTCATTATAATTTAATTAAGTTCCATTCCATTCATAATATCTACATATATTATAGTATCATATATAATACATACAGTTCTGTGCAAATGCCATGAGCCATCTCTCTCCAGGCTTCTTGAAGAACTTTGTTTGGCTCTCATTTTTGCCTTGTACCTGATGAGTTTCAATGGATTTTTTTTTTTTTTTGTCAAATGAACAATGGAAGCATTAAACACATCTACTGTAACTTAAGGCATGATGATGATGAAATGTCCAAACAAGAGTAACAACACAATGTACTGCAGGAAACCCTCTTTTTGACTATGACTCATATTATAGGTTCCTGGGCTTTAAAAAAATAACAAAATGAGATTTTTAGTTTCTTTGCTTGTGTTTGTACTCCCACAGACACAGGTACAGTAAAGGGCTGGTAAGTAAAGCCAGGCTACATTTCATCGCTCTGCAGAAGATTAAGGGTCTTGCCACAGTGTGGCACTAGTACTCTTTTTTAATTTAGCAACCTATGATAGTTGCATGTCCTCTAGATGGCATACAAGCTTCACAAATTTTGTTTCTTATATCTTATATGCATAGTTCACTGTAGACTTGTATATAATAAATCTAATAAATCACTTTTATAACTTATTTTAATAATATTATTATAAATTACACCTGGTTTGTACACATTTATGAATTTCATATAACTAAATGTATTAAATTCCTTTTGTTCTTCATTCTTCTTCTATGTCTTGGTGAAGACATCTTGCATTTTCTATGTGTAGTCCCAATGAAGTTTATGAATGTTGATGTATAACCTTATAATATAATGAATAATAGAAAAGAAAAGAAACATCAATATCTTATTCTTAGTATAATATGTATGGAATCTAAAAATAAGCATATTGTATTGCAATCTCTGTTTTATTTTTATATTTTATATTAGACTTTGATGGAACTTATTCTCTTCTTGTTGTCCGTTAGTAGTAAGCTCAAAATAAATGCTTTACCATGATGAATTAATAAGTTGAATTTGAATTCACAAATGTTTAAACAGCGATGCTCCTGACTAAAATGCATTTGCTGTTTACTTGGAGTTTATTATTATTATTATTATTATTATTATTTGTTTGTATGTTTTATTCTAAAAATAAATATTTAAAGTTTCAAATATACACCTTGTTGTTTCATGCATTTTTTTGCATCTAGACTGTTTACATGATTTTTTTTTACATTATCTCACATGTTTAATTTTCACATGTGAAATTTTCAAGCGTACTATGGTGAAATGCAGCTTTCACATATATATTACACGTAAAATAAAAAAATAACAACATCTTGTTTATTATAATGAAGCTGTAAAATGATTTATTTTTTAGTTTTACAAAAAAAAACATGATTTCTACATGTACACATTATGTCCTTTTGACAGTAAGCTACAGTGGCATGAACGGCATGTAGCTCACACACCATCACGATACACAAAACCAACCCTAGTGTAAGAGAAGCAGTGATGTGCATCTGATTGTAGTGTTTTAAACTTCACTTGCTTGGATCAGCAGTGAAGCATGGAGAATGAGAGCTCCTTTACACCGAATTACATTACAAACAAATTCGCTGTGTATTCATTGTTAATTACCAGATTAGTTTAGTTTAAAGAGGTGCTTAAATGCACAATACAACTTAATCATCTCTCTTTCTTTCTTTATTCTTTTGGTTGTCTCATCAGTTTTGCTCATTCTCTCTTCCTCAGATCATGCAGCATATTTAAGTTGAAGAAAGTGTACAAGTAAGTGTGATAAACGCTTCAGATGTCTCACAAGCCTTTGCTGTGTCTGCTTGTCAGATGACTCGAGGTGTCTGTTTCAGTTGCCATAGTTTCTTCACAATAATGCATAAAAAGCTTATTAATCATTTGGAGTCGTTTAACTGGCTGATAAACAGATTGAAGTTTTTATCAGGTGCCACTTCCAGCATGATTTGTTTACTACAATATGATAATTTTAATATAAATATGAAGTGTTCACTTCATTGTGTTTTCCCTGCTAAATTGATTACATTATTTTGACTATTGTCTCTTTAAATGTTATACAACCATGCATTTCTGAGCCTCGTTCAGGTGTGCCATGTCATCATGTGGAGGGCTGATTTAAGATGTGGATGAAACAGCCTTTTGTCGCTATTTGGTTTTGTGCTTCCATTTTTTGCTTCTGTGATGAATATATATATTTTAATTGTTGTTTGTGGACAGTGTTCAGAAAATTCTGGAAAATATTGTTATAGTTTCTTAATTTAACCCCACTGTAAGTCAGGAGTAAGGGTAAATTTTTTTGTGAGTTTTTGGTTTTCTAAATTTTTGGGTGAGTCAGGAAGATTTTTTAAATTAGAAAATTATTTGGTTATCCCAGTGTTAACCTACGTAATTTATTTGTTTGTTTGTTTGTTTGTTTGCTTATTTATTTAATCATTTATTTAAATTAATTAATTAATTAATTTAAATTGAATATTTGTTCAGAGCTATATTATTTGTATTAGAGCACAGACCCTGTTTGTTAGGTATATGTAATATATATGTTTTTGGATTGTGTTGTTTGTACTGTAGATTGATTCTTCTGAAGTACCCTGACTCTATACTCTCAAAAAACAACGGTACTCATCTGTACCCTAAAGTATTACTCTAAATGAAAATACAAGAGTTATGTACTGTATATCATCTTAAATGTAAGCTACATTCCCATTACGATGTAATCTCTGCACAATAAAGGTACAAAAATAAACCATTCAGTGGACCAGGACAGTGGCATGCAAAGGTACAGTTCAGTTCTATTTATTTTGTTGACTGGATCATAATGTTAATTATAATTCTTGTGATGCTATCAGTAGTCCGGGCATTGATCTGTATGTAAAAGAACAATATTTTTCTTGTTTTACAAATGTTTAGAAAATGTGTTTTGTTTTAATATATAAAAAAGTCAAAAATTTCCCAATGCTTACTTCACACTATGGATGTTTAAACCTCAGTGTGAGTTCAGATCACTGGAGGATCACACACTCTATTAGCTCTAGTGAGTGAATTGTGTATGACACATTTTTCCCCAGAGGGTTTTATTAATTAGGGAAATTTCCTGTCATCTCTGACCTCCACAGATCATAGTCAGAAACAAATCTAGATCAAGAGACCTTACAAAAATACAGTGTGACAATAAGCCGGCCAGGTTTAGTGATTATATAAAGGTGAAAATCAATTTATGGATCAAATCAGTTGCGTTGGCTTGATGTACATAATGTACACATCTGTATGTTTGATGCTTATTAATTAGTAACTTGATGAAACACAATGAGCTAGTTAAAACTTGCTGTGACAGTGAAGCACATACATCACAGTTTGTGTGATTTGGAGTTTGCTTCACAGTAGACTGCTGCTCATGCTGGCATGACTAGATATCTGTATAAAGTGCTGAAAAAAAAAAGATAAATCATGTCTTGGGCCATCTATCTCGGCTGGTGGCGGCTAACCAGTGTAATAATCAGGATTATTATTTATAATTAGAGGAAGTAATGGATCACTCTTCACTGGGTGGGTGGGGGGGTCTCATTAATTCACCTGGGCCTGCTGGGATTGTTACAACGGCTCTCACTTTAAACGCTTCATCTGTGTCAGTCCACTGGAAGGTGAATCTCACTCAGAATGAGCTTTGGACACAGATGTCCAACTGCCTCGTCCTCCTCTTTCTTTCTTGAAACTCTTCTTATAAAACTCATGTGAACTTTGCATGATTTGTGAGTGAATTTTACATGAGTTTTTCACATTTTCCTCAAACTCACAATTAAATTATGTTTACATATGTTTTTTTTTTATTTTTTACACATGATTGATTTTCTCTGTGTGCTTACATTGCTAGATTCTTTTATTTTAAAATGATTATTTTTTACACCATTACCCACCCACTCATATTTTACACTGTTTATTTCCTTCATTAATAATTTTACCACATGATTCTTTTATTTACAGTACACAAGATTCAGTAATCATGTAATTTTTTATTTTAAGTAATAATAAAAAAAATATTCATCACATGTAAAATAATTTTTGCTAGAAAACACTAAATTCCAAAAAAAAAAAGAAAAAAAAAAGTGGGTTTTACAGGCAGGATCACATATGATCATGTGTTAAACATTATTTGTACATAAAGGATGGCATGAGAAAACCTGGGTTGATAACCTTTTAGTTTATTCCCTGGTATAGATAAATAGATTTAAACACCTACTGTACTTACTACAAGTCTAGTAAAATTAATGGGTGAATTTTAGACATATTCCTCCAAAAAAGATACTGTTCATCAGCCCTATATCATGCATTTATAGAGCTTCAGGAGGCCGCTACTCAATAAAACCTATGATTAATTATGAAACTTAAGGTTACAGTTGGCATTTCTCTATTGTCTTATTGTTAAAGGTTCTATCATGCCTTTTCAAACAAAATCCTACCACATCAAACTTGGTCATTCCAAGTCAGGTCAGATTCAACTGAATACTGTGTTTGGTCTGATTGAATTTGATCATTTGTTAATGCACTGGATTTTCTTTGTTTTTCCAGAAGCTTCATTACCCAGAGTGTCAGCACGGTGGCTCTATTGAACTGGTTGCCTTCTGACTCACACAGTGACTCACTAATTGGGTTTATTACTGATTATATTAACCAAGGTCCTGATCACGCTACCTCTCATTGCTTTAACTTATGACTTCAAATATGGCCTGACTCTATGATTGTTTTAATGAACCCAAAAGTGGAAAAATAAACAATCTATGTTCACAGAAAGTCTAGCACATTCAGAAGAGTTCTATGTAACAAACCTTGATTAAATAAATCATTGTTGATTAAAATACTCATTGCTTGACATTTTATATCTGTCAGCTCCCGTATCTTTTGAAACCCTGACACATCAAAAACACCTAGGCACTGACTGAACATAAATAAAGCTGATAACTAAAATATATATAGTATATATTCAACAAATGTAATGCCAAACTTGATTGTGGTGCATTTAAGAATAGATTATTTTAAAATCTGCTCTTTAGTTAACTTTTTTTTTTAAACATTAATTATGTATTTATTAAATTAATAATAAATGTACAGTACCGTGCAAAAATCTTGGGCCACCCTTCATTCCTGCATATTAAATTTTACTGCATATTACTTGATTTTGTAGATTAAATTAAAGAAATTATAATGTGACAGGTTGCAAAGTGCCTAAAGATACAGTACAAAAATTGATTGTTTACGTAACAACCTCAGCAGCAACCTCATTTCCCCTTTTGTCTGGACTAACCACCCAGCATTACCAGTACTGTATATTAATCTGTCATCATCTGCTTCTGTACTGAGACAGTGGACTATAATATAAGGTTGAACTAACTATGAGAACAACAAGTAGGGCAATTATTAGTTGGCAGTTTTTCCAAATAATTATGCTATATGCACATTTATACTATGTATAATATATAAGCCCATTTAACCATAGTAGAATAAAACATTTAATGAGAACAAAGGATGAAGTGATGAGATGGAGTGGAATTTTCTTATCACCCAGAACATCTAAAACTGTCTTATTCCTCTTATACCACAGTGATTAGCCAATGGCAGAAACTCTCAATATTTAATGAATAACATATTGTCCTTTTAAACTGCTTAAAGTTATATTGAATGTCGTTGAACATATGTAAAATGTGTTACATTACATCATTATAAAAATGTTGCCTCACTAGACACTATTTTCTGTAAGATAATAAGAAAATCAAACACAGAAACAAAGTTTTTTTTTGACTGCGAGTTTTTGACTGCGAGTCTGTGTTTTATATATATTCTGTGTTTTATATAAACAATTCTCAATAGATATATATTTTATTCTACTATGGTTACCTTATGCTTATGTAGACCATCCTTTAGACAAATCCCTATAAATTAGCTGTTACCATAGAAATAATAATGTTATATATAATGATATAATTTGCCTTTTACCTGGAACTACTGTCAGGGCTGATGTATCTGTAGTTTAGTGGAAACTAAATTATTATCATCAGCATAAATTCGTTCATATATTTAAAATGTCTAACATTTTTTTTCCTCTCAAGTGAATATTTCTGAAATTGGACTTATTTCATCCTACTTCGTGTCTTTCAGCTTATTATTTGCAAAACACTATTCCAAGGGTTTCAGTCTTCATCTTCTTGCTGTTTTTCTGCTTCTTTGTGGTTTTCCATTGGTTAATAGTTTATATTAAGGTTATGTTTGGTATGTTGGAATACAGCCCAGTGTTTACAGTGTTGACTATTTTTTCTGATGTTGCAGGATATTAATACTAAATAACTTATGCAAGGGAGTTTCTTGTTCTTGGTGGTCCTGCTTTATAAATGGACTTTATTAGAGGGTAAGTTCCAACATCACTATCGCCTGAGAAAACAAAGTGATGCAAGGATGTTTTCGGTGCTGGCAGGTGGCTTGTAATACTAGTTGCATGTTAGCAAAAGCACGAGACTGCTTTCTGCATACCAACAACAGTGTCATACACACACACACACACACACACACACTGGGCCAGGCACCTCTGCAAGTACACCATGAATTTGTCATTAGTATGCACAGGACATGGTCGCACTTAAGTGTACTGCTATCGTAAGTGTAAGAATATTTCATGCTAATCTTTTGTGAGTATGCAATACAGATGACAAAAGAAAAGGAAAACAAAGAGTTATCAAGGAGACATTGGACGCCAAGAAAAAAACTGGCCTCTAGAAGCTTGACTAATTTTTAAACAGTATATGCTATAAGCTTGTCCGCTTGTCTAAACTAAAATATCATGCTAACTCTGCTTTAAAATAAGACAATAGTCAGAAATTTTCATCATATTATGAAGAAGTACTGTCTCTTAGAGATAGTATTGTATTGCCTATTTGACCTTGTGACCTTCAGCTTCACTTAAAACTATTGACCTTTTTGTTGTTTTTGTTTTATGGTTTGTGAAGCTTTTACTTACAGTATAATGCCCATCTGTTGATGTGCTGCACAAAGAAACAGAAGACGTGGTGCACTCAGATTAACCCTTTGTCTTTTCTGATATTCCAGACAACCTTGGCCTTGCCTAACCTTGTTAATATTTATACGTATACGTAATGTGCCATGCAAAAACAAGGTGACTGGCTGTCATGAGTTCCAACCACAGAGCAACAGATCCCTGAACCGCCACTGTCAATTACAGGCCTTCATAACATGATTAGAGCAAATTAAGTGTTTGTTTCTTCATATTCAAACATCCCCAAAGTAGCTTTTCATGTGAGCAGTCGTCTGTTTGTAGTCTAATGTGGTTTTCCATGCCTGCATGTCCTAGTTGGAAAGTAATTGAGAGGCCTATTTTGTGCACAATGCTGCCATGTAAGGCCTCCTCATTCAGTTAGTGCTGTTATTATTGTGAAGGAACGGAAGACGGTGGACGGAGGATCATCTCATCTAATGGGATTAGCATTTGAGCAGGCTTTGCTTTTCAAGTGACTGGTGGAGTGCCAGACGTGTTACCCTGCCAGATGTTCGGCCCTTTTACACAATTTTTTCCCAAATGTTTGAGATATTCAACTAAGTTTACAAACATGGAAAAGTGATAAATTGCCCACAAACAGTTAAAAGAAAGATCTCTAGCTCTACTTTATAATTCTTCAAGTTCTAATTGAGTTTTTTTTTCTGTTTATACAAATTAACAAAAAATATTTTTAAAGGGAGTTTGAATTAATTTGTTAAGTTTGAATTAGCTGCAGGATGGTGTGGTGGTGTATTTGCAATCCTATGTTCTGTTGCTTTCTTTGGCTTTTTTTGTCATGGGATATGCACATTTTTTGTACTTCACTGGTTGTACTAGGCATTTACTACATATATTTATCTATTGCATTTACCATATTATACAGTCTTTTGTTGGGTATATATTGAACATTTTGGTCTTAGCATAAGGCACTACATTTTGTTAAAGTATAATTCTGCTTTTGTGCTTCTCTACAGTGAAACCTGGTGGTGGTAGCATCATGTTGAATGTTACCTTTTACCTCTTGCTTGCTTCTCAAACTAATACTCTGCTTACCTAGTCATTGATTGACAGCTTTTGCTATGCTGGGGTTAGGTAGTGCTGCATTCATTACATTTTACAGCTTTACACTTTATTACAGTTTTACAGTCTAAATATGAGGACATGGCATACAACATTCTCTCTCTCTCTCTCTCTACTTTCTTTCTCTCTATACATATATATAGTTTAAATACACTTGTGTCATCCGGTCCACAACACTAGGGACTGGATCTTTGGAGATTAAGTTTATATAAGATATAACAAGAACTGTGATTCATAAATTTTCATATCTTTTTCCAAAACAAGATAATATTTATATTCAATAATAAAAAAACATAACTTTAAGCAATATAATTACTATAGTTAATACTGTATAAGTAAAATTAATTTAGGTGTCACCATAACAGAGCTGATTACATACATCATTTAGACATCATTATATCACAACTTTTATATCTTTTTCTACATAAAAATGGCAAGCTATAGACCTATATATA
>JAQMYJ010000003.1:9659885-9679339 GCA_030014305.1 Clarias laeviceps | reverse complement strand
TATTTTTATAGCAGTTTTAGCAATATAGTTGAGGTCAAACATCTACATAAGTTTACATCTAGTTGAATAGTTTTGTTTACATGTTTACACCTAGGCTAAAGACATTCAAGTTTTTTTTTATTTCATTTTATTTCCTTCGTAATGGTGCCATTTCAGGAAAATCACCCCACAACATGATGCTGCCACCTCCATGTACTGTATCACAGTTGGGATGGTGTATTTTGAATTCAAAGTTCCATCCTGTTTCTTCATACACAGTCCTGATCATTATGGCTAAACATCTACATTTTTGTTTCATTTAGCCAAAAAACGCTTATACGAAAGGTTAGGTTTTTAGTCTGGCTATTTTATGCCAGTCTTAAGCTTCTTCTTCAACAATCTTTCAGGCCATGACACTATAAGCTCTCAAAAGATACATACTTTGATACCAGATACGTTCAACACCTTCAGCATTTCCTTTGTTGTTGTCTTGGCTTTTTGGATCAATGTTTGTTCATCTATGGTAGTTGATACGTACCTCCTGAATGACGAAATGTCTGGGAGCATAAAGAATAATTTTTCATGCATGAATTGGCTGCCACGGTGTCCTTAATCCCATTCAAAGTCTTGGGATGTTCTGGTGAAGACTTTATGGAGTGGTCTGAGTCTCCTGTCATCAATACAAGATCTTGGCTAATAATTAATGCAACTCTGGATGAGGAAAAAAAATGTTGTGTTGTTGCATAAGGTTGTCGAGATAATGCCATGGTGCTTGTGCTCCAGAGACAGAACCCACAGTGTTCCAAAGAATTTTTAGAGAGTGTGACAATTTAGGGCAAGTAGTGTATGTATTGCAAAGGTACAAACTGGATAAGAGACTCATGTTGCTTGTTGTACCCTGGGTCACTCGACCTTGCTTACATCCCCTTTCACCATCCCAGTCTCTGCTTGGACAACAGTCTACTCTATTAATCATGCAAGACTACACTTTATGAATGGAGAAGTAAATAAGACTTTTAAGTAATAAGACTAAATGAGGTAATCAAGAGAGCTGAGTGCTTTTTGAAATGCCAAGCGCGTCTATTACATTTACAAAGCCATTCCTCATCATTGTGGCATGATATAGAGCTTCGCAAATTGACAATGAAATATGCTGTAGACATAACAAGGCTCTCGTCTTACAGAACCTGCGAGCAAGCATTTGCGTGTCGATGTGTCTTGAGCCATCGAAAATGTAATGATGCTTATTACACCTGCCTCATGTCAGCTATTAGCCAGAAATGTCAGGGGAAATGTGGTAATTGACATTTGCAGCTCTGACGGCTTGCACTTTGGGACATTCGTGCATGTTGAGAAAAAGGTAACGAGCAATGCATGCCAGCACAAATGTTAGCCAAATAATGCTAATGTCTGGTGCCAGATTGAGAGGAATGGTCACCTAATTAGTCAGAGGGCATTGTTGCCTTAAGGTATCTATATTGTTCCAAAAGATATCAGGAAAAAAAGTCAGTCCAAGTACCCAAACTGGTAACTGAAAAATGAATCATGGTAATTAATAAAATCTGTGAAATTTAAATAATACAGATTGGTTTTAATTCTCTCTATTTTGCAGGTTTCCTCATGGCACCTTCTGCACATAATGAAATTCAACAATGTTTAAAAAATTTCCAAGCACAAAATGGCTTAATCCTTGGCAGGATCAGCACGGCTCCTCCAGTTTCTCGGCATGGGTTCAACATATTCACTGTTACACATCACCTTAGTGGAATTTGAGTTTAAGAGTTGACAAATTTAGCGGTTGTCAGAAAATTAAAGGGATGTGAAAACCTCTATGGATTTGAGTGTTATATTTTCTTAGCACATTTTATGTCAAAATATGCATTCCATCAAAAAAAAAAAACTGATAGGGATTACAGAACAAGTTGAGCTCATAATTACTTTGGAGATTATGCAAATGTGTGAGATCTTTTCAGTAACGATCTATGTGAACTCTGATAGCAAGTACGCTATGCAATAACCAACACATGCAAAACATTTTGATAACAACTAGAAAAGCATTGCAAACACTTTCACAGTTTGTACCTTTAAATCAGACTATTTATTTGTAATGTGAATGTCAATCATGATATGAGTGATAATTGGTATGTTTATTAAAAGGAATGCAGGCAAATGTATGGCAGAGTCTATAGAACTACCACTGCATGTCTTAAGGGTACCTGTTTTAATTCTAATATTGGGATGCTGTCTGTTTGGAGATTTGAATATCCTTTCCATGTTGGCATCGGTTTTCTTTGGTTTTCTTCCACACCCCAAAAACAAGTATGCTTATTAGCTAGCTTACCCAGGAGCCACATTTCAGTTACATAAAACAAACAAAAACAAAAAATAT
Source organism: Clarias laeviceps (assembly GCA_030014305.1). Lineage (NCBI taxonomy): Eukaryota > Metazoa > Chordata > Actinopteri > Siluriformes > Clariidae > Clarias > Clarias laeviceps. Next base: position 9,676,971 of record JAQMYJ010000003.1, on the reverse strand, counting down.
TCTTATGCATATACAGTGGAACCTTGGAATACGAGCATAATTCGTTCCGGAAGCAGGCTCGTATTTCAAAACACTTGTAAACCAAATCGAATTTTCCAACAAGAAATAATGGAAAATCAAATTATTTTGCACAGCCCAAAAAAATTTATATACATAATAATAATTAACACTAAATATTAAGTAAAAATAAAACAAATTAACCTGCACTTTACCTTTAAAAAAAAGTAAAATAAATCCCGACAGATAAGTGTTTCCATTTGTGCGCGCAGATGCTGTGTGTGTGTGTGTGTGTGTGTGTGTGTGTGTGTGTCTGTGTGAATCTAAAGTAAGCTCCCCTCTCCCCCTTCTCATCTTACACAGTTACCCTTCCTCCACTCTTTTCACACACATGCGCGCACACAACGGAAACCCTGTTTTATCAGAAAAATAAACAAGAAATCTCTCTAAAGACATTCAATTGAGCGACACATTAACGGAATCACTGCTGTAAAGTAAAAATAAAACAAATTAACCTGCATTTTACCTTTGAAAAGAATTGCAACAGAGCAGTGTTTCTGTGTAAAGCAGAGAGAAATTGTGTGTGTGTGTGTGTGTCTGTGTGTCTTTGATGGCGAAAGTAGGAGGGGTCTGTGTGTGTGTGTGGCATGGTGTCCAATGACCCGCGTGCACACAGACACAAAGAGCAGGCTGAGATAAAATGGATCTTTGACCTCTCTAATGAGACTTGCTTTTGCTTTACACACATGCTGTACACACACGCATACAGAAACAAAATAAAATATGTTTTACACACACACGTGGTCACAGTGTTATAGTAAACAGTACACACATGCACGGATGTGGATTATACCAGTGAGAGACGAGCACTAAGACCCAGCAGGGGAGACGATTACTCACAATTCTGCAGCATAAGAGAGAGAAAAAACGTTGGCTCAGTTGTGAGCACGTGACACTCGGTGTCAAAACAAGAAGCACATGCATGGTACATGATACTTGGTACTCGTAAACCAAGACTTGTTCATTTTCCAAGTCAAAATTTATTAAAAATCTGTTCGCGGAACACTTGCAAACTGCGTTACTCACAATCCGAGGTTTCACTGTACTGTAAAATTAGAGTTTGCAGAACCTAATGAATTTATTGGCTCTTTATGAGCCCTTTATGTCAAATCAAAGCTGTTTCAGATAATAAGGCCTGTCTTGTTTGATTGATCACCCTGTCCAGAGATATTGCAGATAATTAGGTACCATTTAAATATCAAAGTTGAATGATCTTCCTCTGTAAAAGAGCCTGTTGTCATTTTAGTAAGGAGGAGCAGGAGCTGAAGACAGGCCCCAATCACACAGGAGCTTCTGCCATAATGTCGGCTGTTTCCTAATGACTCCAAGCTCACGTCAAAGTCATTACTCTCCCAGCGACGGCCCATCTTCTGCCCGGACAAGCCATAATTGGAATAACTGTTGAGCTATGAGGGCACATTACATATGTCCTTTTATTAATTTGGACATAAGAGTTTTGCGGTGGTAATTATTGGGGTGGGGTATTCGTTACAGAATAGAGCGAGTAAATGACTGACTGACTTTCAGCTAGTGCAATGGTCCTCAGTGTGGAGTCTGCAGACATGCAGGACTCTATGATCTTAAGTCAGGGCATTTCTTTTGTATTATTTTATTGCTAATGATGATCTGTTGTCAGGGATCACAATCTCAAACAACAAAAAAATAACAAAGTTGTTACTGTTTTCATTTAGTTGTTCTAGTTACAAACTTAATTGGGTCTTGGACTTTTTATAAATCTCAAAAACTAATATAAATCGTGTCAACAAATATCTGTGATGGACTGCCATCCCATCCAGGGTGTAGCATGCTTTGTACCCTGTGTTCCCTGGGATAAGCTCCAGGCCTCCTGCAACCCTGTAAAATATAATAGGCATAGAGTGTGAGTGAGTGAGTGAGTGAGTGAGTGAACAAATAGAGTACAAATGAAGTGCTTGTAATATGATGTATGATATTTTGGAGAAATTATTCAAATCCAGTGAGGGAAATTTAGCAGGCAGAAAATTCAGGAATAATAAGCTCTAACTGCTCCAATAAATGAATACATATAATGAAGCATATTTGCCAAATGTGCATAATATTTACCTAGTTGGATTATTTTTCTAAAATAAATCTGAGCTCTGTTCATGAACATTTTCATATTTTTCTTGAAATGGAAGAAACTTCCCTTTTTTTGTTTTAAATTGTGCACTAATTGTGCCAAGGCATTGAAAGCCTTTATTTCCTTCTTTGATGTTGTCAATAAATTGAGACTGAAATCAAAGAATAGACATACCTTTGCTTTCTTGTTTCTATTTTTTGTGCAGTTTGTAAGAAAATAAATATATTTATATATCTGTCATTTTACCCTGTTGTGTTGAAAAGAAGGGAGTCTTGTGGGTCAAAGAAGGGAGCCTTTGCTTCTTACCTCAATGCAACTTTGAAAGACGTCAGGAGGATACAATTGATTTTATTTTTTTCCTTTCTCACAAACATTGCACTGCAGAGTAGCAGGGGGTCCTCTTCATGGCAGCTTTTTCACATAAGACTGAAGATAAGAATATGGTCACTGTAGTGTGTTTTAGGTAGATGTTGGTATCTTGAACAAAATCAAAATATTATTGTTTAGCACTTTAATTTTACATTAACACACAGAGTGTAGACTATATTTTAAAAAAGATTATTTTTTGCTGGAATAATTTGGACTATGATAAAGTAGAATTATATTACAATTAGATATATTCTTAGTTTGAGGATCTTCCAATGTGTTACAGTGATTTAATGAACGTAGTAATGATTATTTTCTTGTAAAACTGGCTATCTGTAAATATAATCTCAGTATCTTTCCAGGAGACTCTGCAACATATATAACGCATGCAGAACCACGTAGGCAGTGCAGTAGTGATACAAGTTTCCGAACCCATAGACTAGAGAGTCAAAAGAAGAAAGAGAGCTCCATCCAATACAGTGTGCATGGCTGGAGATGTGATTGTGCAGAAGGTGGCTTGGTTAATTAACCTGTACAGAGACATTGCACTGCACTATGTTTAGGCTGGATGTCAATACTCATCCTTGCTGCCTGTGAGCCCTAGTGAGGAATCACAAACACAATGTCTGTAAACGTGCATACATATGCATGGAGTTAGAGCTGCTTTCAGTGTGGCGGAAAATATAGCGGAGCTGCTTCTGACTGTCAGAGTGAATGCTGTCATTATATTAAGTAGTTAATTTTTTTTTCTTTCAACATGACCTTGCATTTTTTAACACAAATTGGGATTTTTCTTTAAACAAACAATTAGCCTCAGTTATTGTTGTTATTGGCTTCTGAGATAAATATGAGCTTTTTCTGGGTTTAGATGTTTGGAATTTATATTTTAACATTTGAGCTTACAGAAATCCCCCCCCCCCCCCACACATACATACATACATACATACATACATAGAGATTTATTTGTTTATTTATTTATTTATTTATTTATTTATTACAATCCATAACCCACTAAATTCCATAATACACTGAAAAAACACACCGTTAGGTTGAACAGCAGGTAAACTACACCTCTACACATCTACTTTATCCCCCCCCTTTATCTATCTCTCGCTCACTTTTTACACTTCACCAACACTGCATCTTAACTCATCCCACTGTTTCAGCTGCCAACTAAATCTGTGAAGGCACCAGCATGTTTGCAGGGTTGTCACTAAGATACTGCCACACCAGCTCACTCCCAGGGACCTTAGCAGCCACTTCATCTCTTCATTTGTTCAGCTTATACACAAGGTTGCTGTAAAGGATCATTAGCCTTCATAAAAACAAAAACGAAAGTTAAAATTTTAACCTTCAAAACTCAAAGTCCATAATTGCATTGCTCACTGTTACAACTATATTATAAAAAAATATTTATAAGCTTATTTGGAGTAACTAATTGTTCAATATTATTGCTAAACACAATGCCTCGACTGAATACTAGGCATTAAAAATAAATAATAATATAATCTTAATAATATAAGCCTAAGTAGCATGTATTGGACATGAAAAATCCAGCTGGATCTCTTTTTGAAAGATCCGAACTAACCACAAAAATTATAATTTCTTCATATAGAGGTATGTTTATGTAGGCTGGCTTGCAAACCTCATGTCTATACACTATGGCACTGTAACTGTCGTGGAGTGTGTACGTGGTATGTGTGTGCATGAGTGTGTACATGCATGACCCATTCATTTCAACATTTATAAAAAGTCATAGAACCAGCGTTGAAAAATCTCTGGCACTTTCTGTGATTATTAGAAAAGCTGAAGTCAGAAGTCATATACCACCAGCAGGGTCAGGTCCCACAGTGGCAGTATGGTGGAGCTGTGAACTCAAAATGTAAAGCAACAAGCCATTACTACACTATTATAGACATTTAATACATTCTCTGAACATTCTTAGAGATTTCAGACATCTTTACAACTACACCTTTTCCTACTAGTTTTCAAGTTATTTATTGAATGATTCATATTAAGTAAGGAATAATTTGCTTGGGGTAAACAACATAAGGACTGTTTTTCCATTTAACTAAAACATTTCAAATAGAACCAGAACAATAAGCAACCAATAAAAACCATAGACCAATGTATTTTCATAATAGAATAATGTGACTATAACATTATAAGGCAAAGCATTATGCCTAATATTTAGGCAAGATTTTGTTCCCTTTGTGTAGCCTGTGCAGTTCTGGCCACATAGGCATGGCTCCACAAGACCTCTGGTGGTGGGCTGTGACCTCTGGCATGAGAATATTGGCAACAGATCTTTAAGGTGCTCTGGAATTGCAGCATCTGTAGATTGGACCTGTATGACCAATGATCAGTTGGATTGGCATCTGGGGAGCTTGGAGGCGAGGACATTGAGATCTTAAGACTGTGTTGCATTGGACGTTCTGGTGACTTTCCATCATGGCCAGCTTTGACGATTTTTTATATTTTTATTATTTGTGCTGCATTGGCTTTTCTGTGGGATTGTAACAGTTAAGCTGACCATTGGTCCCTGTTAGCATGTGTGAGCCAGTCACCAATTTACTGATATATAATTGATATTCATTGTTAATGTGTGCTTGTTTTGTGGTGTTAATCAAACCATTACTGTATATTCAATAATATCCAAACTAATCCAAAATAAATTCTTTACCTACTCAGGGAAACCTACAACATATAAATTCCTTACTCCCAACAGAGTATTATTAAATAAAATTCCAGTTTTCTCAGGTTTTGGTTGTCTGGAAAAATCAATAAGCTAAAAATTTTAACCAATATAGTATAATGATGCATAACAAGCCAGGTATGTAGGCATGTGCATTAATACAGAATAAGAGTATGAAAAAATATTGTGATTATTATGCTTCTTTAACAAGCTTTCTAATGTAGCACATCATATTTGTGCACATAAAAAGTCAGCAAGTGGCTAGACAATGTTTGAGCTATGAGATGCTGATATGGTCAGGTATTGCATGGAAATAATATTATATAACTCTGGCTAATGTTGTCATTTTCTGCATGTTGTATTGCCAGGAGAGTTTTGTGACAGTTTTGTGCTGTACTTTATTTTGTTTGGTTTCATCAGTGTTTCCACATACCTGTGTGTTCCTGAAATGTGTCTGTCAACTGTACTTGCTAATTAATCTACCTCGTAAAACCAGTTTTTCCAACAGCCAGTGGTGTGTAGTGCAGCGGGTGGTGGGATTTAGAACGAAGGAATAATTATAACAGTGAGATACACCACCAACATGAAGTGCATTAAGTTTGACTGTAGCTACATACCAAATGAAAATCTGCTTTGCAAAAATCAATAAGGTTTTAAATAAGAACCTACTTGTCTGCCAATTATAAAAAATATATATATAAAAAATATAATAGACTGGACACAAAATCTGCTCCTCCTCCTTGTAGTTTGTATATGTTCCGTCAGTTTGATTTTATGGATTTGTTCCTAATAGTGAAACAGAAATTAGCTTCTTTCAATAACTTCATTGAGAAGCAGAACTACTGGACTGAGCTTGAACATCTGTGATTAGCTAAAGATGTGCTCACCTTGCAATGATGAACAAATCTAGTATCTATTCTGCCATTAACATTTCATGTCCCAATAAGTCAGCACTAGATATGAGGAGTAATTGCTGAGGTAATTGAATTTGCTTGGGTAGTTTAACATCATTTGTCCATCGTGGTGATGACACAGGAGCGCTCAGGAGAGTCTCCTAATAATCAGATTATAATTACAGTCACATATTCATATGTCTCAGCCAGACCTATTGTGCAGCAGACAATGTAATGGTAATGCCACGGGATGGCTAATGGAAAGATAAAACCGAAACAAACATATACATATTCGTGGGATTTAATTTGGAATGATGGATGTTGCTAAATATGTGCTGGAAACATTGAGAAATGCATATGCATACCCTTAGAGAGCATAAAGATTTTTGTTTTATATCAGTGTGTCTTTGAAAAATGATTGAGATATTTTAAGAAAATTATACCATCTGTTATTTGAATTTAATAAATAATTCACAGGAGGGAATGGGTTTAGGATCTTTCTATTACATACTTTCCTTTCTCTCTCAATAATGCATGAATGTAGTTTGCAAGGTATTGAAGATTTTGTAGAATTTTGTAGGATTTATCTAGGGATTCACATCAACTATAAAGAGGATATATCATTTTGTTCAGAGAGCAAAACATAAAGAGCACATACATGAACATTTGAGTGTAGATAATGTATATTGTGGCTTTGAAGTATTTCATACTGTTACTTTATTGTCCTTGGATTGTAATGGATATTTACACCTGTAACCTGATTAACAGCTTGTGACACCTTTGTGTTAAACCAATTTCCTCATTTTCACAGTCTATCCTAAGTATAGCGTATTTGTTTAGCTGATAATGACATGTCTCCAACCTGTCCAGCACACTGACATTTAAAGCTTTCATTTAAAGGGTCACTAGAATGAATTAAGCTTAATTAGCTATATATATATATATATATATGATCAGCATAATAATGAACACCCAAATAAGTTTTTAATTATGATGTGGGAGGATTTTATTGATGATGGACGCTAACCCTGAGTCAGACTGCTGGCTTCTTGCTTTTTATTTGCACCTCGGGTGATTACCAGAAGGAGGGTGAGAAGATTTGACACTTTGCAGATAGATTAATTTACTGCTGCAGCCAGACCAGGGGGTGATAATGAGGTTGAGGATTAAAAGCGGGCGATCAGTCCGCCAGTGGCAATGTGAAGCCTTGTTAAAGTACACTGTTCCTTTTTGTCACTGATCTGCCATGTAATTATAGGCTAACCTCTGCCTTGGAAACGTGTCAAGTAAAAAATATATTATATATATATATATATATATATCTGTGAAAAGACTTTCAATTGTCTTTGTTTGTTTAAACTCTGCCCTTGTCACGTGTAAGCCTTTATCTTTGGGTAAACGTCTAAACATGTACAATAAATGCATTGTAATCAAGGTTTAGTTATTTACTTAAGTGGATAAAACATTTCATTTAAAATAGCTATTGGGAAAATGCTGACATTCTAAAAAATCTTATCTTTTAACAGCCACCATGTCAGTCATAGTTAGATTCAAGTACATGTTGCTTGTTTGAAAGGCATGATACTGACAAAAGGGTAGCACTTAAACTCTCTCAGGCTATTTTTTATTATTTTTTATTTAAGCAGTTAACTGTTCAACATAGTCACCGCTTAATGGCGACACATGCAGCCCGAGGCGTTCCCCTTAAATTATTCCCTATTTAACCTTTCCCTGAGTAGCAGGGTGGCTGCACAGGAGCAGAGCGTTTAGCATAATGAGGGTGCTCATCAAAAGGCCACTGCACAAGCAGAGTCCATTTGACCCACTGCGTTTATATTGTACACTCATACACATACTTACAGATACACACCACACATGCACACACGTCCACCCAGACACACACACACACAAACACTATTCCACAGGAGCCCTGAGCACAACCGGCATGAACACTGTTTCTCATTTTAGATGAAATCATTGGTCTAAGCAGCATGTCATCTATAATTAATGGCCACTTCTGAGTGTAATTTATTGAGATCTCACCTGTGGCCCTGTTCCCCATCCCAGCTGGACTCTATCCCCCACCTCCTCGCATTTGCCCCCACTTATGGCTTAAACAACCATCAACACCTTTTCATGTGATACAGAACTGTAAATGGATGCCTTAAAGTGCTACACTAAGCAAAGAAAGACACGGCAAGATGCATTAAAAAAATGCATTAAAGGACAAAAGATGATTATAAAGTTATAAAATCATAAAAAAGTTCAAATTGAAATCTAAAAGCTTAAATAAGTGACAAAATAAGCATACATAATTAGAATGAAGTTTTAATGTGTGATAACATTTTAGACAAATAAAAGCTTTTGTTTATTTTTATCCTTAGGTAAATTTATCTTTAATAATTTAGCTTTAATGATTGAATAAAATATACTTTAAACTTATATGCCTACTAGCGTTAGTACCCGTCATTGACGGTAAAGAGTTTGTAGAAATTATTAAAAGGTTAAAGCTAAAAATAAGCTGATCAGCTTTAATGTAATCAGTGATATATTATTTCAGGTTGAAGCCCACGTACATGTCTGCCAGTCTTTCTGTACACCAGAACTCTATTGCCTAACTGCCTAACTTATTAATACAAATTAATAACATTTTGTAAGGTTGAGTATCTTACACCTTGTTACACTTATACTTCTTTCATTGCCAGTGAAATAAATACACTCCCTGTTTAAAGTAGATTAATAAATCTGGCACATTACTGTTCATAACATCACTTTTACTAAACATTTTGACTCTCAGTTTGGGTATTTTACATCCCCTTACCTTGGACTGCTGCAGATATGTTTGTTCTATGGCACTTGTTTTATCTAATAGTATCGTTCTACATCAATGCTTTTTATATTTTAAACAAATTTTTATATTTATAACTATGTGTTGATTGGCTTTGTTGAGTGGAGCGTATAGCCACGCCCATCTTGAGGGATAAAGCGCTATATTCATCCAAAAAAGCATGCTGTGACATAATCTGGCACATAACTGCTTATAAAAATCCCTCCTACTCAACATTTTGATTTTATTTACTGTACAGCACAGATTTGACTTCAGACAATTAGCAAAGGATTGGCAAAGTTTCATTAAATTCTGTCCAGTCAGTTTTGCGTGACAAAATTGCCTGGACAAACATACAGTACAGACAGACAAAAAGACAGAGTCTGGTTTCGGGTCCTCCAATATATAAAATGTAAAGATGTCATTGAATGAGCGAGTCCTGACCAATGTAAAGATAAAATCTTTATATACTACAGTATATACTGAGAGCTTTGGTGTTGTTCCTTTGGTCTGTTGGAGCCAGTCACCCATCCTTAGAGTTACAGCCCTGTAACTCCTACCACCACTTTAGCCTTTAATTTCCAATTTCTCTCCAGTGCTTTTTTCGGACCCTGGTACTTCTTGAGCTTCTCATATCTTTACTCATGTTAATCTCACTTGTGCTGCTTCTAATGTCCTAGCTCTTATTGCTAGCCTATCCTGCCCTGTGACTTTTCCAGCCACTGGTAGGATTTCCCAATGTCAGCTACCTTAGCTTTCTGTTGATGGTACGTCCCGTGTCAAGTCTTGCCTTGCCATTGCACTTCCTCCTGTTGATCTTTATTCCCTGTCTGTTGCTGCTACCTCAGACATTCTACCAGAAACTAGTTTCTGGGAGAGCTTGTCTTCATCTTGCGATTGGACTCAACGGTACTGTGGGCTTCATCTAGGACAGTGGCCTTGGCCCTCATCAGGCCCCACCTATCCTCCTTCCAAGTGGTGTATAATCTCTGGGTATTGCATATGGGGTGAAAAGCTTCATGTATTGTGGGGAGTTTCCTGGTCATTATGTATAAATCAGCAGCCTCCATGTTCATTTTTGACCATCAAACAATAACAGCATGATATCTATTAACAAGCATAATATTTTATTAACAAGGCAAACTTGTTGATGGCTTGGATCTTGAAGCTGAGTATTCAGGACCCATCTTATATTTTGAGGTTATTTGTAGGTTGCTGTTCTACTTGCCCGATCATCATGGTTCCCCTTAACTGAGGGACACCAAGGCACTGTACTTGTAGCTGGTCTGGAGGTCTTCTACTGTATGTGGATCATTGCCAGTTCTACCCCATTAGTCTTAACCATCTTCCTTTTATAAATATCATCCAGCCATATTTTTCTATTCAAAGTTATTTTCCAACATCCTCATTGTATATTCATGTCAGGTGAATCAGCAAGTCAATGTCTCATTCATTCTTGGCATACAGCTTGTTGACATCCATATTGAGGAAGTGGATCTCAGATCCAATTTTGAACGTATATCCCAACCTACTTTGTGTCATTATTCTACAGTCTCTTGAGTTTTTAAAGAAGGCTCTTAATCGCCTTCTTACTTTGTATAGTGTCAGGCATTTACTGATTCATGTACTGTCTGTGACATTGAGTCATAAGCTTTCCATTAGTCCATCCACGAATCCAGCATATTCCAGTTCATGCATATTCCAATCCTGTGTATTGGTTGCTCCTAATCATCCAAAACAATTTCCTTTAAATAAGGGTGATCAGATATGGCTACCAAATGCTTGTTTAGAAATAGCTCCAAATGTTTGTTTAGAAATAGCTCCAGCATACAGAATGTTTCTGATTTATGCAAATCTACTATTTCCTTCCCTAGATATGCACTGAATTTCTGAATTTCCTTTCCCATCTTACTGCATGCTGGTCAGTCCAATAAGTGCTGTCAAACAAATCCTTTTGGATTTGGCAGACAGAAACTATCAGCTGTACTCACAAAAAATGTAAAAGGCTTTTGCTAGTTGTGGAATTGAAAGACATTAATTCAGTGGACTTTTAGTGCCACTGAATTAATAATAAAATTGGCTGTATGCATAATGTTTACTCTGTGTTGCTATAAGAAAACCCCAAATAAATAACATTTTGTGCTCCATTCTTGGACTTTTATTCTATTTTATGTTCTACACTTATTCTGCTCCAGAAACTGACAATGTCAGAGAAATCTCTCATCATTAGTAGCTCACTGTTGATTTTAAAATGGTGAAACCCCAAGAAACCCCAAGAATAAACTTAATTTTGGAGTTTTGAAACTGTGATATTTGGATTTACGTTTCCCTCTCTTAACACTCTTCTCAATGTGCCTTATTTCACACACCATGTAGTTCCCTTCATCAGGGGTTCGAGATGGGTTTGGGATTTAGCTACTGTAGTTAAATTTGTAGCTTGTGTTAGCCATGAACAAAGCAGTAAGGTGAGTCATAAAATTGTCAGGATGATGGCAGAAGCTTGTGCTCACTTTAACTAGTATTAATGAAAGATCAAAACACATCATGGGCGGTTTAGAGAACTTATAATTAATTAGTAACGAATGTTGTTTAAGATAGCATGACACTATCAGACGTGCATTTTTGAATGTGAGTTTTGGCAGGCAACTGCTCTCCCTCTTTGCGATTTTTACTATTTTACACATTATAGAACAGTCAAACATTAAGATTATAAAATAACAGATGATTAATTATTTGTTCATTATTTCATATTTCTCATATTAATATTTTTTGATTCTTCAAAGTATACACTGTTTATCTTGATGACAGCTTTGCACACTACTGGCATCCTACAGTTGTTCAACAAATATGGGAACTCTTTCAAAACTGTTGGAAAATCATTCCAGGTGACTACCTCATGAAGATGGTTGAGAGAATGCCAAGGGTGTGGAACGCTGTGAAAGGAAACAGTGGCTTATTTTTGCTTACTTTATAATTCCATGCGATATTTTATAGTTTTGATGCTTTTCAGGGAATATAAACTTTTGACTTGTAATACACACACACACGCGCACACGCACACACACACACACACACACTAATAGGTCTATCGCTCATATAAGACACTTTGTAAATATACGATTACTCATTGGTATGGGTTGATATGTACACTATGTAGCTATAATGCGAGTGCATGGTTATTCTAAGCCCATCAGTGACATTAATGTGAGAATGTAGAAAAGTGCATCAGGTAAAACAACATTGCTAGGATTTTTAAAATGCCTCTGTGTCTCCGCTGGTAGACCCAAAAATCTCCAGCCAACAGAGTTGCTTTGAAATGATGAAGCTTGAAAAATAATTTGGTTTAAGGGTACATCTGGAGACCTAAAAGTGGGCCAATAAAGCAGGTGTATATAATTAAATATCCAATACATGGCAACAGTGACTTTTCACCTGAAACACCTGTTATTGCTGTGATGAAGATGATCCACTATCCAACAGCTTTAGAGCAAAAGCTGATCCTATGGTGATATATTAGAGAGGTGCTAACAAACTGTGCAGAGCAACTAGCAACATAAATTATACACCTACATACTGTAGAAACTGTACACCTGAAAAAATTGCAGATGAGTTTGCAGTATACCTAATAAACTGGCATATTTTGTATATGATAATGTTCATGGTTAATGCTTAGAGCAGGGGTGTTTAAGGAATTTGCAACTGCTGTATAAAATTATTTAAAACGAGTCTTGGTAAGCAGTTAACATGGCATTGTTGTTTAACCATGAATTATTATTTTAATGGCTATAAATAAGACAATACAAAGTGGTTAAGTTTTGTTTTGTAGTTCTGCCTATCATTAACACTGGACTGTGAACAGATGAGATTCATCAGTTTTGAACTGGACAATAAGTGAACAAAAGCTCTCTGAAAAAGATTTCTGTCTAATCTAATTTTGAACGTTGTGTTTTCCTCAAACTTTTTCCCTCATAATAATCAGGGTTGGATAATCACAGTAGAGAGGGTAAAAAAGTGAAAGTTTTAATTTAATTTAATTTAATTTAATTTAATTCTAATGTATCTAGACATGTAAATAATTTAAAAACCATACATGTGCATGTATAGGAATTGTAGATATTGTTTACATGTTTACAGCTTTTTTTAATCATCTCTCTTACTGTATCTTCTCAAGAACTCCCTCTCAAGTTCGGGCCCACAAATTTATTTCCCGAGTCAGACTCTGAAACATCATCCAGGACCACTCTTTTTGACTAAGCTGCTGTGTTTAGAACTTTTGGAGTCCAGCAACTCCATATGATGCCTCCATTATGTGTTGATCCTGAACCCCTGCTGCATTCTCCCCTCCTCCCCACTGCCTCTTTGGTAGCAGTAGCTTCATGTGGAGACAGAGTCTCCTGCAGGGCTGCCAGCTGTCAGCAAGCCTCTCCTTTATACACTCCAGCCATCAATATCCTCCCTCTGCTGGGGTACCCTGATGTACACCTCCAGTACACTGGACACCAAATGATTTAGTTTGAAGTGTCTGTTACAGTTGCAGGGCACTTTTGAGTAAATAACAACTTCAAATGTTCTTCATATGTGCATTAGAACAAACAAACAAACAAAAATAATGGTATAATGACTTTATATGACTTTGGGGTTTTCTTTAACTCTGAATTTTCACTCATTTAATTGCTTGTGGTTCTTTCACCTTGTACAAATCAGCTCGCCCGAGCCTTGTGGAAAGAAGCACTCATGTCAATGTGGTATTTATCACCTTTGATAAAGAAGAAATTAGTGTGAAAATAAGGTCGTTGATCACAAACGGTTAGATAAGGTGTCAAGGGAAAAAATCAATGGTGAGAGTGCAACTCGTCATCCACAAACATGGGACAAGACCACAAAAAGCAAAGTTGCCTCAGGTTGACAACATTACCGTGAAACTTCAGCTCAAACCTATTATTAAATGCCACTTCAATCTCTGAATAGACTCTCAAACTCATCCAGTGAAGAAAACTTGCAAGCACTATTTATGCCACGATCACTGCACAATTACAAGGTGAATGTTATGGTGTCTGTATTTTCTAATATCACAGGTGTATTAATCCTGAGTGCAATAACTCTATTGATAGTTTGTTCTGCAGATCTGATTGTACAGTATGTAGCTCCAGGGGTCTGTTCTTTGGATCTGTGCTCTTACCCTGTCCATCACCCCCTGTGTGTATAGAGCACTGTAAGAGAAGGGAACAGATGGGAATCCGATTGAAGAGATGAGTCGCTTCTAATTACCTAATGAGCAAAAGGATCAGCTTGATTTGTCGCTCTTGTTAGGTTAAGTGGAGAGAATCGACTGAGAAGACAGTCTGCCATTTTGGCTCAAGTCTCTTTTCCATCTCTTTTATATCTGTGCATCTGTAAACACCAACTGTACACACAGGCAGTGAAGCAAATATTAAGATTTCTTGACTTTTCTGCATTAAAAGGTTTGGTCAGTTTTCATTTCTTAAAATAAAATTCTTGTTATTAGTTACCATCAAAAAAATTGGACAGGAGAAAATAGATTCATAAAGGCTATGATGCTAAAGCTAAACTTTTATGTATTCATCGGACAATGAAGGTTACCAACAAGCAAGTACTTGAGCATAAAACCAGACATATCACTGGAAGGCCAAACCACAAAACATTGGCTAATTTCTAATTAGCCATGTCATGCGATCAAAGACCACAATGTCTCTATATGATCAAAGCCGAAACAGACCAAAGCATTAAGCAACTGAAAGAAGTTGTACAAGATCGTAAAGTCTGGAGAGAGCTGATTTATAGAATCAAGAAAAATCTGACTTGTTTCGTTGGATAATAAAGAACATAGTTACTTTAAAACATTTTTAAACTTCATTTTGATTGAATTTAATGATTTATTTTATTTGTCACATATACATTGTGACAACATAAGTTTTTTTTCTTCAGAATGCAGAATCCCTGGTACAGAAGGCATTAAGGAAATCACACAATAGCAAGCTTTAACATTTAAGCAGATTGTTTGGTTGAGATTATACAGTGTATATTATCATTAGAACAAATAATTTTAGTCAAAATCTACTTTTTTAAGTTTTGTCTGTTTTATCAGGTTTTTTTATTTAATTTTATTCTTTTATCTACAATCCTGCCATGCTTATCAGCAGTAGATTTTTATCAGAATATGGTTCAAATATTGGTTCAGTATTATATCAGTAATTATTCAGTATTATATCAGTTACTGTATATCATATTCGTACCTGTAAGCTAAAGCATCAGATTTAGAGTTTGTTGCCCCACATTGTTTGCTCCAACTGCTGCCATACAGAAGACAGGTTGAAAGGAGGGTCTGTGAAACAAACCCCACCAGCTGTTGTAATTCATGTTTTTTTGAGTGGTGTTTATGTACATCATGGCAGAGAGTGTGCTGAATGCTGCTCACAGTATGAGGGCCATGTTTTACGTCGTCTCTGTGTGACCCCAACCCCCCACCCCCCACCCCCACCCTTGTTATTGACCATGTTGCACATTATAAATCAAAGGCGGCCGTGGCGCTCCTGCAAGTGGCTAATGAAGGCTCATTTTTAACATCGCTAAATGGTCCTGACAAAGAGTCTAATGAGGAAATCAATAATTTAGTGATTGTTGCTTTGCTTATACTAATACATCCCGCTTGTTGGGCTGGAATCCAGTGAAAGCCAGGCTATTTTTTACTGTGCCATTTCTGCGAATCAGCATGTTTTTTGTTTTTTTTTGTTGTTGTTTTTTTGATTAATTTTCTACAGCAGTCTTATTGATGGGAAGACATTTTGCCAATTTTGTAAATGCTTTAAAAGGCTTTAGAGATACTAAAAAGTCTCATTCTGAATTAAACCAGATGACACAGCAGTCACTTCTTTTCTAATTACAGAGATATAAAGATTGATTATCAAGTGTTGTTTCTTTTTTTGAGTTTCTGAGATACTTCTTTTCAGGAGAGTAAAAATCAATTTACTTCAATTCTAAACTCATACAGAGGCTGTAGAGGTGCTTCAACAGCCATTCCTGGCTTTCAGCTCTCAACACATCATTTATTTATTTATTTACATTTTTACATTAAAAGCTTTTGCATTCTTTACATTATATCCTAAGTCAGTCTAAAATGATAATTATCATTAAAAAAAAATTAGCAAAACAAATATATTTGCTGTGGTGATCAGTGTTCATGATTCAGGTCACACAGAGACTATATGCTGAGTGAAGACAGGGTCTGACTCTGTGGCCTGTCTTTTTTTGTAGGATCATTCACATTAACCTCTTTGGACTTTTACTGGACTTGAAACAAGATGGATCTGGCCCAAGTGCAGTTTCTATCATAATGGTATTACTGAGCTTTAATGATGTAATTACCATATAATTTTGCAGTACGTTGTTTGTTTAATTATTCTATTATTACAGTTATGATAATTCCATCTGACTGTTGGTCTTTTTAGTATCTTTTTTTCTGGATTGTTGACTTTATTTGGATATACTTTAATGAAGGTTTGCACTTATATAATACAGAAGATGCAGTAACATGCATATTTTGGCATGGAATAGTAAAAAGGCAATCACACATTCAAGCAGTAACACCTAAGTTGCAAGTTGCTGGATTGTATTTAAATACAATGACAAGTGTCTTTCTAGCTCAATGTCTGTATGACAATTTTGGTATGACAAAGTAACATTAAGATCAGCCTTTATTCATCACATATACATTACTGCACAGTGACATTCTTAATTCTTCTCATATTCCAGGTGTTTGATAGTATGCTGGGGTCAGAATGCAGGGTGGGACATTATACGGTGCCCCTGGAGCAGACAAGGTTAAGGACCTTGCTCAAGGGCCCAACAGCGGCAACCTGGTGGAGCTGGAAGTTGATTGTCCAAGGTTCTGGGCAGTGACTGAAGGTGTGATCTGAGTTGTCCAGGAAGATCATAAGATCCTTATGGGGGATGGTTGCTACATAGTAAAGGTTAAACAGTATTTGTTATTACAGCCTGTTGTATTTTTCTATAATGAGGCAAATTGTAGGAGCCTGGATCCAAACTATGTATTTTTATCCATTACACATTTACACACAAACATATACTTTCTCATACACATTCATTCCTGAATGTACTGTTTTATATATATA
>JAQMYJ010000003.1:9611483-9650446 GCA_030014305.1 Clarias laeviceps | reverse complement strand
CCATCTCCACATCATTGCATTCAGTTTTTATTCACAATTTGTTTAGTGTCCCAACTTTTTTGGAATCCGGTTTGTACCATATTGGACAAATGACTGGCTCTGGTGCTGACACTGGAGACTGACTGAACCATTTCAAAGGATTGTAAGTAAATGAAATGATTATGCATTTGTATGAGTGCGCTAATATTAACCTGTGATTTGGCTGTCAGTCCTGCTGTCACAGAAAGTTAGTCAACCATTTTAGGCCAATCAGATTTGACAATTCAACAGCACTGACAATTTTATGTGACAAGATTAATTTAAATTAGTACAAATTGAAGGAAAAATCATTATGGTGTTACAAACCATTATTTAAATTTGTTAGGTTAACCAGATGTAGTGTTAGTTATCAGCTGACATCTGAGATATATGAACACATGTAATGTATACTGTACCATGTAAATTAGGTAACAACCACCTTTACTGTAAATAATAACTACTGTATTCTGTCTACATATTCACCAATTTAAGGAGACATGGTGGTTTAGTAGTTAGCACTATCGCCTTGCACCTCCAGGGTCCGGGTTCGCGCTGTGTGTGTGTGTGTGTGTGTGTGTGTGTCTGTGGAGCTTACATGTTCTCCCAAGGCTTGGTGGGTTTCCTCTGGGTGCTCCTGTTTCCACCTACAGTCCAAAGACATGCAGATTAGACTAACTAGCATTCCCAAATTGCCCACTGCCTGTTAATGCGTGTGTAATTGTTGACCGGTGGTCCCACCACGGTTGTAAGAATGGGAATAAATGTCACCACTGGCATCAATGGTTGGACTACAGAGGTTCCTAAATGGGTGGATGGGTACACCAGGTTAACACCAGTAGCAGATGCTGCGGAGTGATAACAGATACCTTGTTATTGGATCAGGCAACTCTAATGATTGTAGGCAAATTCTATAAATAACAGAATAGTACAGGTAAGCTGATCACACCAATAGCTATAGTGAAATCACTAACAATCTCTAGTTTCTGGTGTTTATTTGTGTTTGTTTGTCTTGTATGTGACTGTTGCTTGGCTGTGGATAGTGGATGAGGTGTGTTTTGTGTGTGTGTGTGTGTGTGTGTGTGTGTAAGGAGGAGTAGAAGACTCAGAGGAGCTGTACAGAACAGATGGTCCCAGTGCGACACTGGACCTCCGACAGGGGAAAAATCAATGCTCATAACTTCAAAACAAAAAAGAAATTAATAATTATATGGGAACACGAGATTGCTTTGCAGCAGTGTCGCAATCTAATTAATAGGTGTTTTGTTTGTGGCTTGTTGGTGTTTTTCCCCCTCCCCTCCTTTTCTCCAACGGTGACAATTTATGGTTTTTAAGAGCGGAAGGCAGACTGTGAATGTTCCAAATCAGGACTGTCTGCGTTTTTTCCTCCTTCTTCCACACTTCTCTGCCTCTACAGCTCTACTCTCTGCTCTTCCTCATCCTTCTATTTGTCGTCTACCATCATGCCTCCTTCATTGCTAAAGTTGAACTTTATATGGCTATGTAACATCCTGTGATGCTCTGTCTTAAATAAGAATGGAAACACAAAAAGGATGGAAAGGAAACTGATAATTGCCTGGGTAGTGTGATACGGCCCACCTGGTTGTCAGTGTTAATGTTGCAGTACAAAAGTTGCTTATTTTTCCATTACAGCATGTCCCAAAGAATTTTCTTCCGTCAGCAAATCAAATTCTCTTAATCACTCATGTTATAGCAGCCATAAACATTCCCTACTCAGCCTCTGTTTTTCTTCTCTCTTGACATGAAAAAAAGTTAGATTGTCATAACCATGAATACAGTTTGCAGATAATTAAGAATGCAATCTATCTATCTATTTATCTATATATATTTATGTGTGTGTGCCATATTTATAAAAATAACAGTACTTACATAACATGAGATCACAAGACAGATTAAAACTACTTCAAATATATTTTGTTCTTGATATGATGCAATTATGTAGTTGTTAGCACTGTGGCTTCAAACCTCTAGGGTTGAGGGTTTGATTCACACCTTGGGTTTCTCTGCTTAGTAGGTTTTACCTGGAGGCAGTTGGGGAAATCCAGTTTCCTCTCATAGTCAAAAGGCCTATATTTCCAAATTCCTCAATGTGTGAGTGAGAGCGTGAGTGAATGTGTGCTCTGCAATATATTGGCACCCTGCCTCATGCCCTGAGACCCTGGGATAGGCTCCAAGTGTTTAGTGACCCTGTACAGGGTACAAGTGGTAAGTGAGTGCAAGTAAGTGAAGAGATACGGTGGTTGGACTACGGTTTGGAAGGTCCCAGTTTCAAACCCCACAACAACAAGGTTTCCATTGTTGGGCCCTTGAGCAAGGCCTTTAACTGTCAACTGCTCCGATGTATAATGAGACAAAAATGTAAGTCGCTCTGGATAAGGGCGTCTGTCAAATGCATAAATGTAGGGCAATTTTGTAAATGTATTGTTATACACACATACTGTACTGCTAATTTACATTTAGGCATTTGGCAGATGATCTTATCCAGAGTGACTTACATTTTTTTTTATCTCATTACACATCTGAGCAGTTGAGGGTTAAGGGCCTTGCTCAAGGGCCCAACAGTGGCAACTTGGTGGTTGTGGGGTTTGTACCTGGGATTTTCCAAACTGTAGGCCAATGCCTTAACCACTGAGCTACCCCTGGCCCTAATGCTAATGAACTGATAACAAATTAGTATTATTTTAATCTATAACTAATACTAAATGACATTCATTTTGCAATCCATGTAAGGCTTATAATCAACCATGCACATACGTTATGCCTGTTCCTCACTGGTCTGATTACAGGACAATTAGAACAATACATCTTCATGCACATTGACTCTGTACAATGTTCAGCCTTATATTTAATCTTTATTTACACCTGAGTAATTCGGTTCACACACCATATCTCTGTGAAAATGTCTGCACTTTCTCCATGAATGAGCTAGTCACTCCTTACAGCTTGTGTCAAATCCATGTAACTCATTTAACAACTTCTTAGATGTGGCATTCTGCTTGTTTACTAACTTTTTTTTTTTTTCTCAATTCACATCACCTAATTTGCAAGAATTTGAGTTGTGTTTGATTTTAATTAAAGTTTTGTTTCTCTGAAAGCATCTTCGCTGAAGTGCATTGTTCATTTACATGTGCTTCACTCCATCTGCGATCGGGGTGGGGGGCGGGGTGGTGGTGGCTGAAAAGCATAACAGCACGAGTAATTGGAGAAGCACTCAAACCTGTTGATGAAAACTCTCGCTGAAGTTTGGCACCGATCTCACTGACGTTGGTGTTACTGATCTCCATGACAACCCTGTCAACACTTCATTTGTAGCAGTCAAACCTATAAAATGCTCAGGAGGCACCGCTGTTAAAATCAGAATCGTTTCTAACATTTGCTTTGCTGAATTGATTATGCTGATTAGTCTGCAGACAGTGTGCATATTTCTGTGGTTGTCATGCTTATGATAATGCATTGCATTTTGTTTTCTTTTTTTTTGACATTTGTTGTAAGGATGTGAATCATTCTTCAGGTAATGTTTAATTCTTTACTCTACTGAGTTTCAGCAGTGTGTCCAAACTTTGAAATATTAATCATATAATTTAAAGGTCCCATATTTAAGTATTTCTATCACAAATTAGTATAGGTCTCAGAAGTCCCTCAGAGTGGGTATTTTATTGCTCCAGCTGAAATAACCTTTCAAAAGGACATACCTCAAACTTACTTTATTTCACTGCTCTGAACATGCTGTTTCTATAAAGCAAAATGGAGAGGTTGTCTTTTTTATATGAGCCTACAATAGGGAAACTCTAATTGGGTTGTTTACCCCCAGGTCAATACAATAAAAATTAATAAAATAATATAATAAAAATGGAAAAAGGGACAAGGCATTGGTGGCTTAGTGGTTAGCACTCTCATCTTATACCTCCAGGTTCCAGGTTTGATTCCTGCCTGGTGGTGTGTGCACATGGAGTTTGCATGTTCTCCCTGTGCTTGTTGGGTTTCCACCATGTACTCCAGGTTTCCTCCCACAGTCCATAGACATGTAGATTAGCTGAATGGTGCTCCCAAATTGTCCGTAGTTTGTGTGTGTGTGTGTGTTTATGTATATACAGTAGGTGCCCTGCAATGGATTGGCACTTTGAAGAAAAGGGAACAATTTTTTTTTCACATTTTTTTGCACACACACACTGGAGACCCATCTGGATGTCTAAAAATTACTAAAAAAGTACATTTTGCAAAATAGGTCACCTTAGAAATTCACTGCTAACCACTACGCTTAGAATTTAAAAACCCACTCATAATTTTAGGATTTTGGTTGGTACAGTATGAGTTTTATAATTTCCTAAACTGGAGTTCACACTCTATTTAAATTGTATGTGAGAGACAACGGCAGAGGAGCACAGAAAAGAATATTCAGCCTGATTTTTTTAGACACCATCAACAATTCTTTATTTACATTAATTTCTTGATAATAAATCACTGTAATCTTAATCACTGTAATCATTCCTGCAACACATTTTTAGGAAACAAGAGAAACTGAAAACCCCAATGGAAAATATGAGTAAGTATTGAACATGTGACAATCAAGTGTTATAGCAACAACAACAACAAAAATATGTGCCAGGTAATCAGGTTTACTCTAAGAATGGGTTCTCATGGAATCTTTAATGATTAATTGGCCAAAGAACCACATTTGGTAACTGACAAGTACCAGTGTTAGTACCTCAAAAAACAAACAAACAAACAAACAAAAAAACACACAATTGTAGAAAATATATAATTTTTTTATATTTGCACATTTTCATGTTTAAGTTTTCTATGTTCTATTTTTATATTTAAAAAAAAAAAATTACCCTACCCTATCACCGCCCTACCTTAGGTTGAGGAACGATGCATGGTAACTTCACTGACATTGATTTGGAACATAAAAAAAAGTCGGGTTTTATTAATTTTTTACATTTTGAATTTCCAAGTGCCGTATAAAGGGTTAAGGATTAATTTGATAGTTAAGGTCCAATAATTCACCAAGGGTTTACTTGGACTCTGTCCTTATGGAAAAGTATTATGTTGTAGAGCAGTTAAGTTTGCCAATAGAATAATTGAAACACTGGACTACACCAGGGAAAATAACAGCACAATTCTAATTTCTAATTATCAATAAGCAGTTACTACCATTATTTGTCTTTGCTTCTTTGGTAAATTATTTTATACTTAACAGCAAGACCAAAATATAGTCTCCAAATGACTTTAAACTATCAAAGTATGCAAGTAAATCCCTTTTGTAGTTATTTTTTGTCTCTGTGAGCACAAAGAGATTTGAGTTAAGTCCAAGTTAGAATTTGCATCGCAGGTCCACTACAATGCAGAGGCACAGGACAGTAGAAGATGGGGAAGCTTGCACAGCTTGACTTTTATTAACTGGCTTATGAATAGGAGATGATTTTTCATTGCACTTGAACCCAGATCAGATCACAGCATCCAGAAATCTCTCCTTCTGTGTCTGTTGGCATTAATCTTTAGGTGGATAAAGCCTTCTGATGACCCATTCAGGAATCAGAAAAGGAATTTTATGTTTAAGTGGTTATGGCCAGAACCATGCAATTCCATCAAGAAGCACAATTTAAACCTCAAGTGAAGTATTTTTGATCTTCGAAATCAGTAATTCAGAAGAAAAGACAAGTTAGCAACCACTCAATACAGTATATTCTAGTTTACACCCAGGTGCCCATTTATAAAAGATTATATAAAAAAAAAAATTTTTTTTTTTTTTACTAATATTACAAATATTATTGTCTAATTCATAAAACTATCTGCACCAATCTGTAATTTAAGTATATTATAAATCTTCTTCAGGTTCATGGAAACAAACTCCACCCCCCCTAATCTTTACTTACATGTCACATACAGTAAAGCACTCCCTGATTTATCGTAGCCTTATATAAATCAAATTGACATATTTATACTTACTTTTTGTAAGTCGCTCTGGATAAAAGCTTCTGCCAAATGCCTAAATGTAAATGTATTCATATTCATAACAACCTTCTATGTATCAAATTTACAATTAACCCACCCTAATTTATGCTGGTGCTGCAACAATGAGTCAATGCATGCAGCAGACAAAAACATCCTAAATACAGCAAAGAAGCGAAAAAACTAAAATTTCAGTGAAACTGAGTTAGAGTTTATTGTGTATGATATAAGCCTCTGAGTAAGATGAATATAATGTTAAACACTACATAAACCTCTAAGTAAGATGAAAACACACAGAATGACAAGTTGAAATATCATCTATTATTATATTTTAATGGATGAAACTGTAGTCCAAGAATGTTGACTTTTGTTATTACGGGCATAAAGGTTACACAGAACTTGGAAAAAATCTTTAGACTGAACAATACAGAGCATTAATCTAAAGTCAGACAACATAATACCTAGTTAGCATGTTGAGACCAATATACTGTATACCAATCAATGGAGTGAATAGGATCATTTACTCAATCCAGAGTGAATTCATTTTACCAACTTCCTACTCAAAATGAGTATTTCTGATACCAAGGCATTTGAAACATATCACAAAAAACAAACTCTGATAAAATAGTCAACTCTTCAGCATTGTCTATGCGCATAAATCTTTTAAACTAGAAGCAATAAAACGACTCATTTAAAGAACCTGACCTTGACCATTGTCGGCTGTCAAGCTATAGGCTAATGCCAAACCACCTCTTTATCACCACCCTACCTTAGGTTGTAGATTGGCACATACTTGCATACAGTAAGTATCACACACACAATGATTTTACCCATTATATATGTTTAGACTTCATTAGCATATTACACCAACGCTGCTACTACTGGCATCTGTTTAGGATTATGTCCTCTTGCTTGTTTAACTTGATCTCATCTTACATCTTGATCTCATCAGTACAGCTTTTTATAAGCTTAATTTCAATACATTTCTAATAGACTAATTTGGTTTAGTTAGTCCTGAGTCAGGTTTCTTCTGACTGACACTATCACTTTGTAAATATACAGTATGATGACTTATCGTTCCACAAAGCTCTGGTTTCTATGGCTACAATTATTTGGAAACACTTGCTTCACACTAAGCTGTGCGTTCAGCTAAGCCAGATGACAGATATCAGCTTAATAAAGGGATGACTGGGTGAAGGACTTTTTGAAGAAAAAAAATGTTGAGAAAGCATTTTCTACATAGGTTCAACAAAATGATAGTATGTGTAAAAGGGTCACAGGCATTGCAACAGTAAAAGACTGGTATTCAGTTTGGTACAGGTATCTATCTTAAAAACGTTGCTAATCTAAGAAATATAATATTTTTACATTTCATTTATTCATTAATGTATTTTATATTTGCTTTTCCTGACTCGGGTTGCAGTGGCAATAAGCTGAGATGGTCATCCAGGATTTCTCTATCCATAGGTATTTCCAGATGTTCCCAAACTAACTGTTCACGTCCACAAGCTAATGTAGATACGATAATCCTGTGCCACTGACCTAATATGTTATATAGTGTGCTCTCTTTTGCCATCACTTCTAAAAACTTAAACTCATCCATCAAGGAGAAGGTTTCTCCGCTTACCTGAAGAAAGCAGTCTCACATTCAGCGATCAGCAGTGAAACACATACACAAAAGGTCAGCATTAGTTGGTGTCAAAAAAACAACATCTGCAAATAATATCTTACCTCTAACATCATACCCCAATACCAACATACTGAACCATCATACAGTATGTGCATACCCCAATCAGCCATAACATTACAATGCAAAGCATTCTACCCAGTATTGTGTAGGTTCCCCTGGGCAGCTTTAGCCCCTTGGGGCATGATTCCACAAGATCTCTGGGGGGGTGTTATGGTGTCTGACACCAGGATGTTGGCAGTGAATACTTCGGGTACTGTGGGTTGAATCTCAATGGACACTTGATCAGATAGAGATAGAAAGAGATCAGATAGAGATCTGTGGAGTTTTGAGCTTTGGTATCTTTGCCTGCTGGGCACCAATTTGTGGCAGGCTGTGGTGCACTGGATGTTCTGGTGACTCTGTTGTAGCCAGCATTTACTTTTTTTCAGTGGTTTGAGCTGTATAGGGTTTTCTGTGCGATATGATCGAATGGGCTGGCCTTTTGTCTCCTCAGGCATGGGGGCGGCTCAGGTGCCCATGATCCTTTCACCAGTTTACTGGTGTATAGTTGATAATCAATGTTAAGATGGTCTGCTGTGGTGACCCTTTAATGGGAGCAGCCAAAAGAAAGTTTCATGTGTTAATGTTATGTGGTGTTAATATTATGGCTGATCGGTGTATGCTTATTTAATCAGGTTTCTCCATAAGCAAGAAAAAAGAAAAGAATATAGATCCACTACTGACAAGATATTATTTAGCTGGTTGTCATTCTCAGAAATTAACACTGACGTGGTTTCATTAATAGATGGACTAGATCAGGGCTAACAAATCATCAATCTAAATTCTCTAGGCTACAGTCAACTAAATGATGGTGTACCTGATAAAATGGCTAATGAGATTAAGCATTATGTTCTATATGATGCTCATAAATCTTTTCCCCCAACACTTACTGTTACTATTGATGTCTTTTTTTTTTTTTGCTTAAGATTACAAATGTCATGCTGGCTTTTCATCTGAAGTAAAGATCTAAGAAGGGCTCTGTTTGAGGCATTTACTACCATTTACCATCTTATTATCTTTGTAAATGTCTGCAGGCTTTTATCAGCAAAGCATAGGGGTTAGTTGAAAGTATGGCTGATATTTACAGCTCTCTTGATGTTGATGTTAAATTATAATTGATGTTTGGCATAGCTCCCAATTAAATTTGCACTTTATTGTTAACAAGTATTATGGGGTGAAAAAAAAGATAAAGCAACACATTTAATGCAATAGTTGGCATTTTCTTACTTTAAATGGGTCACAGTCTTATGTTCGCTGAACTTCGATGAGTGTTCAGACAATAGTCAAACTTTATACAAGTTTTATAAGCTAAAGCTCTTATATAGCTCTCTATATAGGCTAAAGTTCTATTATCAGCAGGTTTAGAAATAGAGCACATGTATCATATAAACTGAGTCACAACTTACAGAGATGTGGAGTAAAAGAGCATTTATGTAAAATTCTGCATTGTACCTAATACAGCAGTCTGCAAAAAGCAACCATATAATGAATTTAGATGCTTCTAGCAGATGATTTGTAAGTGCCTGAATACTTAACATTTTGGCATGCTTAAGTTTTTACATACCAATTCATAAAAAGAGTATGAATGAAATTTCATGAATGTACTTGGCCCATGATATTTGTTTTATGATGTCTGTTTTAAAAAAATGAATATGATAGTGTTCACTTTATAATCCTTTGATGGTGAGTTTGAATTGTAAAGATGCCAAAGCCTTCTGAGGCCAGGACTTAAAATAAGCAAAACTGTCCATACTCTCTGGGAAGAAGGGATCGAATACTCTCCTGTCAGTCACAGTAAAATTAGCTAAAGCTGGGTATCTACAGGTTAATGTATGCAGAAGAGAATTGACTGCACTTTCCACTGAATGCATTATGGCACCTTGTAACGCAGCATAAGCAGCAAAATATGTGGGTGTCTAACTTTAAATACTGTGTCTCAGTCTTCACGTTCCCAGGTTGGCATCTGTTGCATGACAGGGGAGACCTGAAGAGTGTGTAGGAATTGACAAAGGTCAAATTAGGAAGGAAATCAGAAAAATTGAAAAACATGGGGGAAAAAAATATCCTTTGAATACTACAGGATGACTTATTGGCTGTCCTTAGCATGTTAGATGAAGTTATTTTACATGGGTTTCTCCAAGCTGTCTGGTTTTCTATCATTAAATAAATAAATAAATAAATATGCAGGAGGGAAGAGTGTGGGAATGGCACACTGTGATGACTGGCATCCAATCCAGGGTGTATTTTCCTGCTTCCTGTCCCTGTATCATTAAAAAAAAAAAAAAAGTAATAGAGATAATGAAAATGGGTGAATGAATGAATGAATGAATAAATGAATGATTGAATGAATGAATGATGTGCAGCTGCCATATTCGTAATGATTACAGCATTTTTTTTTTCGTAGAGTGGGTTTAACTTTAATGCTTTTACCACAACCGATGTCAGCTTGACATGTGCACTTAAACTTTAGACCTTCCGAACAACAACAACACTTACCTTAAAGTCAACATTTTATCTTTTAGCCATTATTAAAATTCTACATCCCTAACTGACCTGTGCATTTTAAAACACTAGCAGTAGCTTGAATAACCTAAAGTTTCACCCTATACATCTGTCATGTTTTTGCAATGGAATCACATATAGCGATGGTCCTTGAGTCCCACAGAGTGAAAATGCTTTGGCAGCAAAAATATCTAGAAATGTTGTAGCTTAACATTATGCATACTATGGATTCACTGTGTTAATACACCCAAGCACCCAGGCACAAACATCAGGTGATAAGCTTCCAATGTTATTACCCTTGTAGCAGCAGTGCAAAACTAAAACTGATCAATTATTGTGAAGGGTGAAAATTGTGTACTTTTTTTTGTGTACATTACAACATTTTCTTAAAAGTTCACACACATAATGGCATTGTGTGTGACTTCATGCTGGAGGACTGATTGGTTTTGCTTGATGTAGTTATTTGCTACTTTCTACTGATCAACAGGAGACTCATGTCAAACAAAGGAGAGAAGCAAAGTTTGGAAATGGTTCAAACTCCAGAAGTGTTGCTATATTTTTTCTACAATATTTTTTTGCCTGCATTAACCTTCCTTGTGAATGTGTGTGCATGTGTGAGTTGGGACATTGGTACGTGTATATGGATTTCCAAGAAAAAAAAAACTAAGAAAAGACTTAGGGGTTAAAGATATTAAACTGTGCATTGTTCGTTCACTAAATACTCTGCTATTACACAAAATATTGAACGTGTACCACATGCGCAAAGATCTGTCTACATTTTAAAAATATGCACAGCCATGCATGAAGTAAAAAGACACCTTTAGTTTTTATTATAAAATGCAAGCACCAATTGTGGTTCATTTGTGAGCGATCAAGGTTGAGCTATCAATGCATTGTTAATATTTTGCTATTATATGTACTTTTCCTTAGCAACTTTAAGAGCAACAACTCACCTAGGCTTGCTTTCAACAGATCTTCAGACAGTATGAAGATGTCTTTCAGAAGGTCAAGCTTGACCAGGTCATGACTATAGTTATGTTTTCTTTAAATTGAACTCCGTCAAAGTGGTATTTCCTGGCTGCCTCTTTTAAAATCAGGAATTTCCTTGTGAAAAGATACTTAGAGTTTTATTAGTTATTAGTTTATATTTTTAGTTATTAGTTTTATTAGTTTTATTTATTTATATACGTATAGTTTTATTTATGATACTTATAGTTTTATTTCTATATGCTTAGAGATGAATATATTCCAATATAAAAAGAATGAAATAAATAGTCGAGATAATACAGTAATTGCGACAAATTGTCTGATTTTATATATAATAAAAGACTTTTTTTCACTTCTTGCATGTCTGTGTGTAAGATGTACCCTGAGAGTGCCTCCACTGGGATAACAAAAGTACAGTCACAGATCATAACCCAAATTTGATTATTCTGACAACTCTTTCACTCTGCTGGACATCTATGTAAACTCGAGTTAGAGGAGTGTGAGCAGGACAGCGCAGGGCAGAAGGGGCGCTCCGGGGTTTGGCGGCGCGGCGCTCGGAGCCAATGAGAACGCGCAGCGGCGGCGCGGCTTTGAAGGGAGGCCGAGACCTCACGGAGCTCACCGCCGAAATTCTGTGCAGAAAGAACGCGGAGATTGAGCGCTTTTCCCCCTTGAGTCAGCTAGTGGATACACATCACAGTGATAGGTGAGTGCGACATTTCTGCTCTGCTACTGTTGGTGAGTTTGGAAAGTCCGTAGCGTCGCGTAAAATCTGGAGTAATTGTTCCATAGACAGAGCGGCGCGCGACGTAAACGCAACCGTTATGCGCGTGGTTTGTGAAATCATTCCTGATTTAAGTGTTACTTTACACTACGTGCTGCTCATACATGTTGTGTGTAATGAATCGGACAGATTAGATATTAACACCGCGCTGCTGCTGCTGCTTCTGCTGCCGAGCGACGTTTCACGTCTGGAGCGCACAACGCCAGATTACACGCTTGTATGCGTCTCAGTGAATGGAGCATCTGAAAGCGGACCTTCTCTGCGGGTTCGAGCACTTCATTCATGCTTTTCTTTTCCCTCCCTCTCCAGTAAAGCAGCTTCAAGACATCCTCTCGGAGCAGCTCAGGCGCTGATCGGACGGCGCACTGAACGCACAGCTCCAGCGAACAGCTCCACTCACACGTCAATACACACTGCTGCAGGATGGATACACTTTACGACCAGAGAGTGCCTTTCATTCATGCTCATGTAAGTAGGATGCAAGTTTGCATGTTGCCTGGTCTACATCACAGGTGCACACAAAAGTAGGCTGTTCATATTATGTTGCAGCTTCTACATGATGTGATGGATCTTAAAAAAAAAAAAAAAAGATTTTTGGGGGGTAAAGTTTCATATCAATCCAAAAATTAACACCATAGCCAGAGCATCCTGGCCCATCTGGAATAAATGGGTTTATTTGTCTGTTCCTCAAACCCACAGGGAAATGCATGCAGCAACAGACTGGCAAAAGACATGAAAAGGAAATTCATTAACTCTGACCTGGCTTTGGACACCGAGGGTAAGCACAGAACATGTAGAGGGGGGTGGCTGAAAGAGGCAATCTTCATTTCACGGCTTCTTAACATTTCACAAAATGCAATTTGCTTGTTTCCACCTGCACTCTGTGCTGTAAAATCTCAATTACAAACCACATGCCTATGAAGAAGCATCACTACAAGAAGCTCCTCCAGCTCCTACAGACTGAGATCTGGTGTTGTTGAAGTAGAATGGCAAAAACTGAAGTCTGAAGTGAAATAAGTGAAGACTGTAACTGCGGTTGTTTTACTGATCACATGCTTGTCCTCTATCGCAGAGCTTTTTCAAGATCTCAGCCAACTCCAGGAGACCTGGCTGGCAGAAGGTAAGTGTTTTACTTTGTGTGTTGTGTTAAAAGCCTGGCCTTGTTGAAGTTATCTATAGTTGGTTGGATGATCAACAAGCGCTTTTGTTTTGAAGACATAGAAAGAAGAGAGAGAGAGAGAGATAGAGAGAGAGAGATAAAATGGGGGAGGGCAGAGCAATATGCCTCAAGTTACAATGCCTAATATGCAGTCCAATTAATGCGTGTGTGGCGAAGGCACCTCATGTGTCATGCATACATTAAAGAGGCAGAGGAGTCTAGAGGGAGACCGAGGAGCTTCTACTGCGAGTGTCATCACAAATTACCAGGAGAACTTGCGATCGCACTCACTCTCTTCTCCCCCGCTTTTGGCAAACGCTAAGGCAGCCGAGCCACCACCTCTCTCTCTCTCTCTCTCTCTCTCTCTCTCTCTCTCTCTCTCACACACAGTCTCTTTCTGCTTCTGTCTTTCCCTCCCTTACATCCTCTTATAGTGTCTATATATGAATCTTTCTAAAGAACTACAGCTGTCAGTGCTGCAGGTTAAGTGTTTTTTCACTTTTTGGACAAATGGACAACTTTTGAAAATGCTCAGAAGGGCTGCAGTCTGAGGTGTAGCCTCCACAATTTCTTTCTGCTTCTTTTTTTTACTTTTTTTAATTGATTTTTCTGATGGAAAGACATGCTTGTTTTGGTGTAACGGGATGCTTCAGGAATTGAGCGCCAGCGTCTTGTTTCCTTCTTGCTTACAGCACCGGCCTATAGGTTAGTGGTGTATGTTTTGTTCTGTGATAGTTCTGATACAACTAATTTATAATAGTTGTAACTATTTGTCTTTTTATATATAATTCAGAAAAATATTAATTAATATCTTTGTATGGGTAATTATAGCAGAATGCTATTAATTGCAGATTTTATTAAATATTTATGATAAAAATATCTGCATTTGTTATCCATTGAGGAAAAGAATGTACCACTCATTTTTGTGGCTACGTTTTTATAAAAAGTTGAAAATGTTGTATGATTTTCATCACAAAATTGTTTAACAAAAATTGTTCTACACAAAAGAAAATATAAGGCTGTTTTAGATCATTTTCTAAAAAATTTTTTAGTCTTTTATTTAGACTTTATTATAGGAGTACACTTCGCATTTCTAAGAATTTAGTGATTTGTATAAATTTTTTTATGTTTATTTATATTTACAGATTTTTTTTAAACAATGTGTTATTTCTTATAGTGTTATAAGTACATTGTCCCTTTGCCTTAAATATTTTTCAGTACATGAATATGCATCAGAACTTGCAAGAAGTTGTAGTTTGGATTTCTAATATCTTTCCAAGCAAATTGACCCAGAAGGTCAAGCTCATCTTTTATGTGCATATTTTAAATAAACAAAATAGATTGTCACATTAAAATTATGCAAAGTCGTTTTGTAAAACTAGGACCAATGCTTTGCATTAGGAACATATTTCCACAATCTCTGTCGTTATTACTTAGGGTTTGTGTGGTATGTGAATTAAGGGATTAATTTAATATTCTTGTTTGTATTTAATATTTCTTGTTTGTATGAGTTCGCTTTTTAGCCGTATTGGTATTAAGAAATATAATTGGACAGTAAATAATTAAGTCATGACATTCAGGGAGAAAATTTATTATACATGTTTATTATTAAGATTCCTTATTAACTTGGTGAATGACAGTAATAGACTTTATAGTTATTGTGTGAGACATTATCGTTACCATTAAACAGACTAAAATATGACTGGGCGCACACATAGGTGTGAAAGAGTCTCAATATTTGATAACCTTAGACCATCGTCATGTATTCTTTAACACGTTTAAAAATCCTTACAAGTACTGCTAAAGAATTTTCGAATGAGAATTTGAGGATACTTTACTTTCCTCAGTGCCAGTGTGATTATAGCGATTCCACCTCAGGGCCTTTAAAAGAATAAGACATCATTTAAATATTTTAGTGCCTCAGGAAGGAAGATGGGGATTAAAAATAAAGAAGAACTGTCCACTGCTGTAGATATTATAGTGACGAACCCAATTCAGTCTGTCTTACATCAGTCAACCACGGTGGCCAGAGGTTGTAGGCAAATTGTAGACAGATTTAATAGACGACTTCCTGTCCATTAGAACCGAAAACGAAGAACTTCTAGAATCATTTCCGAGATTTATCGTCTCAGGTAATTGGAACGAAGAGGAAGACGTATGAGAGACAGACTGTATTTCCGACAGGAAAGACTAAAGAGGTGATTGGGTGGTCATTTGACATGCGTGTGTCATTTTCGCCAGGGCAACCCTTTCCAAGTCTCTTTTGGAAATATAGGGATTTTTTCAACGTCATACAGTAAACCATTTTCTAAAATAGTGGAAACAATTATAAATAATTTAGCGTGTCAAGTCAGTTTGGTTGTATGTTTGTGTAAAGAAGGTAGCCTCCTGTCCAGTGTGACTTTAATGTGAAATGTATGGGGAAGTTGTAATAGTGTGTTTGTACCACAGTGCATCTGTGTGTAATGATCAAGTCGCTCAAGGCCTGCATTTTCACTGTCTGCATTATTTTTTTTTTCCTCCTGTGAATGACGGCAGTGCTCCAACTCCCAGGCCGTCCTCAGTAGTGCTGCCTGGATCAGCTGTCTCATTCACAGGCTCTCTCATTCACCCTGCTGAGTCCTGCAGCTTTCTTCCTTCTCCCTGTCTCTTCTTCTCCCTCTCATTTTGCATTAACATATACTCTTTCGTGTCCTGTTTCTTTCTAGTTTCAGTCTAAAATAATAGCTAAATGCAAGGCATGGCTGGTATCAGCTTTTTTTTTTATTGTAAATTTGGACTGTTATGTCAGATGGGTGGCAATTTCATAATAGCAATGTTGCTGTGTGGATTTGAAGTGTTGTTTGAGCTTTTAAACACCTTTATAACCACACAGGGTTGTACCATAAAGATAAGTCATCTGTCAACGTCTTTGCATGCAATATGAGTTAAAGTGGACGTGTGTGTGTGTGTGTGTGTGTGTGTGTTTGTGCTTGTATGGCTGTGTTAGGGTGTTAAAAAAGCAAAAAAACTTAATGCCCTCATTAAATGGAATACAAGTGCAGTGTATTTGTATATTTATATTTGTGTGCCCTGACATGTTACTGTTGGTGTAAAAATGGAAATCCATATTTATCACTCCAAAATGAACGTGCTAATAGCCTGGCGCTCAGAGGTCTCATACTGATTTTTGCCTCACTGGCTTTTACACCAGATCAGGCTTGTGGGAAACAGACACACACTCAAAGTGTAAAACGTGTGGAACATAAACATGAACAAGCGTGATTGCAGTCTGTACTGAAGGATTCATTATTTTAGCATTAGGCAGACAGGAGGAGAGACGCTTGGTTTGGAGGAGAGCCGACGCGGCAGGTACAGGTGCATTCACCAGTGGGGACGTGTCCCAATTAGACAGTGTGAACAATGGGTGTTTTTTTGGTGCGTGGCTGTCCCCCTGTCTTGCCTGAAAGACAAAAAGAAAAAACATTTGTCAAAACAAAGAGAGTAAGAAATATTGTAGACTAATGCTCAAAAAAGTAAGATTTCTTTCATTGTGATGATTTAACACTCACTCACAGAATTTTTATCTCAGGACATGACTGACAGAGATTTAGGACGAGTTTCACACGCGGGGTCCTGTTCTGTCCAGCTAAATGAAGACTAAATTAGATTATTGACATAATTAGAGGATATGTCTCCTTTAGTATAAATGAATAAATGTCCTCATGCATAGGATTACGATTTTTGATTCATTACTGTTTAAATCATTGGAGCTTAATAGAGGAAATTACTTAAATACAGATTGTGTTAACTCCAGTTATTAGCCACAGGCAAGGAGGAAAGAAACTAATCTGGTCCTGTTCTCATCTTCTTCTCTTTTTTTTTCCTTTTCTCTGTCCAGCTCAAGTTCCGGACAACGATGAGCAGTTTGTTCCTGACTTTCAGGGTGATAACTGTAAGTAAATACATTTCTAATTTAGCTTTCCTTTGTACTGTGCCTTAATAAACATGACAACATTTTTACATGACAGTTGATGGAAAAAAAAAAAAGAAATTTCAAATCACGTTTTATAAAATTGTAGAGGTCACACACTACGTTTTTTAGTACAATATATCATATCAATTTGTTGTGATCCTAGATGTAATACCAAGTTGTAGGGAGTGTGTTGTGTGCAGCTAGCTCCGGTACTACTTTAAATGGCCATAGGAAGTAGACTTGGCTTGGGGCGATCAGCGGATTCAGTGCCAGTGTCGGAAGTGGCATGGACTGAGTGTGGCACAGTGGGGTATGAGGCCAGCTTATGTCTTAAAAAGAAGCCAAAACACACCACCGCACTGATGATGCTGGGAGAAAAAAAAAACAATACAAAAAAAAACAAAAAAAAACAGAGGGCTTTGTCTTGTGATGGTAATTCACCAAGCAGCACACACTACTCTTACTCATAACAGTACTGTAAACTGGTGTAATTCCTGTATTTCTTTGGTTTACTTGTCCGTGTGTTTAAGTGTAAAATGAAAAACAATTAGGACTGAGATTACAATAGCAGCATTTATAATAGTCAGGCAGTTATTGAGTGACCTCACTTTAGTACAAAATAATTCTTGATCTAATACAAACCTACACAAAGCTACATACTGTGCATTTACTGTACTGAGTCAGCTGCCTGTTTGTGTACCGGATGTATATTTTTAAATACACATCCACTTTGTGTCCCTGTGCACTGTAGTGCAGTGTCATTGAGCCGGCTCGATGCTGATAGCTGGCATTTGTGGATGCAAACAAGGGAAGAGCAGGGCAGGAGAGGAGGGACGGGCAGATGGTGGGAGGGCGAGGGCGCGGTTGTAGCGCTCCTGAACAGGCAGCCTAGCATGCAGCCCCATATGTGTCTACGCTGGCACGGCCCCTCTAGATCACTTTCCCTCAGCACACAACCACACAAAGCACATGACTATAAAAGAGACAAAAAGGAATATGTGAGAAAGAAAAGTTGAAGGATTTGTGAAAAGATTCAAATGGAAAGCTGGAAATGTAGAATTTGGGGTTTGTAAGCAGGTTTTTTCTTAAATAAAATGACAGAAAAAAACTCATATGCAGTGTAGAAAGTCACATTATAACACTGTGGTACTGTCTTTAATAAGGAAGGCTGATGTTTTACGCCGTGCCTTTAAGAAAAAATAAGTGTAGTATTTGTAACAGCTAAAAAAATGAAGTTTTCATTCTGTATCTGTGAGAACTTATAATTCCTTTGTTGACTTTTCTGCTTCTTTATGGTTATTGATCAATGCATTTAATAACATGTTTTTTAATAAATTTGACATTTTTATAATAAACTTAATATGAAAAAATACATACATTCCTTAATCATAGGGATAGTTAAATTTGTCATTGTGTATAATTATTTTCTGACTATTCTGCAATTTAGTATTGAGAGCAAGAACAAACAATGCAAACTAATAATTTGTTATATTTACAGGAAACCCACATGTGATCAAACTAATTATTATTATTATTATTATTATTATTATTATTATTGCATTTGACTATTTTGTTTTACAGAGCAAAGTGCAAAGGAAAGTGCAAATGGAAATCTGTCTGTCTTTATAATTCTTTAAATTATCATCCAAATTTTGAGGAAATGAATAATAGCAGCAAATGCCAAAGATAAATCCCTCAGAATGCCGTCCATTAAGAGAAATCAATGTGTTTGTAATTGCTGCAATCTTGAAAGAGTCGCACGCATGACGTCCCCCGCTGAAAATAGGGTTTAGCTTCGCTGAAGAGCAAATACATTTTGTATTGATTTATATGCTTTTGTTTCTCAGACTAAAATCTATAACGATATTTTTTTTTATGTACTTTAAGTAGTTCTTGTGCTGTTCCATAAAAATTATCTGTAAATATTATTGTATCGAAAACAATATTGGATCTTTTTTTTGGTTCTTTTCCAGTAATATCAACATGATTAGTGTTTTGCTGTTCTGATATTACAGTAAGTAAAACACCTGCTGGTACTAATAATAATAATAATAATAATAATAATATGAACTTATCTTTAAATGCATTTTTTTACCCTGGATTTTATTCATCTTTAAATTGTGCCAGTTTGTTACAAAATATTTGGTTTGCTCAGAAAAAGAAAAAGTAGTCGTAATGTGAACAGTTAGTGAAGCTTAAACCTTGTCGTTGGTCAAGACAGAATCCATTATAATCAACTGTAATAACGCACCTCCACCCTCATTACACCCTCATAATTACAGCGATGGAGCCACTGCTTAACGAGTGTTACTCTGTTCAACATTGTCAGAGGTCTTTATCTTGTGCCTTTTTAACCTACGATCAATGATCGTAAAAGGTCAATTCTCTCAGGGGGTTGGAATTAGTCTTCACGATTTTCCACTACGGTGAGGACAGCTGCCAGAGGATTTTTTTTTATACATATAGACTGTCCAATATTTATTTATTCATTACAGAATATATCTCTATAGATTAGTGGAATGGCTGGCTGGATAGATATCTGCCCAGGTGGTTTAATAACTGATGAATGGGATATTTTCCAGGTGCAGCCCAATGCATCCTTAGCGAATGGCAGCAACAGTAACGCATTACTTCTTGATGCTGTAGAGACTAAGAGCTGCGTCGCTAGGCTAACTGACTTAGCGTTGATCTTTTCTCAGAAGGACAGGAGATTCATCAGCGGTTGTTGAGCTCTTAACAGCCCTTTAAGGCATGAGAAATGAGAATGGTGTGAGAGGGTGAAAAGAGAGAGAGAAAGAGAGAGAGAGAGAGAGAATCAATGATATGCTTCTTGTCTGGGCGATATCTGCATACGCCTAAAAGAGAGCACTCGCTTACAGTGGGTCACACCCACGCCAGGAAATGACTTGTCTCTCAGACACAATGAAATGAGCTGAATAATGTTTTATCTCGGGTTAACTTT
Source organism: Clarias laeviceps (assembly GCA_030014305.1). NCBI lineage: Eukaryota > Metazoa > Chordata > Actinopteri > Siluriformes > Clariidae > Clarias > Clarias laeviceps. The sequence continues at coordinate 9,630,380 of JAQMYJ010000003.1, read as the reverse complement.
TCGTATCACTCCGAAAGATTTAACGACTAATTAAAAAGGTTTTCTCAAGGCGTTTTAGTACCTTGTTTGTAACAGAATCTCTTATCAGTGAATAAGTTTCATTTCTTTATTATTTACACAGTGGCATTCCACGGGCTGCAGTTGAGGATAAAGCGTGAGCCTCACAGCCCGTGTGCTAATCTGGGATCAGCCTGCAGTCAGGAGAGACCCTTCAAGCTCCACTATGGAGAGAAATGCATGTACAACATCAGGTATGATGAAACAGACACACACACACACATACAATTTACCAGTACAGCAATTAGATAAGATTCAGAATAAGGTCTAATTTACTTTTTCATGAGATAAGCATAGCAAAAGATTAAAGGACACTGAAAAACACAGCACTTTAGTGTAGTGCTTCTATAACCCATTGTACTCCTTTATAGAGGTCACATTAATAATGCTTTGTAAGAAAAACAGACTAAATTTATAAATATCCCATAATCTGCACAATATATAACTGCAACATACTGTAAAAAAACCTTTGAATCTTTCCCCCTGTTTAATCGCCCTGCTGGCTTTTCTTGCTGTGTTTAATTTTTTCCTGATTAATTTCTTCAGCAGCCATAGAAACCCACAGTCCAAGCCTGCATGGTCTTGTTCAAGCATAGCGTGAGCACTTTTGTGTATAGGTGCAACATAATGTAATCTATTTTTGTGTGTGTGTGGCATGTTGCAAATCTGTCTCCTAATATTTACTTAATATGTGTTGCACAGTAAATGGGTAAATCATATGTTTTTCTTTATGGCTTCAGTCTAAGTGAAGTTAATTTTTTAAAAATAGTAGTGCAATATTCATAATTCCTACAACCCACGTCCCTCCAACGCCACCTCTACTCCCCCACTTTTCATTCAGAAGAAATTGTGCTATGCAAAACAAAACAGCAGGTGCATCTAAAACCGAAGGGGCAAAAAAAAGTGCAATTACTACATCACAATATATGTACGTAATTTTCTCTCCACTTGGACAACCATCCACATGAAACATGGTTGCTTGGTTACAGTCATCTTTCCATTGATTTGATTACATTTCAGGCTATAAGGGGTGTAAATTGGACTCAAACGAAAACAGTGCTGAAAAATCCGACTATCTTGATGACACCTGAGCTAAACTAGGGAGCTCAGTGCGAATAATGTTCTCTTTTGAGCTGAAGGATGAAATGGTAGAAATGTGCGTGTTATGTTTAAATGAGTCTGAATGGCTCGTAATTGCATCTGCAAAGTCAAACTTGAAGTGTTGATGTCAGCTGCTAATCTCATGTGCAAGGTAGTTAAAGTTCTCCAGCTAATGTACACAATTGCATATATTTCCATCAGTTTATCTTGACAGTGCTTCTTTTCTGCCAATCCTTATGGCTCTAACCTCTCATTCCTCAGTGCCTACGAGCAAAAGCATGCAGCAGGAATGAAGGGATCCAGTCCTGCGACTACACCCTGCAGCACACCTGTATCCCCACATCAACACCATGTGTCTCCCAGTGCTGGCCTCACCCCCAAACCAGACAGAACATACCCACACCTCAACGGCCCACAGCCCCTCCCCAACACCACATACAACATTGACCAAAGGTATTTATGCAAATACTGAACCAAAACAGGCTTGAGCTACTTCTACACAGATCATATTGGATATCTACCTGTACTCGGCCCATAGCTTGTTTAAATGGTTATGATGTTTAAATACCATTTTTCACAGTCAATATTCAAAATGTATTAAATACCAGAGAGATGTCGTTGATCTGTCTCTGATCCAAGTTTAGTTAGTTTTATTTTAATCATACCTCAGCAAGAAAACACATCACAATAGGAAGACTGTTGACTAAAATGGCATGTTAAATAATAAATAATTTATTACAAGAGATGTGGAAGTGTAACTTAATAATAACTCTAAATAAGCTGGATGCTGTCTGGATTGATTAAAAAAGTTCATCATTTCTGCACAGCTAAAAGAGGAGACATCAGAGATGATAGTGGACCTTTTTTCTTGATGTACTAGAGATGTACTTTTCACAGAAAAAAAGTTACCTATGTTAGAAAACCAATCATGCTAATGAGGGCAGACAACAATACAGACATTTAGTGTTGAAAGTTTTATTTTTTAAATAAAACCTTTGTTTGTTTGTTTTTTGTAATGGCTCTCCTCAGGTTCCGGCGTCAGCTGTCAGAGCCGTGTCATTCATTTCCTTCTCCGGCCCCGGCACCGATGGGGCGAGACGGGCGTCCCCTGTACCATAGACAAATGTCTGAACCTAGCATTCCCTTCCAGTCCCAAGGGTTTAAGCAGGAATACTCAGATCCGCTGTTTGAGCATCCACTTATGGTGGGAGCCCCCTTGCCTCAGTCTTACCCTCCTTCTATGATGATAAAGCAAGAGCCGCGAGATTTCACCTATGACTCAGGTGATGTATTTCTAAGCACAAAAGGCTTTTATGAGTAATCTTATACAGTATGATAAGAAATAAGACCCGTGGAAATTTAGGTGAACATTTGCTCATTTTAAATTAATCAAATTCTGTAGAGTAGATGTGACACATTCTTCTTCTTATTATTATATCTTGTATCATATATTTGGTTTTGGTCGAATTTTAATCCTCTGTGTGTGTACGTATGTGTGTAACAAAGCATGTTTCAGCTTATCCTCTCTTCTGGAGCGCATTTCTTTTTTTTTTTTTACAAATGAATTAATTATATATAGAGCACAGATGTTTAGTATTTGGTTAACAGGAACAGTCAGCCTAAATTTGCTAATAACCTCCCTTTAGCCGAGTACTAACCTCCCCACAAGTATGACAGGAAAGAGTCTGAGACTGTTCCGGTAAATGCCGTTTTTTTTTTACTATTATTTATTTATTCTCGGCTGTGTGAGGGATGGGGTGACTGATAGAATTAGAGCATTAGTAGAAAAAAGGGTCTCTGGTCTCATTTCCTGAGGGCCTGGCTGGAGCAGGGAGGAGAGAAGGGCCCCTATAATCTCTCCCCCGGGGGCCCCAGGCTATTGGCCCAGCTCTGGCATGAATGAAGTGGCGTTTGCTGTTCATTCATAAAAAGAAGCAAAAAAAAACAAAACAGAGGTACATTGGAGCAGCTTGTCAGGAAGGAATGTAGCATCTGGCCCTCAGCTGCTTCCTGTAGTGGTTATGTGAATCAGGACACATGCCCTAATCCCCTCTCTTGAGAAACAGACATGTCACTTTGCATTTTGTGGAAATAAATTTGAAAAGTGATTTATAATTCAGATTCAGTATTTATTATTTGATGCTTATATTTATTGCTAAGTGTAATATATTTTATTTAGATATTTATATATATTTATTTGTATATGCTCAAACGTATATAGCCGATACAAAACCAAACCTATATAACCATAAACTCCTCTACAATTTTACATCAAGGCTTGAAAAACCTTGGTGTGTTTTGTGTTATTTAGAAGGATTTATTACCATAAAAAGAGCGTGTTTGTTGTGTGCTGTAGAGAGGATGGGAGGGCAGTGGCTAATTAAATTAACAGTAATTTCCTTGACAGGGGCCATTACTTGGATGAAGCCTTGAAAGATCTTTATAGGCTCAAATGAACAGGGTTAGCTGTTTTATTGCGCACTCACTTAGAAACTGCACCTTTGCTTCGATTGAATTATAATACAGGATAACAAAATAAAAAATATATCGTCATATAATAAGCATAATAAGCATAATAAGCATAATAATCATAAGCTTGCAAGGTTTTGATGCTTATGTTCTGGTTTAATTTGTGTAGTTGGAAATGTATTATTATTTTATTCATTTAATTTCTTTTTTTTTCTTTCTGTTCTACAGAAGTGCCTAGCTGCCATTCGGTTTACCTGCGACAAGAGGGTTATTTGGCTCATGCAAACAGAACTGAAGGTGTTGTTTAAAGTTTCACAATTAATATTTGTATATAAAAGTAGGTCCTGTGTGTGTGTGTCATATGTATTGCTATAATAATAATAATAATAATAATAATAATAATAATAATAAATGTCTTGTTGATACAGGTTGCATGTTTGATAAAGGCACCAGGCATTTCTATGATGACACTTGTGTAGTACCAGAAAAGGCTGAAGGTACGTTTTATTTAATAGTTGAATTATTATTGTAGGCATCGAGATGAGATCTCAGAAGATCTCCATCCAATCTCCATTTCCAAATGTATCGTAAATACCATTTATTCATCAGGACAAATCCACATTCATTGATGGATTGTAAGGCGCACACTTCTGCTGCTTGAGAAAATACTAGTGTCTAACTGAAAGCTGTCTTTCACACACCATTTGCTTTTTTCTATGTGTTATAACGGCACATATTTAATCTAAATATAAATCTAAACGTGTGTGCATGACTCACACACAGCCCTAATTGCTGCAATCTCTTCATGCCTAACAACTGATATTGGCGATATCAGATCTTCAGTTTCTGCCAGGAAGTTAGTAACTTATACGGGCCGTGATTACACACACCCATGCAAACTAGTGGAGCAGTGACGTCTGTGTGTGTGTGTTTGTGTGTGTCTGTGTCTGTGTGTCTGTGTGTGTGTCTGTGTGTGTGTGTGTGTGTGTGTGTCTGTCTGTCTGTCTGTCTGTCTGTATGTGTGTGTGTCTGTCTGTGTGTGTGTGTGTGTGTGTGTGTGTGTGTGTGTGTGTGTGTGCAAGCATACAGGCTTAAATATGTTGTGCTTTCGTCAACAAAGAGAGAGCTCTAACATAGAAGAGTATAGTTCAAAGTTCAAACATCAGTGTCAAAAATAAATTATTGTTACAAGGTTTTATAGTAATTTTGATATAATGTCAGAAATAGCTCCTGGGTTTCACATGAAGTGAAATGATTTAATGATTTAATGTTTGCATTATTTTAATGGCAAATAAAGTGGTAATGTACAGTATACTATAAATAAAACTCTGATAAATTCAACCTTATATATTTATTTATTTATTTTAAGTAAAATCATTACAAAGACTCGTTTGTTTGTTTGTTTGTTTGTTTGTTTGTTTAGAGGGTACGTTTTTATGTGTATCGTGAGGTTTCATGAGATTTCAGCACTTCTACAATGAGTATGAGTAACCAATGAGTATATTTCATACTATTTGTTAATTTGACCTACTTTTTAATGGTTAAATAAAATGACTCTTACATCTTTTAAACAAAATTGCAAATATTTTATACATTATATTCATTACCTTAATTAACTTTGCACTAAATATTATGATAAATATTGCTATATAATACTTAAAAATTAATACCTAACCAGCTCTCATTACATGCCATTTGTCGCATGTTTGCCATCATGAATTTCAGATATGGGAAATAAATATTTATACCAGTCTAAATCCAAAAGTTTGGATCTATTTTTCGACATTCTAGAACAAAACAGATTTTTTTTCTTCAAAACCATGAAATAACACATATGAAATTAGGTAATTATGTAACAACAATAACAACAATAACAACAACAGCAACAAGAGTCAGTTGTTATTTTAAGTCACATGGTCAGCTGTTCTGGAGCAGTTCTTGCAAGAACAGTATTATCAAGTGCCTTTCCAAAACCCATCAAGCACCGTGATGAAGATAGACATGAAGACAATAAGACCAAAACTTATCTCTGCTGCAGAGGAGACGTTCATTTAGAGTTACCAGCCTCAAAAATCACTAATTAACATCACCTCAGATGAGAGCCATTATGAAGGCTTCACAGATCATAAGTAGGAGACACATCTCAATATCAACGGTTCAAAGGAGATTATTACACATTTTAAGAAATAAAAATCAGGAAAGATCATGGAATTAGCAGGTGTGTTCAAACATTTGACTTGTATTATATATAAAGTTCATGTCATTTTCTAGTATTAGGTATTTTATCAATTATTATTATTATTATTATTATTATTATTATTATTATTATTATTGATATTCTACATTGTCATTAGCATGATATTAATGCTGTCCACTGTGGTGACTTGGCAGAGACACTGTGTATTCTGACCTACTGTACGCCGTAGTGAAAGCACACTGTTGAAAACCTGCCCTGATCAACTCTTTCATGCCGACAGGGGACATCAAACAGGAGGCAGGGCTTTACCGTGAGGGTCCAACATATCAGAGGCGTGGCTCACTGCAGCTCTGGCAGTTCCTGGTGGCCCTGCTGGACGACCCCTCCAACTCCCACTTCATTGCGTGGACTGGCCGAGGAATGGAGTTCAAACTCATCGAACCTGAGGAGGTACCACAAACCAAAGTTAATCCTATCATTACGGCTTCACTGCAAACCATGATCTCCGATTAAAGGAAAATATGCTTTAAAAAAAGTAAAGTCATATTTCTTAATGAGATATTAGTCGAAAAGTAAAATATTCTTTTATAAGAGTATTTCTGGAATTCTTTAACTTTATGCTTGATATGGTCTTGCTTTTTGATACCATATTTTACTTTATTTTCTAGCATTTATTTTTAGAATCAGGGTAAATTATCTGCCACCATTTCAAGTTTAAAGTGTAAATCATCTTAGTTAGATCTTAATGTAATAATGAAGAAAAAAACATTTATGTAAATTCAAATATGTACCTTCATTATAATGTGCTTTAAGATGAATAATTGAATAATAAGCCATAATAAGTAGGAGGGATTAAATATCCCAGCATATAGAATCTTGAATAGCTATGAACAGTCAATTATTAGCCATATAAATAAAATCCATCCTCCATTTATTGTGGGAATCCTCCTGATGCCAGGTGGTCACACATATGCCAGAGGAAATAAGTGATGGAGACATGGAGGAAGAAATCTGACAAATGTTAGCATAACTACATCACCCTGATTAAAGACATTTTTGTTTGAAAACATTGATTACGTTTCTAGTTATTAGGTGTTAATAAAAACAAACAGTATAGAACTTACAGTCTGGGTTTCAGGAAGTTAAAAGGACAAACAGCTTCATGTTGGGGATTAAATATTTCTGCTTTATTTTGATTAGGAAAAAAATATGATCACTTTGATCATAAACACAACACAAAAGTTATTTGGTTCATTGTGCATTGTTTTTTTTATTTTTTTTTTTAGAAACTTTCATGTGAACACTGCATTAATTATATCAAATGCTTTATTTTAATAAGATTATTACTAGATAATGCCGGTAAATCAAGTCCTGCAGCAGTGGTATGCTGTTGTATGCTGACTTCATCACTTGATTACTTCATCCAATTTCACAAATTTAGGCCAAACCTTATTTAGCCAAATGAACTTATATTTACTTCTTCTTCAAACCACTATGGTTAATGTTGAGTCTGACCTCACGACCGTGTTTTGATGGCCATAAAGAAGGCCAGGCTTTGTTTAATAGACAGCCAGCTTTTATTTCCATCCAAACACAACACGCAGAAGAGAGCTGACTGCTAAATATTTTGAAAGTGAAAGCGATGTTGACTGGCTGAGGTTTTTCAAGGAGACTAACAGTGCTGCGTTTGTGAGCTGCATCCAGCACAGCAGACCTCTCTTTAGCCTCTTTAGTGTGTGTGTGTGTGTGTGTGTGTGTGTGTGTGTGTGTGTGCACATAGGAAGCTGGCAGAGACCCAGTGGGCAGCTGTAGGGGACAGGGGGCCAATTCATGCCATCAGGTGACCCAGGGCTGCAGGGTTTGACCAGGCAGGTGGACGACTTGAATAAAAAAAAAGTCGACCGTGGCAGGTTCAGGGAAAATAGAGGGAGGGAGATTTGAAAAAGAAGCAGGGGGCGTACAGACAGGTGCCATAACATCTGCCATGCTTCGCTCATACTAATGAGCACATCACTAATGATACATACACTATGTCCACCTGAAGGAGTTTTATGGACTAAAATAATATCTGTCGTATATAATTAGAGACTATTCCGTGATAAAGACTGATCTCGGTTGAGAATTAATGAATTCTTCTTTTGTCCTTATGGTCATTTTTTATTCCGAAGGTGGCACGACGCTGGGGGATCCAAAAGAATCGGCCTGCCATGAACTACGACAAACTCAGCCGCTCGTTACGCTACTACTACGAGAAAGGGATCATGCAGAAGGTAAAGGATGTGACAATGCTAATGCATTATGAAAAAATGTATTACGTTTTATGTAATATGTATTAACTTTGCAGGCGAAAATCTATTACAAACCTTATAAAATATGCTCACGTCCATGTTCAAGCAGCACCATAGAGTAAAACTGATCATGTCTTTTTGTTCCTTTTTTGGTGCTTTAGGTGGCAGGTGAGAGATATGTGTATAAGTTTGTGTGCGACCCCGAGGCCTTGTTCTCCATGGCCTTCCCTGACAATCAGCGGCCTGTGCTGAAGACTGATATGGAGAGGCAGATCAATGAAGAGGAGACGGTGCCACTGTCACATTACGATGAAAGCGTGGCATATGTTCAGGAGGGAGCCTACTGCAACCCGCACCCTTACAGCGAAGGCTACGTTTACTGATCGTCGAGCACAGACTCTGCTATATCGGTCTCACCTCGTAAAATTCGTAAGAATTCACAGCTAGTACAAACAGTTCTGAACGTTTCAGTGGTGGAGAGGTTATCACTCGTAGCTTTTCTGACAACTCCATTTAAATGAGATCCAACAAAAGAAAATTGCTCAGTTCTTAGAATTCTTATGAATTTTGTGTGAGATCGGGACTTCTCCGGATTCCTCTTTCTGTCGTCTCCGTCGTTCCCCGGGACAAAGAGTGCACTTTATGGACAGAGATGGGCAGAGAGTAAAAACCTACTGTCCCAGTAACGGTAGTCGCTCCTTTGATGTTCGTTTCTTTTTTTTTTTCAAATAAATGGAGGAATTTGAGCATGCCAGATTCACACAGGGCGAACTCTGGAGAAATTGGCTGTTTCTGGAAATATGTGTTCATCTATTTAGACTGGTTTCTAGTCTGGAGAACGTGGGTGAATAAATCTCAACCTCTTTACTAAGATCTCTTTAAATCATTTGTGGAGTGCTCATTTATTTTCATTACCCATCTACTTGGTGTCCTGCTGAGTAGCAGCTAATAATTCAGTGTATTTGTATCAGACTAAAGCCTATTGGACTCTCCACCGTGAAACGAAAGAAGCACACATTTGAGATGATTCACAATTCAACGGGTGAGAAAGATCTCCTAAAATACACTTACCTGTTATTAAGAAATACGTGATGAAATACTACAATGGAGGACCTACAATTGTCTGTGTTATTTGTTTCTTTTTGGTGATCAAGTCCATCCTGAAAATGGAGAAAATAGAGAAATAAACATTCCTGATGACTGATTGTTTAAGATTTGAAACCTGTTTTGACGCTACGCTTTTGTCATTTCATTTCTTTCATTTCTAAGATTTTAAAAACAATTTTTTTTATTTTATTTTACAGGGCATGCCAATCAATCCATTCCAATCCATTATTTTAAAGAAACTTGTTTCATAATTTTTTCACATTCCTAGGCCATATGTATATCGTAATTATTATTATGTAAATTTACAGCTTTCCTATAGAAAGTTTTTTAAAGAATTCATAGTCAAAGGTTGGAGATCTATGTTTCATTTCCCGACATGTCCATAATCTCTGAACATGTGAACATGTATATTCAGGTTACAACACAGCGATGCTGCTTTTCCATGTGATTGGATACATGTAGTTGTTAAATACCAGATGGCAGCTATGCCCTGCAGTACGCTCATTCATGTTTGTGTCTTTTTTTACAGCAGAAAAAAAAAATAAGTCAGTGTTTATTGAATGTAAAAATATATTCAGCATTAAGGAGGAACTGGCAATAGGTACACTTCTGTAATAAAACGGTGTTGAAATACAAATGAGTCATCACTCCTCAAATAACCGAATTTAAATCTTTGTCATGTTTAGGATTTTTTGGTCAGCTGTTAATAAAGCTGGTTAATAAAAACACGTTTAATCAAAAGTCAGTATAAATAGGCATAATGATACTACATGCTTAAGGGTTAGGATCACTGCTTAGATAAAATCTGTCATTATACTTCTACTACCTAATGGTTTGTATTTAGAAATCTAGCCGCAATGCATTTAGACCAAAGCCAGTAACTGATTTAAACTTTAGAAAGCTTTTAGCTTTCAGTAAAAGATTAGCAATGAGAAATCAAACACATTTGTTTTTTTCACATTTGTAGATATTTCTGATTATGTCAGCATGAGAATGTTGTCTGTTTACAATACAGTCTCCGGTTCTTTTAAAAGTGTTCCTGACAAGCTCACATGTAATAATGTACTCACATGGAAAAACCCAGCTTACACACCAAAGGTGTGTCTTACACCTCAGATCACACTTGAACTTTGGCTCTGTGGCTGTGAATCCAGTGGGAACCGAATTAAGCCGGCTGTAAGATTTTCAGTGGCTCTCTGATTAAGAAATATTAATGACATTATATAGATAAAACTAAACTGGGTGAATATTGGTTAAAAAACTTGAGCAATGATTGTTTTTAAGTGGGTCTATGTAGAATTTTCTGATTTAAAACATTATTGCAAGAAAGAAAGTGAAGAAATTGTGAGAATCATCAAGTTCTACAAAAAAGAAAGGTGCGATTGCAACTCTACCCTTGTGTGAACACACCATTTAAAAATGGCATTTATCATCAAGCTAAGGTGAAAAGGTGACCGATCCATGTGCGTTAGGGATTCATTTTAAATAGTTTTTTTCCTTCTTCTCTTATGGAAAAATAAATAAATAAATAAATCATATAAGAATCTCCCCTTTTATAAAAAAAACTAAATTTTGTGTGAACCTAGTTGAATACCAGGGCCACAGACAGACATGCACATGCACAAAGCTGTGGTCAAATTTGTCTGGTAAAATGATTGTCACGGTTCTCAAGAGGACACAAATGATGGTGGTTAATTCAAATATGTCAGATTGAAATCTTATGCAAAACTTTCTCTGCCCTCAAATATGACGTGTTCTAGGTTATGGGCCTTGAGGAGTTAATAAAAGGGAATCCTGATCAAAGAAAGGTTTCAGAATTTCCATTCACATAAAGCATGGTGTTTTTTTTTTGTTTTTTTTACATGCACTGTGTTTTTGTCAAACAATCACTGCATTAATTTAAAGTTTTTGACATGATAGCATCTGGCTTATATAGACAGTTTATTCAGCACAACATCCTGCATCATTAAAATTGAATTTGAGTTCTGATAAATGAATAAATAAATAAATAAATAAATAAATAAATAAGGTCAGCAGTAAACACAAACATCTCATTTGTAACATTTTGCTTCTTGCAATAAGACATTGTATGAGATTCATCGAAACAGAGTTTATGGAAGTTTTAGTATTGATTGAGCTGAAATGTTAATAATTGATAAGCTATTAATAATCGCATTAAATATACACAAAATATTATTTCTAATTTGTAAAACAAACAAAAAAAATCTTTCTAAATGTTTCAGTCTTTCCATTGTTCTGTCCTTCCATCGTTGCCCAGGGTTGCTACCAGGGACATAAAGTCAAATGTCCAAGTCAAATCCAAAATGGAAACATTGCTCTCCGGTCACTGTGATGCCGCCCAGTCTATTTGATGTGCACAATAAAAATTTTTTTAAAAATTCCCAGTGTTTATTGTAGCAAAATACAGGTTATAATTTTTTTTTAAATCAATCATTTGTACATTTAACATTGCAGTAACTTTATCAACATCTGAGTGCATAATCAATTCACCCAATCTTTTAAAATGTGTATTTAACAAACACTTTGACCATATGTTTCACTGGACTGACAGTAATTCTGCCATTCTCCCCCCATTCTCCTGCTCGCTCTGTCAGCTCCATTAGTAGAGTGGCTGGTGTTAAGCCATTTAGCCCGGCACAGCGTGCCCATCCATCCACCTCTGTGTTTGCCGAGGCTCTTGTTGTCTCACTCTTCTTTACAGCATGCCATGTTTGCTCATAGGAAATGGTTTGTGTCCCAGTTGGCAGTGTTTGACAAGTGAAATGAAACCAAATGGGCCTTTGTGTAACCAAATGCACCTTAACAAGTTTTAATGTACGTAAGAAAAACCTGAGAAAAAGCACTTACTGCAACATCAATACATAAATCATTCACAGGGTAATCCACAGTGCAAAGTCAAATTATTTAAGTCAACTGACGTTTAGCTTTGTTTAAGATATACAACATAGAGATTAGAATTTTATTAATCCTAAAAGCATGAGCGCTGTGTAAATATATTCCTCAACCAGAGCACATTTACAACCCAATCATCTCCACTTCAGCTTTCACACCTATTCTATCCATGCTGTGATTTTTGTTGTGAATGTACCTCGCGATCAAAGGTCTTGCTTTTCAATAAACGCAACATTATTGCTGTGAAGGCCTCCTCGCTGCATCCGTTGCTTGCTCAAACTTAGATTTTGATCTCATATCGGATTTACACGCCAGGTTGATAATTGCTCTCAGCAAGCCGATCAAAGACGACAGAGTTGTTGCTGACTCCAGAGAGCATTGTAGTACTGGAGCAGTAATTGACGGTGAACAGAGACCGATTCTAGGCATCGCCACTGGTTGACACTCATTACATTACTGCCCGTTGCTCACTTGGCGGCTTTACGGCAGATGAAACCCCACAGGGTTGGGGCTTTATGGAGACATGCATGACATTGATGAATAGCTCTTGATGTGTGCTCATATAGTGGTGAAATTGGCTGTAGTGTATCTCTGTAGCCGAGGGTCTCACACACACATCCACAACAATTGTGAACTGCATGGATTTGAACTTTATATCTGCAGGATATTTTTGAGTAAAGTTTATATAATGACATGAGTTCTCTGAAACTGACTACTGAAGCATTGACTGCCTTTTCTGTCTGAATTTAATCTTAAGTACTTTTTTTTATTATCATTATTAATTTTGGAGTGTGTTTATTATTATTTTGGCCAATTATTCCAGACAGTTGAAAAACAAATAATTAAAAGAACTTAATTTATTTTTACATTCTATTATGCTTTGACAAAATTTAGACAAGTACAGAAGAAATTAAGTATTAATTATTAATGAAATCACATTGTGCTGAATTGAAATTGAAACCACAGTGCTGAATTGAATCTGATTTGTCAGATAGTAGTGCAAAGCAAATCAGAGGTTTATATTAATTAACAACTAATTAATTAACAACTGGATAATGAGAAAATTGTTATTTAACTAAAGACAATACTTGATTGTTGATATGACAAAGTTTTCTGTAAGTAAACATTTAGTTACGGAAGGAATCTTCAGGATAACTGCTTTGTAAGTTTTTCACCAAGTCTTGAGGAGAGATGACTTTTACACTTTTTGATTTCTGCTTAATATGTCAAGTAGTTTGATTATCTGTTTGTTTTATCTTTAAGAGAGATAATAAAAAAAGTGAGGGAAATCCTATTCATAGCTTCTATTGTGTAAGTGATGACATGAAACACTTTGTTTCATAGCCATTCCACATTATTAAATGTAAGTATAAAATAATAGTCTACCTTGTTCATTAAAAAATAAATAAATAAAAACTGCTGGGTAGTGCTGTGGCTTTGCACCTTGAGGGTGGGAGGTTTGAGTCCTCCATCTCGGGCTTCAGGTCTCGGGTCTGTGTGCATGGTGTTTGCATGTTCTCCCACTGGTTCGAGGGTTTTCTTCAGATATTTTTGGTTTCCTCCCTCAGTCAAATGACATGCACGGTAGGCTAATTGGTGTTCCCAAATTGTCATTGACATTGTCATTAATTTTAAAATTTTAAAAAGTCAGAAAATTGTTGTAATATGAGGATCAGGATGCATTATTATGAAAACAATGCCTAATATTTATGCTTATTTTTTTTTACCAATGACCTGTGTACAATACTAGGTACAGTATATAACTGGATATCTAGTTTAGATATTAGCTGTTAATGTACTAATTGTTTTATAGAAAATGCATGCTATAAGGAAAAACCAAAACATTTAATGCAAAACTGCTTTACTGTTCAATTCAAGTGCATGGAAGCAGTTTCCTAGAAAGATTAGCCTTACAGAGTGGTGATTTAACACATAGGACAAACAGCACCTTATCAGTCATATGCTCACTGCCAGCTGCCTGTGCCATCGTTTTGTACACAAAACAGGGTCTCGCACTTTTTGAATCTGTCCCAGCCAGTCAGGCTGCCACTGGCCCCCTTTGCTTCGCATCACACAGTGATGTTGGCGAACGAAAAGGCCCTTCACCTTCCACAATGTCGTCTGATCTGTGCCATCCTGTCAGGCATACACAGGTCTGCCTAAGACTGTCCTCAGAGAGGTGGGCCAACCCATCTGTCACTCGAGAGAAGAGAAAAGAGAGAAAGAGAAAAGGGGGTTAGATGCTCGGGGGTTATTGACGAGGTCTAGAAACACGATACCTAAAAGTCTTCGCGCAACAAGATTGAGTACTTTAAGAGAACCTTCATGAATTAATCTTGGGACAAAAAATCCACTTTAACTTAAAAGATAATGAACTCTTTCTTATAAAAAAAAAGTTAAATCACTACAATTCATGTGCTTTGCATGTGTAATTTCCACAGGTGAAGTGTGGTCATCTAGAAGCTTGGAAAATACACTAATAGGGGTGGCGTTGAGACTAATGTAACCGAGGTAAATTTAGTAAAGGGACATTTATAACCAGCTCCTGAAATAGCCTTTATAAAATAACCAAGAAACATGTTCCTTAAATGATGACGGTCCTTTCTCTGCTTTGCTTAATTTTTATAGAGGAATTGGATCTCTCTGCTAACATATGGCCTCCGTGCCAAATCTGATAAATAATGCATTTATTACAATGTAACTTAACTCCTTAATGAGGAAAATGAATGTGTCTTCCCCCTAAAGGCGACAGGACTGTCGTTGTTACACCTGAAGACAAACACAATTCACACCTGCGTCTAGAAGTGAATAAAGTGCATCACACCAATCCTCCTCGGGTTAATAAAGTAAATAAGTAAATAAATAAATAAGTAACAGTAGAAAAGCAAAACATTTCTCTATAATTTTGGTGATTTATTTCATAAATAATTATAAGCACCAAAAAGAGTGGGATATGGTTTCTCACTCTTGTAACTGCATACCTCCCCATTAATTTCACTGAATAACTGAATAAATAATTTGAGTCCTGGAGAAAAGTAAGGCCTTTGTGGATTTATTTATTTTTTTCTTTTCATAATCAAAGACAGAGCTCTAATTGATAATGCAATTAAACAAAAGCTGATGAGTCTTGGATGCTTATTACCACTAGCTAAATCTAATAACTAACATAGTTGGAAGTATAAAACAAGACATAATGCACTCCAAGCATATAAGTCAGAGGGTAAACTGTAGGTCTCTGTCTGTTCTCTTGGTCATGCAGAGCTATAACATCTGATTTTGAGCTTTGTTGAGTCCGCAGCTCTACACGTTGATCCATCATAGTCATTCAGAAAGATCATGTTAAGTAAGCCTGGCCAAGTCAATTACGATAAAATGTCTGAAAATGCTAAACCAAGCAAAATAACAAACACACACACACACACACACACACACAGAGCACTCCATGTTCAAGCAATACACTACCGGCTGATGTAGAGCCATGTCAGAACAAACCCTCATAAATTACAGCTCGCTGTTATGCAGCTTTAGAAAGAGGACACGTGGTGTGGTGTTAGGAGGGACATTTATTTCATTATTTATTTTGCCTTAAAAACAGATGGTTCGTTGTGTGTGGAGCGGAAGTGTCTGTTAACTCGGTTGGCTCGTGATTGGTGGCAGGGGTCCAACGACGATGCGCCGATCGAGGAGGGGTGTGAGCAACAGTGCTGTTTGCCATCTTCAGATGTGCTGCGAAACAGAACAGAAGGGAGTCAGGTGGCGCCGGTGCTCCTGCTCTCCAACTCTGCCACCGGCCTCTGCTCAGGCGCGAGCTCGGGGTCTTGTGGATGTAGACATATGCAACTGTATAAACAGAGCAAGAAAGTGCTGATATCGACTCCTCCTTGTGAAAGTTAGCCAACATGCTTGTGATTAAACCTGCTGGGTGGCTAATGGGTTATTTGTTCAGCTTCTGCTCAGCTTCATTGCTGTATGGAGAGTGACAGCAAGCAACAGAGGCTAATGCTTAGCCATTGCTAAAGACCCAAGCTGCTGAGCAGAGACCAGTCTCACATTCTATTTGGCTCAGAATTCAGCCTTATGTTTTAGAGACAAGCTTTCATTGATTCAGTGAGTTGCATCTGGTATTACAGTAAAGTTGTAATAAGTGAATTCTTATTTACTACCTCACTTTTACATTTTATATACAAACAGTCTTGAAGAAACAGTTTACTGTTTTAAACTAAATTCATAAAATATATCTATAAGATTTGTCTTGCGTGTGTGATATAGATGGCAGATATTATATATATATTGGTGCTGGGGGGATTAACAAGTAATGTGAACAGACACACCTACTGTATTTACTTGTTTATTCTGGATAACACAAGATGGAAAATGATTTTATGTTCATGTGGTTACGCGTTAGACATGGAGTTTCAGGGACAAAAAAAGATCATGCTCATAAATGAAGACAAGATTGCATTTATAGTAATGCTTTTACAGTGCTCATTCATTCATACACAAATTCAGTCATTGTGATTTTTAAGGAATTATTTTAAGACAATAATAAAAGATAGCAGGTACATACCAAATTGATAACTTCCAAAGCAGGATTTATTAAAGGACACTGCAGTATGTGTCCTTATTTTTTAAAAAAAGGAGAAAAACCTTTCAGATTTAGACCATGAGCGTTTTTGTATTCTATTTCAAGTACAGATACAAATTTAGGGAACATTAAATAGATACAGGTGTATATTCCATTACAGATTGTGAGATCTCTGTGTTAAATCACTAACGTGTCATTACCACAATAAAAATAAATTTTGCCTTGATTTCCTGCACAAAGAAAAGACCAGAGCAGCAAACCTGTTTAACTGTAAAGCCAGTTGTTGGAGCAGTTAAAGAATCATAATTTGAAAACGTTTTTTTTTCATGATTTTCATAATTCTTTTTTTATTTCTTTGATTGTTTTTGCTTTTGTTTGTTTTTTGTTTGTTTGTTTTCTAAACTGCATTTCTTATGCATATAAAACTACATAATAAACACTGGAACTACTAGAAATGTTAACATGGACGTATCCCAGTTTTGGACTGGTCTCACATGGATACTCTTCATAAAGTAACAATCTAACAGATTTTCTATTTAAATTTTTTTTTTATACATTGCATTTTTGTTGGATAAAATAACAGCCAGTTGATAAAACATTTACTTATGATTGTCTCAATTACAGACTGTTGTTTTTAGACTGTTGTAGCTTTATTTGTTTTATATGGTGATGCATTTTAACCATTTGTTGACAAACACATTTAAACAACTTCCATTAAGACTTTTTCATTACAGTTCAGTTTTGAGTGCTGTTATTTTCTGTCTCAAAACATGATGATTTCACATATGCTACATAAAGAAAGAAAGAAAGAAAACATTAATATAAATTATTAACACTAGGAGGAGGAAGAGTAATTAATATAATATTTTTTTAAAAAGTAGTTTTAAAACTTGATTTTACAGAGTAATCATACACTAAATCAATTATCTACCAATTAGTAACAATTTACTGCTGATGAAAGACTTTGTAATTAAATTGATAAAGACAACAACCAGAAAAAAACTGTTTTTTATTTTTTCATGATTAACATTACAAGATCAAAATTTAAACTTAAATAGTAACTCAGATATTTATGCAACTGAATATTTGTGAGCATTGGCTTTGCAAGCAACCCTTCCCTTCTACTCTTCTGCTAAAGCAGTTCATTCATTGTCTGCCAACAAGCAGACGGTCACACATCCTATTGACATGGTACCCAATATTTCCGTCATAGCGATACCTGGAGCATTTTGTACTAAAATACAAGACATTAACAATGAGTGCAATTGTGGATGTTAGCTATATGGTGTGTGTGTGTTTGACATCAAATGGCACCACAGCTTACAATTAAAATAATATTAATAACATATTCATCGAACACAGGCTTATCAAATAAATATTTTTTTTTATGCAGCAACAGTTTGATTTGATTTTAAATTAAGTTATATATAGATACAGTACTGTATATTACATTTAAATCTCCTCGAGTCACCAAAGAAACATTTCAAGTTAGAATCCCAACACAAACTCCCTCCTCCATATGGTTTTATTTGTGTGCATCTGGCTCAGCAAGAGGCATACAGTTACAAACCTATATTTCCAGCTTTATTCTCACCTCACCAAACGTGAAAATTGAAGGCAGAAGGATCGTGTGACGGGATTAATTAGACAAGGCCAAGTGAAGTCACACTCTTCATGGCAACACACTTGAACCTTCAATTACGCACTGCACAGAGCAATTAAAAGCCTCCGTCTCCTGCACAGTCCTACAGAGTCTACCTGTTACTGGGCACAAGCTCGCTCTGTAGGGTCCCTCCAGGGACAGCAGACGGACTACAGGGTCAATCCACAGGTCGGTAATTACAATTGATCAATTGTTGTCGGGAGGTGAAATGACTTGGTTGTTTTAGACAGGGCTCAATTTGAGAGGTCCATTTTAAGGTCTTATTTATATGTCAGGTGGTTAAGGAAGAGAAAGAGAGAGAGAGAGAGAGAGAGAGAGAGAAAGAGAAAACTGACAATTTCTAATCATGATGATTCTGGGCCTTTTTTTGTTTGTTTCTTTGTTCCTGTTGGACTGAATTTAGATCGAATTGAGCAATTTTGCAGTCGAGCCTATTCCATTTCCGGCCTTTCATCTATTATCTGTTACAGAAATTTTCAATTTTTGCAAACAGGTGAAAGAATTGAATTTTTTATAT
>JAQMYJ010000003.1:9579355-9602756 GCA_030014305.1 Clarias laeviceps | reverse complement strand
TATATATATATTAATTAGACTTGCTGGTGAGTGTTAACAAGGGAATGCTTTAGACATGAAACTCTACATTTGGGTCTTTGTATACTGTATGTCAGGTACAACCAAAGTTATCATTACTTTTAAGTCACAAGTGGAATTTGGGAATGATGTAGAATTTACAAAATGCTCATATTGTTATTTCATATAATCATATTATGTCAGCTGTGCGCATGTATACTGAGGAGTGTAAATGATACAGAATAAAAACACTGCTTTGGAAATACAAGACCGTTTGTTTTCATTACAAAGGAATGGAAATGCCCTATGAGGGCAAATATAATTGACACATACAGATTTACTTATTTATAAGGCACAATACATATAAAGTGGGCCATACTGGCCACCTCACAGCAGTAAATGAATAAAACATAAGATATGGAGATATGGATAAGGAGATAAAATAAACTGCTATGATACAGGATATACAGGGAAAAGACTGCTGAGTAAACCCAACATACAATTCTTGAAGAATACAACCAGATAATCATGAAATTACCCGATAAATATCACCATGATCCAATTCACCATGGTCTATGTACACATATGGACTCTACATGCAGTAATGTTCCAACAAGCAGACTACCAGTATGCATAAGGAGACTTTTAAGGAGAAATCTGCTACCCTGTTAGTTCACACCTAGCACCCATCCTATTATGACGGGATACTTAACATACAAGTCATTATTTATCACCGTATCATCCTGTCATAACAAAGAAGCCAATCCCATGTTCATTGTTCCATTTGTGTGATACCATGACAGTGAAAACAACTAATCACCACAGTTTTAAATTAGTTGTAGAGTGTGAGGAGGAAACCTGAACCATCCTGGGAATGGAATACAGTGAAAGGATAAGATACAACCATGCTGACTGACATACTGTAACTAGGTATGGGCCATACAGTAGATAACACCACCCACAAGGGGTCAACAGGAGATAGAGAGTGATGTGGCCTAAAAATAAATAACATAAATCTATTTATTACATAAATATTTATTTTGGCCATAAACAGCAAAATTCCGAATGTTGAATTAACATGCACTGTTAAATTGCACAGTTAAAGCTGTGGGTTACAGGTTTACTTATCGCAAGGTTGGGGGTTCAAGCCCCAGCACCGCCAAGAGCCCTTGAGTAAAACCCGTACCTCTACCTGCATGAGGGCCGCTGTACCCTGGTTGATCCTGCGCTCTGAACCAATCTTCCTAACTAGGATATGTAAAAAAAAAAATCATCTCACTGTGCTGTAAAGTACGTGTGACAAAGAATTTTTTTTTCTTCATTAACATTATGCAGTGTTTATAAGTACCCCGTTGGACTCAAATCAACTCTGAAAGTGTTAAATCAACAATGAGGGATTTACTATGTAGAACAACTGGAAACACCCATAAAAAACATGTGATCAAATGTTTATATGGTATTTATTTGCCTGTGTGACCCATTTTTGTTTTTTTTTGTTTTGTTGTTTTTTTGTGACCCATTCATGTTTATGTGCTGAATAAAAGGATATAATGCTTTATAATTGCACACACCTATATTTATTTATTTAGATTTATTTATTAAAACAACCCCAAAAATGCTTTTAGGGATAAATTTGTTGATTTTTACTCTTACCAAGATCAAACTAATTTAGCGGGACACATGAACTTTGCCATGATGCTCTAAATCTTTTCTTCACAGCAGATCATTTGAGATTCTGAGTTAGTTTAATTAGGAATGCTGCAGGCAGTGCTGCCTGTCCCTAAACAAACTCCAGAGCAGATTTCCACGTGACAAAATTGTACGGCACAAAAACAAAAATGACTGACTTTATTTAAAAACCACAATAACCTTTAAGTGGTCATCCTGTGCATGTTACGATTTTCAAGTTTTAAAAGAGCTGCTTTTTTTTGTAGGCTAATTATTTACAAAATGCCTCTCATCAAAGAATTCATTAACAAAGAACATTAATTAAAAAATAAATGAGTAAACATCAATATCAAAATCTCAGCACTGTGGAAGTGAATACATTATGCGTGGTAATGATGTTTGAAAGGGATTTTAGCACCTCAGTGGGACTCTTTTAAACCCCTTACCTCTTAGGCAGTTGCTTATTTTGCAACCCTTTGTTGTTAAACAACAAAGGGAATGGGCGCTCATAATGTTATATTAATCAGCGGATTAATATTTCAATTTGATTTTCTTTATAGTTGAGGTGCTCTTGGCATTTCCATTTTCCCTCCATATGTGCAGCGATGTTAAGTGGTATCATTACCATTTCTACCTGGGGCTTCTGGAGATAACAGGCACCCGTGATAGCTCTATTCGACGCGGTGAGAGCAGTGCTGGGTAGCGGCTCATGCATTTTTAACGGCGCTGTTTGCTGCCGCTCCACTGCCATTCTTTTATAATGCAGCATGCAAACAGCTGAGTCACAGATTTTTTTTTCTTTTTTTTTTTGACCAGGGCTAAAGACATACAAAAGAAGAAGAAAATCTTTTTACTTTAGGCTCCAAACCAAAAAACTCTTCAAGACCACAGATGTTAAGCATGACATATTGCAAAAGAATTGCAGAAAAATGTCTTACAAATGGATGTCATTAATAAAACTGCAAATAGGAAGAAGAAAGGTGTATCACTCATTAACCAAATCCCATGCATGTTACCAACCATTGCATGTTACACATTAAATGCATTATGTGTCAAATATTAAATACAAGAAAAACTTTATATACTGTATATTTTGACTCGTCAACATCATACAAACTCAAACATGTTTCACCAAAGAGATGCTTCTTTCTTACCCACACTAAGATCTTTGTCTTCCTGCAAACATGATGTCTGGTAATGATGCACAGTGGTGGCCAAAAGACAATACATACCAGGTATTATGCACAAAACAGGTGATGTGGTCACTAATTACAGTATTTCTCGCCTAACTGCTGACGAGTTGTGCTAATTAGAATAAGCTAGTTTATTAATGTATGAAACAAAAATGTGGCAGGTGCCGACTTCTGCAGAAAAATGGATACAAATAGGCAATTCTCAAGTGAACTGCGAACTTCTGTGGCAAATTTTTGTATATGATCTTCAGGATGCAATCAAGCAAGCATAGATTGAACGAGTGACAACAGAGTAGTGCAGATGTTTTTTTTTTACTTTATCCAGCTGGATCCAGCAGGTTTTGAAGAATAAATTACTTAATACTCAATATTGCTTGTTGTAGAATAATTTCATTGCATAAAATAACAAATTGTTCTTATTATATAAATTGGCACCATTTATAACATTTTGAAATGTCAAACATTTTCCACTTTTGTCTCAATACTTTTGGCCACCACTATAGTTTAACAAAGACAGTTGTAAAAAAATATATTAGTCTGTGTAAAGATTTTAAAACTTTAATTGGTGAATGTAATTTCTTCACAATCAAAAGTAAAGATCACAATTTGATAAAGTTGCTGGAAAGGTATGTGACAAACTGAGCTAACATTAACCTAAACGGTTCCGTTTACCGTCAGATACAGACCATCCATCAATATGTCCATCATAATCCTGCACCGTAGGAAGAGTGACATCTGTAAACTATTATTAATTTTTCTTTTTTTGATTTAAGAAGATCATTTAAAGATGCCAGTTTGACTGTTTTAGATTTTAAAATTCTGGAAACATTTTTTACTTAAGAGGAATCCAAAAATATTCAGGAATTTTATTGTAATTTTATTAAAAATGAGTTCATGAGGTTTTCCCTCGCCACCACACATTTGTATTGTAACACACTGTTGGACAGCAGCTTAATCAACCAAATGTAACCCCCCCCCCCCCCCGGCACCCCCGCGTGCGCACACACACACACACACACACACACACCTGGAGAGATACACTTCTTACACAGACCAACACTGAAGCTAAAAGTGTGTATAATATCCTTATAGTCACTGTATTTAGACACATGTACAGTTATTACAGACACTAGATATAAAGCATGTGACAAACATTTAACTTCAATTTCTGTATTCAACAAGACTCATGAATTGAATTTATACCACAATATTGTTACATTCCATTGTGCAAACTGCAAGACAAATCACTGATTCATGTTAATGAGCTTGTTTGAACTTGGGGGAGGTGTATGGGGAGCACTGAACATTATATAATCATTAAAATGAGCACTTAAGACTAATAAAATGTTCTGTTATTTCATATTGTATAAACAGTAGTTACCTTTTCTGTAAGGAGACATTTATTACATAGATTATTGGATGAGGCTTCAGTGGGAAATTCGTTCCTGCCAGTAAGTTTTGCACCACAGGAAAGTTTCCAGAACTTTCCGCTTCCTTGTTCCTCAGTAGTATTAGCTTCAAGATTGAAAAAAAAAGAGAGGTTGGTGAGAGAGTAAGTGTGTCTGGAACTAACATGGAATCTTTTGGACGTACTGTTATAGAAACATGATCACAACTTAATCACACTACCATGTCTTTCATAAAAGCACATGTTAAAAAGAAGTGTTTTAATCCGTACTTATACCAAGTTATTGATTGTGTGAAAATTAGCCCTGTACTCACACTCATATTGACCTTTAATTAAAGTTTTGTAGTGTTGATTGCACTCTCTCTCTCTCTCTCTCTCTCTCTCTCTCTCTCTCACACACACACACACACACACACACACACACTCACACACACACACACACACATGCACACACACACACACACACACAATAACAGTGTTGTTTGTGCAGCTCTCTCATATCCCAAGCCAGTTTATTTATTGCTCTCAATCACACTGGTGGCTAATCAAACGGCACAGCTCTTAGGTAATGCTCACTGCAATTACATAAGGCCCTGTTTCTCATAAACACCACCCAGTTCGGAATAAAAATAACATAATTGCAAAACACTTTTTTGACTGACAGCCTTTGATTGACATGCCATTAGGTAATTGTTCACAACAGCTGATTAGTCAGTGACAAGTATTATTCAAATATCGCAGCAACACCTTGGAAACCCGAGCAAAGCAAGTACTCATCTGCATTCAAAGTGAGACCTCTGTGTGATATATACGATTAGATTCATTATATCAAGAACTGACATGAGAACTAAAATGATTTAACACCTTTGCCACAAATTATACGACGTGTAAATATTTTCCCAGTAGATTACAGGAGTTTGGGAACAAAATCTGGCAACACAAGTATAACCCAGGGAGTATCAGGTCTAAAAACACATTTTACATTCCCACATTATGTTCTGTAATGTCTTGTGCCTACAATAGGGCTCTAATGCAGCCTCAAAGCATAATTCAGCAGCTTGTTGAGTCTCTGAAATGGTTAACTGAAAATGACTCCCTTGACTCATTTGTGTCTGCACATGGTGATTTATCTTTATTTATTTCATTCATTACCGCGGCTCACACAGCTAAAGTGATTAAAGTCCACTGATTTCAGTCAGGACAGTCATTTTCCGTAAGCCATTTGGCTAAACTCAATTGTTAAGTTACAGAATAAGAGATATTCACGTAAGATGATCTCACAGAAAAAAATTAAACTTTTCTTTTTATTTTTTTGCAAAAAAAATGTTAGAATTAATTTAGGTATATTTACAAATATTGACAATTATATAAAGTTCACATACATATATACATCTTTATTTGTGTTTTTGTGGTTTAATGTATTTTAATGTATGTTTGTTTTGACATTATTACTGAAAAAAGTTATTGAAATAATATCTTTCCCATAATCTTTATCTATATTAATTAATATAGAGGCATATGAAAATGCTACTATATATTGATTTATATGAATACTGTACACATTATCTATAATATGTAAATACAATTTCTAAATTATATTTTAAAAACATATAAAAATAAACAGGAAAAAAAACCTGTCTATTGCTACAATAGGCACATGAGCATCAGAACTGGACTATGTAGCAATGATAAAAGGTGGCCTAATCTGATGAATCACATTTTCTTTTATATCAGTTGGAAAGCCAGGTGTGTGTGCATTTCATAGAGATGGTACCAGGACACACTATGGGAAAAAACAAGTTGGCAAACGGTGTGTGATACTCTGGGCAATGTTCTATGGAGACACATTGGGTCCTGGCATTCATGTGGATGCTATTTTGACACATACCACCTACCTAATCATTGTCACAGACCAAGTACACGCCCTCATGGCAGCAGTATTCCCTGATGGCAGTGTCCTCTCTGAGCAACAAATACACCCTGTTACTACAAACATTTTCCAGCAATGGTTTAAGGAATCTGACAAACATTGTTGACATTGTCTTCAGATTCCCAGATGTAAAGCCAATAAGGCTTTGGTGGGATTCGCTGGACAAACAATCCAGGAGGGATGTTAATGTTGTACGATTCCACCCTATAGTTGTGAGACAGGTTCCTACTGTATGTCGTCCCCCCAAAACACAACACTGGTTTTTGAAAGTTCTACTTAATTTTTAAGGAATTGATTAGTCTTGAATGCATGAATGACCCCCTGAAAACATTTCAAATACAACCTCAAAAAAAAAAAAAAAAACTGTAATATGGTGTTAGCACAATGCCCAAACTGCATAATGTCCTATTTTACACATACCTGAATATTTTGACTGAAATTGCTGATGCAAAGTTTTTGGTTGTTGTTGTTGTTAGTAGTAGTGGTGGTTTTCCTCTAGCTGCTTTGTGATTAAATGTTTTGACACATTGCAGTAGTTTTGTATTTTCTATGTCACTTGAGAGAAAAAAAAGTTAATAATGATTTAAAATCATATTTGCAACATTGGGTGGGGTCATGAATTCAATATTACATTATACTGCCATGTAGTAAACATTGGTCTAATGCCATTTTATAGAAGTAATTTTTAAAAACTTGCAATGTTTGGCACCCCATCCAGGTTGTACTCCACCTCATGTGGAGTACAACCTAGGAAAGTCTCCTAGGAAAGGCTCCAGGCCCCCTCCAACCCAGGATAAAGACAGGATAAAGCAATTTTTTAAAACAACCTAATATGGTGCAACAATGACATTACTACTGTACGTCTGTAACCCTGCCAAATTAACATTGCCACAACATTTAACACTACAAAATTCTTGCAAGGGAAGTCAGCTACATGGAGGCCACACCTGGCAACATCCAGGCCTTAAAGAATTCGCTGCTACCATCTTGGTGCCAGATACCACAGCACACCTTCAGAGGTCTTGTGCTGTCAATGCAGAGGTCCCTGGTGGTATTAATGTTCTGAAATTGAACTGAAATTAGATTTTTTTTTTCTGCACGTTTTTAAACCACAAGTAAAGTTTTAAAAAGGTCTAATTTACTAATATTCTGGATCTTATTAAGATGACCAGCCTACCTCTACATTTAGCCAGCCTACCTCATTCCTTAATCTACTGATGGAAAAAACAGCATCATTTCAATTCCTTGCATGAATTACAAGTTTATAATGAGCATTAATTTCTCACTTTGATGATCAGCATCACCCACAACAGCCTATGTCTCATCACCTGAGGTAAAAGTCACTCTCTGGGTTTACTCATCTTCATTTGTCTGATCATCATTCATACTAACAATACTGAAGAAATCATCATTTTTTTCTATACTTGTCTGTACAGTGAGTAAAGGATTTCTACACCATTTTGATGATGATATGACAGAGAAGAAGCATCACAAACATTTTGACAGATTGAATCGATTGTTGATTGATTACAAGTTGAAATGATTATGCTTGTGTCAATTCACCAATTACCCAATAATGTAATCAATTAAAATAAATAAATAAATAAAAACATGTACTTAAATTTGCAAGGTTTTAACCATCTTTAGACAAACTGACTGATTACCATGATAGTCTAGTGTTTAGCACTGCGGCCTCGCACCTCCAGGGTCGAGGGTTCAGTTCCTTCCCTTGGGTCTGTGTGTGTGGAGTTTGCATGTTCTCCCATGCTTGGTGGGTTTCCTCCCACAGTCCAAAGACATGCAGATTATTAATATGGGCAGGGGTAGCTTGGTGGTTAAGGCGTTAGACTCCTAATTCAAACCCAGGTTCAAACCCCAGAACCACCAAATTGCCACTGTTGGATCTTTGAGCAAGGCCCTGTAAAGTCACTCTAGATAAGGGCGTCTACCTAATGCCGTAAATGTGAATTATTAAGCTAATAATATAATACAGGGCAATAATTGGCTGTAGTTTGTGTGTGTGCACGCTTGTGTGCCCTGTGATGGACTGGCATCCCATACCCCATACTACAACTCACCTGAGATAGGCTGCAGGCCCCCAGACCCTGTACAGGCAAGTGGTATAAAGAATAAGTGAGTGAGAGTGAGAGTAAAATAGAGATAACAACTAGCTATGGGTAGAATAAATAAAATGTTTAGCTAGTTCTTAGAAGATATCATCAGCATTATTATGTGCTTTCCCAAGCTGTAACACATCCTTTGTAGAGTAGTCTGTGAGGTGTTTACACATTCAAATCATCTTAAGTTGCAATATACTAAAGTGAGTAATTAAAGTGAGACAAAGGTTTTCAAAGATTCACCTAGAAAAGAAAACAACAGAAATTACATATTGCACTATTTGGCATGTCAGTCGATTAATGAGCGTACCGGGTACAGTTGATATTTCAACTGTTTGTGATTTAATTGGTTATATCATTGACACCTCATACTGTAGCTCCAGGGGTCACGATTTAAACTTGATCTTAGATTTGATCTCTCTGTGAGTGTTCATTCCTTTAGACAAACAGCACAGCACATCTTCATGGGAAAAAAAAATGTTGAATGATGGGGACATTTGTGCAATCAGTTTTCTATCAGTCATTTGCACATCATGTCTATTATGTCACCATGTGGGTCATTTAACCTCGTCCGAGTGGATGCCCTGATTAGGCAAAAAAGACAGAATCGTATAAATCTGCAAAATGGGATATCAGAACAACATCCAGAAACAAATAAAAGTGTATTTACTAATATCTCAGCTAAAGCTTTGCATATTGAACCTTATGTCCTGACTCGATGACCTAAACTCCTCCATATATTATTAGCATCCTAATAGGCCATCTTATACTCTTTAATTCCTTCAATGACCTGTGAGCTTCGACACACAAACAGTCACCTCGTTTCACTCACTCCCTATTTCTCTCTCTCTCTCTTTCACACACACACACACACACACACACACACACAAACACACACACACACACACACACACACACACACACAGATAATGAGCCTGTGATAAAGGCCCTTCAGAGTGAATTGCCCACAGCTGCAGGGCCCCTTGTTGCGCTGGCAGCAGTGCCCCTGTCATCGAGCGCGTGTGCCTATCTGACCTGCTAATTTGGAGCATATGTAAGTGCTCTTAAAGTGGCGGCCCTTTTGACATGCCACAAACAGCAGCTGCCACAGCTGCCCTCCAGAAGCTTCATTTAATTCAATTACATCTCTGGGAGATATGTAAACGAGGCCATGCTCAGAGAGAGAGAGACGGAGAGAGAGCTGCCGCGGGGCAGCTCGCCATGCCGGAGGGAAAAAAAGGGTGGGGGAAGATAAGGAGAGAGGGCTTGGAGAATGCAGAGACCCCTTAAGCCCTCCCTGTGCCAACCCACTGCAGCTATTCACATACACACGCGCACACAACCTCTCCACGCCCCCACCCGCCAGTGTCAAGGCCCAGGTGGCTCAATAGGCAAATGGCTGGGGTAAGGATTCAAACTTCCCACTCCCTTCTTCACCATCCTGCACACAGCCAGCGCCACCTTTGCCTCAGATTCATGTGTGAGGGCAAAAAGTGGGAGGGGGTTTAATCAGGGTCATGGGCTTCTATCACTCTGATCAGGGAAACTCAGCCCCCGGGCCACCCTGCAATTAATGCAACTTTTGAGTGAAGAAGGGGGGAGATAAATATTCACCATCTGGCAATTAAGGTTCACAGGCTCATTCTGGCTCAGCCGTGGCTGCATGAGTGATACTCAGTGATGAGAGGAGGATAGGGCTCCTAACGCTGGTCTAGCGCCCACTAGATAGCTGCATGGCAAAGTGTTGAAAGGG
Source organism: Clarias laeviceps (assembly GCA_030014305.1). Classification (NCBI taxonomy): domain Eukaryota; kingdom Metazoa; phylum Chordata; class Actinopteri; order Siluriformes; family Clariidae; genus Clarias; species Clarias laeviceps. Next base: position 9,592,690 of record JAQMYJ010000003.1, on the reverse strand, counting down.
GTGATTTGGATCCCATATTTTCTCCCTTTTAGAGCATGTGTGCCATGTGATTTTGGGGGTTTAGGCCTCCCAGCTGCTGGCTGCTGTGGCGTGTGCCTGAAAGGAGCCCAGATCATGGTGATCAAATTAACTCCCCTCCCTGAAAGGGGCGCAAAGGTTGTCAATGTGCGCCGCGTCGCGTTTCACTGCCTCATTGATGTTATGATTACTCATTTAACCGAACAATGAGTGCCAAGTGGCTCCAATGAATGCCCTCCTGCATGAAAGGAGAGCGCTGCTTGTTAAAAGATAGTGATTTAATAGGAACGCTGATTCTTTTCATCCTTTTTTTTCCATCTGTGTATTGTGAAACACAAATGGATGGAAGACAAATACAGTGATTAGCTGGGTGATTAATCTCAATTATTCAAGTTGCAAATGTGGGACCTTTTACCCGGCTGAAATGTGGAGAATAAGAGCCCTCGCTTAAGACAAAAGCGAGACAAAGAGGAGCAATGAAGTACCAGAGCCTTCTGTCAACACCAGTATAAAGCCACAATGCTCCTGCTGTGGGTCAAATAATAGAAGATATTAAAGATCAGAGGTAACAGTGACCATTTCTCTATATGGTTGCCCTTTATAGTACATGCTAAGTGAATTACACAGTTAAAAGTTCATGATTCCTGTTAACATAACAATTTTGTTTAATCAGATTCCTAACAAGATGTAAACCAATACTACTGGTTCTGTCATTGATATTATTTTTAACAGCCAAGTAAAGATACAGTATATCTATAAAAATTATGATTATTATTATACTATTAAAAAGCACCATCATTATAGCTTCACATAAATGGGGGGGGGGAGGGGGTTGGGGGGTGAGGGGTTATAAAGCAGGTGCACAGATTCCATGATGCTTATTAATAGCCATAATGTTACAATACTTGTTAGCTATGTTAGCCAAGCAGCTTTGAAGAAAAACTGAAGAAGAAAAAAACATGCCATAACTGATCAAGGAAGATCAGGATACTTAAGATTTCCTCCTGAACTATTCTTTCAAAATTCTACCATCTGTCACTGCAGTATATTGATGCTTAACTGCTGTTCCTGCTGCTTCCTTCACTCAGGACTGGGTCAGCCTGTGTGACCCCAATCTTCCACTAATTGCCAAAATCCCTCCAGCTTCCAGCTACTGTTGTGCTTTCCTGTAAAGGGATAATTACACATTTTGAATTATTAAGACTCATTATCAAAGCTTGTGCTTAACTTGATTTGCTGTACTGTACAGTTTCTCTGATCTTGGCGATCATTACTTATTTAAGGGACTCGATGCTTTTTCCCTGTTGGAATATGACATTGTGTGGCTTAATAACACAACCATCTCACATTCCCTTATATTTTAATTCCCAACAAAATGACACGGGGATAGTCGACTCCGCCGCCGCCACCACCCAGCCCTACCAATAAAGCAAACAATAAGTGTAGCTTTTGACTTTGTTAAAAATTATTTTCATATTGGCCAATTAATTAAACTAGTATTTTCATAAGAAAGTGTACATTAAAAATGTTTTTATTAAGGCTCTTTCTCCAGGGCTTCATCAACAACAGTAAATATTTTGGATTTCTCTTTCTTAGACCCACTTTTATGAAGACCTACTTTTTTGACTACAATTATGAAAATTGTCAGTTGAGTAAATGAAAGGATGGGAGAATATTTTTAAGTAAGAAAAAAAAAATTATTGTGTTGTCAGCACTTTTCCAGACAGTTTGCAGACAGAGAAAACATGCATTTTATTGTTTGGTTTGATTGCCTTCAAGAGCAAAAAACAGGCTTGTGAGAGAATAATTTTATATTTAAATATAAGTAATATGTAAATGTAAGTTTATTTGTTGAAGCCGGTACATTAAACACAACCAAAATTAATGAAAAAAAGTATGATGTCTTTTTCTATAACAATATCTTGCCATTACTGAAGAAAGAAGAATTGCATAAGAATTGCATAAGAAGAATTAAATACTGTGGTTATTTTAGAAAAATGCTTGAAGTTAAATTACATCACACCAACCCATTATTGACCTGGAAATGTCTCAATATTAAAAAAACAAAAACAAAAGTTATTATATTAAACGAAAGTCATTAGAGAAAGAATATTAAGTATAGGTAATGCAGATAAGGAGCCAACACAAGCGCTGACTGTCTCTTAGATTCATCTACAAATGAGTATGAACAAAAACTTTATTTGGATTCTAAAGCAGTGTATTGCAAAACCTGGCTCGGGATATATTTGTAACACATTTTCTTCAATCCCGTAATTAAATATTCTGCCTGACATCACACTATGTGGTAAGTGTTCAGTTTGAAAAGGAACAACACATGAACAACACTGTACAACTCTGTTCCTCAAACCCAGGGTGGTCACACAGCCGGGGTTTTAGTGTATATTTCTGGAGTGTTTGCTATTTCAGTCAGCAGGGCCTCAGTCCAGTGGCGGTTGAAAATGTGATCAGTTATGTAAATAGCCAGAAAAACAACCAGGATTAGAAAGCTAAGAAGGGACGTGTGGTACAGACACTATATCTGCCCTTGTATTGGATTTCAATGCTGAAAATAACACACTTATGAAAAGCACTGACCAGACACTATCATGTGTCAAAACATACTGTATCAACCTGCTCCTTTTTATGAGAATTGGTGTGTGTGTGTGTGTGTGTGTGTGTGTGTGTGTGTGCTTGCACTGATGCTCATCTGGACACTTTACTGCATAAAAAAAAGAGGTTTACAAAACTATGTGTGTTTATTTCACCAAACTATGATTAAAGTAGTAGTAGTAATACAAGATGAAGTGCTATTATAAGAAAATAATCGTATTATATTAATCTGGGTCGTGTGATGTGATGTGATCCGATGCCAATTGGAGTCATTGTGACAACATAAATGTTGGTTATTTTCCTATAATAGCACATCCTGCAGTGTTTAATTCACTTTTTAAATAAAACAGAAATAAGAAATTCAGTTTGACATGTTATAGAGAACCCGTCCTGTCCTGAAATACTTTCCTGTTTTGGGAAACACAGTGTTACAAAGTACAGACATTAGAGACTCCTTACAAAAAGTTCCTTACAAACGTCTTCACCACATCCATGATTATGGTATTATTTGTCATTTTCTGTTTCATAGCTTGCTAACTAGGATCCTTTGATGTTCCAGCATGGCAGTGCCCATGTGCACAAAGTGAGCTCCATAGAAGCATGGTTTGCCAAGGGTTAAATAAAAGACCTTGAGTGTCCTGCACAGTCCTGACCTCAACCAAACGAAACACCTTTGGGATAGTGGAAAACCAACTGTACTGCAGGTGCTTTTAGCCAACATCTGAAGCTTGCTTCACTTGAGTGACATATGGCAGAGAAACAGAAAGGCCTATTGTCCAACTGAATATTTTTTTTAAAGTGATAAGATGTAACTGTGAGATTCTGAGTGATGGCATTACATTTTTTAGCCACAGTATAAACATTGCGTTTTTTAGCCACAACATTGCGTTTTTTAGCCACAGTATAAACAGAAGTTTGGTGAAATAAATTTGACACCAAACCTGACAAACCAGAAATAGCTGAAAGATTAAGTTATTTTACTCAATCACTCACTCATTGTTTATACCGATGTATCCTGTATACAGTGTCATGGGGGGCCTGGAGCCTATCCCAGAAGACTTAGGGCACGAGATAGGGTGCCAATCCATCGGAGGGCACACACTCAAACACACAGTCTGGGCAATTTGGGAATCCCAATTAGCCTAAACTGCATGTTTTTGTATTGTGGGAGGAAACCGGGGTACCCGGAGGAAACCCACTAAGCACGGAGAGAACCTGCAAACTCTATGCACACAGACTGAGGCAGGATTTGAACCTGGACCCTGGAGGTGCAAAGTGAGAGTGCTAACCACTAAGCCACCATGCCTTCCTAAGCTATTTTAATCCAATATAAATGAAAATGAGTAATTAAGGCCTTAAAATAGAAATACAGTAGATATAAATTTGGACCATTTCAGATGACCAGATATAAATTTACAGACGCTTGTTTTCATAACATATGAGACAATATTATGCAAATGTATCACACAACTGCATGATAATATCACACAGTTCTACTTTTTTTCTCTTGCAGTTCTAAATTAATCTCTCTATAAGAGAGTAATCTCTAAGAGTTACTGCAACTTTATGTCTTACCTCTAACCGAGCCACTCCAGCGGCACATTTGTTATTCTGTTAAACTCATTCTCCAGAAGTGATTTGTTCCTACTAAAAAAAAAAAAAAAGATTGGTAATAGCCACATTTCTTGGTTACGTGATGGGTTTTGCCATGGTGAGATTATTGGAAACCAAAGCAATAGTTGTAACTGCATCATATAAATAAGTAGTATATGATTAAAAACTAAAGCAATACATTAAACCATGTCAAACAAATAAGTAGAACCAACACATTTTAACTCGCATTCATAAGAAATTTGTTGCTTTAAAATAGGTGATTGATTAACAACTGAGTAATTATTTCACGACCACAAGATAATAGCTAATATTCTTTCTTAAATGGCAGTAACAAGCTTCAACAAGGCAAATTCCACAACATAATCTAACCCTTGGAGATGGTACATGTATCTGTTGATCTGTCTTACAGCAGACAGTCTGTAAGACAGAAAAGAATTTTGTACACGTACTTTTCCTCTACTACATACTGCTCTTCCAGACATGACGTGATGTCTTACCTGTAGCCCAAGCCTTACTAATTATAAGCACAAAAAAATAGCCACTTTGTCCCCCTCTGTCCCATCCCTTTTAGGAACGATGCGTGAGTCAGATTAAATAATCATTGAAAGCAGGGTGCGTTTCACCTTGGGGACATATTGTCCCCTGTCAGAGGAACCTTCGGGGACAGAAGGCAGCTCAGCAGGAGAGCACAGTGGGATGCGCGCAGCGCTGATGAAACGGAGCTGGCTTAATGAAGGCATGGCCCGTGGCTTCCGCGGCTACGCCATATGTTTCGCCAAATGCAAATGGCCCCCCAATTCAAACAACTTTTTCATCTTGATCTATGCAAATGTGTTTATAAATACAGGCTTATAAATATGGCATTGTGCGTTTAAAGGAGCAAGCTCAACCACCCCCGCATACACGCACACACACACACACACATACTGTATACACATACACACGCACCCTCATCTCCCTCCCTGACACCAAGAAAACACGAACAAAAATGGCCGTCAGACCTGGGACAGATTAATGGCATCCCAGGGGGTGGTTATGGACTTGTTCACATGCTTAGATGCACAAAGAGCCCACACACACACACACACACACACACACATGCACAAACACACTTAATGCCAGTGGTTTGGCATTAAGCCATTCAGGTGAAGGCTCAGCTTTTAAAAGTGGGGTTAAACAGTTAATTACACTGTTTTATCTTTATCGGTTGTTGCCAACATCTAAAGATTTATTAATACTACTAAGATAATTTCTGTATTTATGCATTGAAAGATGCATCTGTCATAGTCCAAACTGTTTACATCATCTTCATTTATAATATACTGTATAAATACAACACAATACAACAAAAAAATTAAAAGTGTAATTCCTTAATAAATAAAACGTGTTAGAGTTGGCAAGTCGTTGTGGTATGACATGAACACAACACTTTGTGTTGAGCTTTTATAGGGAAGTAACCCAGGACTCGGTGCAATTACTGTTACCACACCAAAGTTGATTATTTTCCAATAACAGCACATCCGAAAGTGTTATATTTCCACTGCAGCAACTTGCCAACGATTACTTTGGCAAACGAGTAACTTTTTATTTATTAATGACAGGCAAGCTTTATTCTTCACTTACTTATACCAATGCTATAACAGATGTAAATGTCATCACGTTTGTCATTAGCCTCTCTTTTTTTTTTTAAGACTAAAAACACTGCTCGCCATATTACAGAGAAACTGCATAATAAGTTAAATAAGTTAAACAAAAAGATAAGTTATAACTTTACTTTGGACTGTCACTGGAGACATGAAAGGCTTCTCCCAAAGATGTTAGAAAAAATAAAAAATAAACATCTTCTGATCTATTTATGTGCAGCTTGCCTGTGTAAGCTGTTACTATAGAAACGACAACATAATAGAACAAGCATATTAATATGAATCTGTGATTTGTCTTGTAGCAGGCAGTACTGCCAGAGCTGCTGTTACAGACAATCAACACCCACTGACCAATATGAGTCGAGATGGTGACCGGACTATACTGTAGTACTAATATATACATTCATATGATTTAGGTATAATGAGGGTGCATCATCTGCTGCCCAGAATAAACAAGCTTCATGAAGACAATTTGAAGTGTTCTGACCTCAACATCACTGAAAAGCTTTGGGATGAATGCTGACTTCAGCCTAGATCTCCTGACTCAACATCAGTTCCTGACGTCACCAACGCTCTTAGCTGAAATGAATACAAATCCCCACAGTCACGCTCTAAAATCTATAGGACAGTCTTCTAAAAGGAATTGATGATATTACAGCAAAGGGGGACTAAATATGGACGGGGATGTTCAACAAGCAGACATGGGTGTGATAATGTGGTGTCCGCAAACTTTTGGTCAGTGTAAAATATGCTTGCTTATCATATCTGAAGTTTAACAGACCTGAGTGAGATATGGCAGAGAAACAGAAACGCCTATTGTGCCACTGAAGTTTTCTTTTTTAAAGAGATAAAATGCTACTGTGAGATGCCAGGGTGATGGCATTACATTATAATGAACAGTTTTTTAGCCAGACTTGTTATAATTTTGACACCAAACCTGAAAAACCAAAAATATCTGCAAGATTATGGTGTTTCAATCCAATCTAAATGAAAAGTTAGTAATTATGCCCTTAGTACAAAAATAGATATAAATTTGGATCACTTCAGATGACCAGATATAAATTTATGGAAGCTTGTTTTCACAGCATATGAGAAAATATTATGCAAATTTATCACACAACTGCAAGATAATATCACACAGTTCTACTTTTTCTCTCTTGCAGTTCTAAATTAATCTCTCACGTTCGCAACTTTTTCTCCCTGAGTTAAAAAAAAAAAGTTACTATTAACTTTTACCTCCAACCACAGCACACAGCACAGCAATGACACAGACACGTTATTCTGTTCAAACACATTCTCCAGAAGTGACCTGTTCCTGCCGAAAAAAAGACTTTTGCCTTGGTGTGATTATTGGAAACCAAAGAAATAGTTTTAACTGCGTCATATAAATAAGTAGTATCATGATAAATAGCTGCAGTTGTGTTATATTAAATTGCATTTGTAAAATAAATAAATAAATCCAAAAAAAATAACTTGCAACTAAGATCACAACTGAATGATTGTGATTCGGATTATGGTGTTCAAATGCAAAGCAAGCCTATAGAATGTACCACCTGGCTTCTCTCTCTCTCTCTCTCTCTCTCTCTCTGTGCCATCACTTAGCATAGAGGTGGTCAGATTGTTGAGGGCACTGCGGTAAGTGTTGTGACTGCACCTGAGCCTCAATCTGTGTGCCAACGTCTTTATCATGGCTCTGTGGTCTGCCTGGTGCCCGAGCTGTGACAGACCTGTGCCCAGCGAGAGACCACACTAAATCACACTGACACTACCTGCTCACTTCTTACAGCTTGCTTTACATTCAGCCTGCACTGCACAAGCTCCTCAATATTTTTTCATATTTAATTTATTATCTTGTAAACAGTTTTAATCGTTAACAGAATACATACAAATGTACTATACATATTTCAACACAGTTTATTTACTCACACTGATTATACTGATAACCTAAAAGATGTTTAGAAAAATAAAAAACAAAAATCTTACCCAATTCACAATTGATAGAAAAAGTTGTAGCATGCTATTAAAAAAAATGCCTAGCCTTACCAGATATTTATAATTTTTTTATTGTTTATGTTTTGTAAGACAGCATATTAAATTATTAACATAATTTAAGGCCACATAGACTAATCTACTATAATCCAAAATAATTTATTTTAATTGTTAATTGTTTAATTTTGGATTGACATGAAATGGAAAAGATGAAAAGTAATGGAAATAAAATGAAAACAATAACAATATTTATCTTAAATAGAAAAAAAGAAATATGCAGCCCTCTGAACCTATAATTTCTCAATAAACCAGACAATAATACATTAGTTGGAAACATTTAGCCACAGAAACTGAATGCTTTCTTTGCAACTTGATAATCAAATGTGCACCATCAAGTTTAATTTAAGCTTTTTCCTAATCTTTTGATTAGTAAAATAATAATGAAACATTTGTTAAGGGGTAGGGTGTAAGCATGTGTGCTTGGTATGTGATTATTAGAGTCAGGGTTAGTATTAAACTGTGACATTGAGACATTAATGCTCAGGCAAAGAAATGAAATAAAATAATAATTAGGGCGAGTACAATAATCATAGTCATGCTCAACAGTGAAGGTCAAAGAGCAGGCAGGAATCATCAAACAAGGAATACCATCAAAAATATATAGGAAAACAGGTTGGGGTCAAAATCAGGATGCATAGAATATGAAAACGTAGAAAGCAAAGCTATCAGCAGTTTATCCATGGAGTTACAGCAAGATGAGACATCAGGTCATTTCTGCCTGTGCATGCCTGAAGCTGGGGCGGAGCCTGGAGGCCATACTGATTAACTCACATCACTGCTTTGCTCTTATTAAAGCTCCACTTTACAAATAATAGTAGTTCAATTCAGCAGAAATGTTGTTATTCTATCATATAAAATGTACATGTAGTAAAGTGGAAATATATTAGATTATTAATGTTAATTTGACATCTGATGTTGTTGTTGTTGATTATTAATTACCAGGTATCTACAAGACACAAACTCTTGTACAATTATAAAAATTGTGAAGCTTGATATTGTGGAAGCATTTGAAAATAATAATAATAATAATAATAATAATAATAATAGGACATTCTAGGATGTCTCACACCTCAAGTGTGGAGAGTTGCATCCTGTCTTTGGGTCATGTTTATTCTGTCTGTGTATTCTCCCTGTACTTGTTGCTTTTCCTCCAGGAACTCTTGTTTCCCCTGACAGTCTAAAAACATGAAGATTTGTCAAACTGCCAGTAGTGTGTGAGTTTGTTCATGCTTATGCCCTGCAATGGACAGGCAAAGTCCCCTGGGATAGGCTCCCGACCCAACCCAACACTGTACAGAATTATGTGGTATGTTAAATGACTAAGTAAGTGAGAGTTATAGGATGTTTAGGCCACTATGAAACACCTGCACAGACGCGCACTTACTATTTATATGTGTTTATGTTTATGTGTATATTTATATGTGCTCACTCACATCCACACATGAGAGCAAATTATTTACAACCCAATGGCGCAATGAAATTTTGTTTATTATCAGATTATTACACAACAAAATGATTTTATGTCATCATGTGGTATTATTATTTCATGAGGTTATAAATAGACCAACTAATTAAAGGCGAACTGCAAACAGGTATACACAACCAACACAATAACACACCAGCATTGGGACAGGACAGGGGTGCAGTCAGAACTAAAGCACAACCAGTGTTCATTGACTGGACAGTAGTCATTATGATGACTTTGTTTCAAGTGACACTTTTGTTTTTTTTAAATACTGTATAAGATCACAGCTGGTGAGAGACAGCCAGGTGAATACATAATATATTCAAAAGAGGTTCTACTTTCAAAGTAAAGTCACTAAAGGTATTTATGAAACAACCCCATCTCGGAAGTTTCTAGATAGAACAACACTTTCGTCACTGGACAAAAATGGTGCCTATGCTATGCATTGTGTTGGGTGGTAATGTAAGGTTAACTGTAGGATACTCAGGAAATAACTGAAAAAATGGAAGTCCAATTTTTTTATTTGATTAATTTTTTAACACAATCTGAGGCCTGCTTTAACAAGGTTAATGATCAGAATACTTTGCTCAAATTCAAGTCTTTTGTAGATTTATAAGTGGTGCAAGGAATTTTCTCCCTCTCACCGTCTATCTGTCTCTCTGCCAAACTACTCCTCTTACTGTAGGCCTGCTTCTTCTCCCAGTGTCTCGTCCATCTCTGTCGTTCAGAGTTCGGTCTGATGGGTCTGATGGATGTGGCGGAGGAGTCATTGTAACCTGCAGGATCACAGTGAGCTCATTAGCCCGTGTGCTCCGGCGCTAATTCGGGGGTTACGAGCTGGATGTTAATTAATCACGCGCTTGGCAGAGAGCGGCGTCCTAGCGCGCGGCTGTGAGCGTGCATATCAAGCAGGCCGCCCGCCACTCCAACGCTCTCGTTCATGTGTTGTTTGTGCAGCACCAGAGAGAGCAAAGGTGTTAGGGAGAGATAGACAGGAAGGAGAGAGTGATGGAGTCTGATTATCACGACAAGGGGGGAAATTTGTGCATTTGTTATACCATAACGTTGTTCTATATAATCATGCATCATGCTTTGTATACATTTTCATTACCTTTTGTTAAGTTTATTAGCTATCTCAGTTATCTCAGCATAGGACTCAACCCAAGTGTCACACACACAGGGGGGGATGTTCATAATGTTCCAAGAAGTCTCAAAACTATAATGTAGGTTATTAAACTACACTAATCAGCCTTATTAAATCATGATTTAATAACACTGATAGCATTCAAAAGAACAAACATGATCCCTTCTGTTATCTAAATTCCCTATGATGACATCAATAACCAGTTTTCTACCTATATTTTTTGTCACTGAGAATAAACTTTTTGTTCAAATACTCTACAGATATTCTTATTAAGTACAAGAGAACCAGAGCTTTAAAAAAAACTACAATAATAATAATAATAATAATAATAATAATAATAGTTATTATTATTATTATTATTATTATTATTATTATTATTATTGATAGTAGTAGTAGTATTAATATTGTATGTGGAGGTAGCCTTGCAATTTGCATACTGCAGTTTATGTGGAGATCCAAAATAAAATTGTACAAATATGTATTAGTTATTTAGAAATTAACTGAAAAGACTTCGGTATAAAAACAAAGAAGAAGAAGGAGAAGTTTTCCAAAACTCCTGCTGTGCCTTTCAACGCATGTCAGCTGGTCCTTACTGTTTCCTAGCAAGGTACAATGGCCCCATCTACTGGAACAAATTAAAAATCTTGTTTTAACTGCAATGCTGTGTGTACAGTGTGTACAGTATGCCCCTAATAGACGACTCACCAGTCAAACTTTGCATCTACAGTTAACTAGAACATCTCAATCTCGCAGTATGTACACTGTATGGGGCAGCACGGTTACATATTCTCATAGGGACAAGAATGTGATCAAACCGATGTGTTTACTTGAACCTTCAGGGTCGAGGGTTCGATTCCTAGCTTGGGACTGGGTGTTTGAAGTTTGCATGTTCTCCCTATGCTTGATGGGTTTCATCTGGCTTCTCTGGAATCTTTCCATAGTCTGCAAAACTGCCATTGCCTGGATATTCTTGTTTGGCCATGGTTTCTTAACCTAACCATGATAATGAGGTAGTTAAAGTCACATCAATACTTCTGGGCCTGTCAGTGTCATGGCTGTGCTCAGAATGATCCACCATTCATTATATTTCTGGGCAGTGATGGCCCTCTGGTGGTAATTTTCCATCCAAACATTAAGCAAACAATCAAAAAGTATGCACTATTAGCTCATCGTCGTATTTAGTCAGACAGAGAACTCTTCTTCTGGACAGAATCATGTGTATTTGCATTAAACTTTTTATTATTATTATTATTATTATTATTATTATTATTATTATTATTCTTTTTGGGTAAATGGGTTGTGAACAGAAACTCCTGATGGAACCTGATAGACTTCTATAAGAAAAAATCCATGGGAATATCATGGGAGGTTTGGAATGATCTTTAATTGAAAGGTAATGTTAATTCATTTAACTCCCTGAAATCCAGTAAAACTCATATAATTACTAATCAATTACAGTGTTAATGACAATCTCAAATTTTTTTCATTGCTTGATGAAACCGTCATTGCTCCAAAGAAATTCTTTATAAAATAAAAAAATGAACACAAACAGAAAACCTTGTACAGAATACAGGCAGAATCACACCTTCGATTTACATTAAAATTCATAAGAAATATAAAAAATAAAAAAGGAAGGTCTGTAGAAAATGTAGTACTTGTCTACGTCATATGCTAAACACATTTCTTCCATTAACATGATCTTTTGGATAGCAGGTGTTCTGTCAAGTGGTTCTACAAAATATGCACAATATATTTAGTAATTTGAAAAAAAAAAAGATTTGGTAAAAGATTGATCTAAAAAAGATCAGAAGGCATACAAATGAATAGTGCTGACAACTCTGAATAGCCATGTTGCATTGCACTTTTCCATAACATTGGACCTTATTAGTGAGAGGAAGCAGCACCTGCATCCTCTCTTTGGAAAAAAAAAAAAAAAAAAGGAAAGGTGAAGGAGGGTGCAGTTTGAACGCTGAACTTATGCAGAACAAACAGAGTAATATGTGACTAGTTCAGGACATGAGACACAGCCAAACCATTTTACCTTTTAATACAATCCAGACAGCGTCTGTGTGTGTGTGTGTGTGTGTGTGTCTGATTACAGTTGGGTTATTTATTTATCTATTTATTATTTAGAGATAAAGTATGAAAGATTAAATGAGAAAAAATATGTAGTCGTACAGATGAAGCTACAAAGATTGATTTGTTGCCTGATTTGGTGGATTTTTTTTATTCCTGTAACTGTTGCTATTATATATATATTTTTAGTTCTCTCACATTACAAGGAGACATTGTTAGCACAGGCACAATGTAATATGAGAAGAAGCACATGTTTCTCTATTAGCTCAGAAAAACAAAACAGAGCTTCTTCTCTCACTTACCATTTTCCAGCAATGTTCAAAGCCATATTAACACAAAATGCAATATCCTCCTGAGACCTGGACTCTACTGTTGTGTACATTGCAATTTCTACTGACTATTTAATTCTAACCCTGTTCAGAGTGTACCCGCCTCATGCCCTAAGTCTCCTGGGATAGGCTCCAGGACCCGCGATCCTGAATACAGGATAAAGCAGTATAGAAGATGAGTGAGTGAGTGTTTATTTCTATTCATAGCTGATAACTATAAATTTAATCAAAGTCCCCAACTTGGAAGTAGTGGAAGTAGTAAAAAGACAGTCCTACAGTGTGTGTGTGTGTGTGTGTGTGTATATATATATACTCAGCAAAAAAAGAAATGTCCCTTTTTCAGGACTGTGTATTTCAACAATAATGTTGTAAAAATCCAAATAACTT